>GG745338.1:243333-370521 GCA_000151295.1 Allomyces macrogynus ATCC 38327 | reverse complement strand
GCGCAGTGGGTCGCGGGGCGCGTCGGGCGCGGCCTTATCCCCGGCGTCGAACTGCGCGAGCTGCTGAATCCACTGCAGATCGGCCTCCAGCGCCGCCGCGGCCTCCCGCGCGCGCGCGACAGCGCGATCGCGCGTCGACTGTTCGAGCTCCGCCCGCGCGGCGCGTGCCGCGGCCGCCTGTTTCGCCTTGGCGTGTGCGTCGCGCACGTCCGCAAGGGCCAATTCCTGTGCAACAACAGCGGCTTCGTCGCGCTCGAGTTCCTTTTCGCGCAGTTTCAGGCGCGCGACGGCGGCGATTTGCGCTTCGAGTTCGCGCACGGTCGCGAGGTCGGCGGCGCGGCGGCGCGCCTGTGCGGCTTCCTCGGCAGCGACTTTCGCGAGCCGTTGCGATTCCCACTGCGCGTCGTACCGCTGCTTGTCGAGGTCGGCGAGGTGTTGGGCGCGCTGCTTTTCGGCGAGTTGCGTGCTGCGCGCGGCGGTCACGGACCGGGTCAGGGCTTTGGAGCGGTGCGTGCGCAGTTCGTCGCAGTTGAGGCTATTGACAGAGAGAGGTCAGGATGGGTGTTGGTGGGGGACATGTGGGGAGCAAGCGTAGGTACCGCCGCTGCTGCTCGAGTTTCTCCTCGACGATCTTGAGCCGCTCCTCCTCGCGCTTAGCCTTCAATTCGGCCACGCGCTGCCGCATCTCGTCGACGCGACTCGCTGACGTACTTTCCATGCTCAGCAACTCGCGCCGCCACCGCGCTGTATCCTCGTCCAACAAAGTGCGCAGTCTACCCCACACCCAAAGTCAGCCTTCCCCATCCATTCCATGTCACTCCCAAAGAAAACGTACTTATTCCGCCGCTCCTCGACCCGTGCCTGATCCGCCTTGCGCATAGCGAGCACGGCGCGCGAGACCGCGCGCCGGCGAATACTCGCGGGCGCGTCCTGCTCAAAACGCGAGTGCAAGTCGGCGGTCGCGTAGTACGCCTGGTGCGCCTGCATTTGCTCGCGCATGGCTTCGGCGCGCTGCCGCGCAACGATCAGACGGTCGGCGCCAGCGCCAACCATGTGTTGTGTGGGGGCCGAGGTGCCACGGCCGGGGCGCTAAAAGATGGAGGCAGGGAGTGAGGGAACGGCGGGTGGAGTGTGGGTGCATGGACGAGGGCGGCGGCGGACCCGTTGTGCGTGGGCCATGGTCGTGGCTGGTGGTACTGGGTGTTGGGGAAGTCGGCCCGAAATCGGTACTGAGGGTTGGGCTCGCGGGTTGGCTGCTGGACGTTGGCTGGCTGGGTACTGGCGTGGATTGCGGCAAGTTGCAGCTTCTCGAGATGATGGGGAGTGGAGATTTGGTGAAGTCGACGCGGCGGACGACGACGGCGAGGTTGGTTCTTGTTTGATTAAACAAACTGATTTCCGTCGCGGTCGCGTGATGTGATGTGGCCACAAGACTCGCACGCGCTCAGGTGATTGGTTGCCATGCACCAAGACCACCAACGATCAAAAGAATGATGAGCGAACCCCTACCGCGCACAACACGGCCAGCGGGCCGCACACGACTGGAGCGGTGTCCTCCCTAAGTGCTTCTGGTCGCGTGCGCTTGCAGGGTGAAACCCTGGCCGTGGTCACGATGACGACGCGCGGGATGCGCACCACCACCAGAACCACCCATTCAGCCTACCGGCCGCCACCAGGAACTGCCCACGCGGCCTCCTGGCCGGCTGGGGACCCGGCCCGCACCAATTAGCGACTCTGATCAAACATTGCTGCTCAACGACGACGTCCTCGCCACCGCGCCTCGGGTTCTCCCTGTCACGCGACAACGGCTCCCCGATCGACCATCCCGTCCAGCAACCCGTCAAGACCCAGACCGTAAATATCGCCCTAACCTTGGCCTTGACTGAGGTTCGAACTGACCCTACCGCCGCCACGCAAGACGGCACGGGCACAGGATGGACTGATAGCGACCACGCCCGTTGTAGCCCACGTTTGTGTGGTCAGCGTCAGCGTTCCTGCTCGGCGCCATTCTCATGCTCGACATGAACACATTTGCCACGGCGATTGCCCTCTACCGGCTGAAAAAGTCGGGCTTCTACCTCGCGCTCGTTGGTGTGACCGTGGCGCACATGCTCGACCTGATCATGGAAAACATCGGGTACCAGCAGGACGCGCAAACCGGCGTCGCCGTGCCCGTGAGCCAGATGGTGCTCTAGTACTAGTCGCTGCTGTTTGTGTGGGCTGGCGGTATGCGCGCCGGCAAGCTGCAGCAGCGCTGATTGATGCTGAAAATGGTTCGCACTGATTCTCCACCGTTTTGTCCGCGCGCCATGTGGCATGCGGGTTCATTATGCTCAACTTCTTGCGGTTCCACGGCGTTTGCGCGCGGGCGTTGCACCGTGCCCTATTTCACGCGATCCAGGGCGGTGCCGGGCTCTTCATTACCAAGCACACGGCCAACACCACTGCGTACTTTCTGTCCATCATCCAGGAGGGTAACAGGGGCGTGCCAACAAACCCCGACATCACGGATACTTTCAATTTGGGTGTGTTTTCCGTGTTCTTTCCTCTGATCGCGTGCGAGGACCTCTTCTTGCTCTGGCCTCGACTCCTTCCCAGCCAGCGCGCTGTGCGACGCCGTCATCAACGGCACCATCTCGGCCCTGTTTCTCAAGCACTGAGCACGCTCGTTGGCAACACCAAATCGGCCGACATCGGGTTCCACGAAGGCCTCGCATCACTGCTCAACAAGGCGCGCATCGCGCTTGGGTTCGAAGCCGTGTTCATCTTATCGACCAACATTGTCGTCGCCGCGGCACCCGACTAAGGCCCTTGCTGGTCGAGCGTCTACCTAGCCGAGGTAAGGGTGCTCACGCTGAGATTTGCTCGCTTTGGCCACAACTGACCCTGCCTCACGATCTAGTCGGTTCGTCTGCGCAACTTCTGCGTGTTTCTCGAAACGCTCACGCGATTATGCTCCGGCACGCGAGCCTGAGCAAGCCGCCGCTGTCGCAGTCCGAGTCGACGGTCGCGAGCGCGATGCAGAAGCCGCAAAGGATCAGTAAAGCCACGGGGGAGATGGCGCACGAAGTTGGCGTTGTCGGCGTCGACGTCGGCGTTGCCGTCTGGGGCGGCGACGGTGGGGGCGGCGAGGCACTTGCGGACGGCCGGGAGCGGGCACCTGCTGCTCCTGGGATCTGCGACGGCCGCGGGGGTCACAGTCGCGCGGTCGGCGTCGCTGGCAGCCCACTCGCGCGGCGAGTTCAAGTGGCCGGCCGGTAGAGAAGGGTCTGAGGGTCCGAGGAGAGCGTACTTGTCATCGAGGGTGCGGCGGTTGGTACTGTTAAGCGGGCAGATAGAAGTGGGGGCCGTGGGAAGGGAGACGCGACGTAGACGCTGGGGCAACACATATATTTGCAGGCCCTGCGTGTTACAGCGGGTTGATGAACGGCTTGGTTCGCCATATTGTCAGTCATCGTGGGCCACGTTTGCTGGCTGACGAGGGCGAGCCGTGACGCTGCAGACCGATGCAGACCGATACAGACCGCGACATGTGATGACAGTCGGCGCGGAAGCAAGACTCAGGCAATGCCAGACTGTACGGCCACACCTTGCCACTCACGAACCGGCCGGCGCGCGACTGAATCCGCGACGACGCGACTTGGCCGAACACGAATGTGCGCAACGGGAACCCCACGTCTCCACTTGCAATGAGACCAATCTGTTCGCCCACGTTCTGCAGTTCAGCGCGATGCCAAACGTCTCGTCGTGGTCAAACGCGACCGCTTCTTCTCCACGGCGTCCCAGGTTCTGTCTTTACCGCGACTGCGACTCTAACTTCTTGATCAAACGTCTGGCCCACTGTTTTCGCCACGGAGTCCCGGGTTCAGCCATTGGCAGACGTTGGGTTCCGCGAGGGACTTGGCTCGCTGCTCAACAGGACGCGGATCACGCTCGGATTCGAGTGCTCGCTCATTGTCTGCATCAACGTGGCTGTAGCCGCGGTGCCCGGGTTTGGTCCGTGCTGGTCGAGTGTTTGCCTCGCTGAGGAACAGTATTGGCCAACCGCTCTTTTCCGTCCCTGATTTCCGGCCTGGAGGGGGCGCGTATCGGCTGACCGCATTCGACTAGAGCGTAGTCGGTTCGCCTGCGCATCTTTTGTGCCTTTCTCGAGACTCTGGCGCGGATCATGCGGCGGCACGCGAAACCGGGCAAGCCGTCCTTGTCGTCGTCGCAGTCCGAGTCGGCCGTGCCGACCGCCGGACAGCACGGCACGGGGCCAAAGCCGTCGGTGGTGTGCAAGACCAGCGTGGCGGCTGACATGATCGCGCGCGCGCCGTTGACGGCCGCACCAACCCGTTCGACGTGACTGCGCTGTTCTGGCCGACGGCTTCAATCACGAGGTCGGTATTGCGCGCAGGGCGCTCGTGCCGCCAAGATTTTCATCCCCAACTGATGGTGGAGAAGGGACTGAGGAGAGTGCTCTTGCGCTCAAGGGCGGCCCTTGGTGGGCAGGTCTTCTATTCGGCGAGAGAGACGTTTTTTCACTGGAGAGCGAGGCCTGATGCAGCGGACTCTGGACGGACATTTATTAATTGTCTAGTTAAAAATTTACGCGACCAGAATTGCGTTTTTTAACCAGCTAAACGTGACGTTGGGCTGTGGGCACGCCTTATTGGGTGGCGTTTTCGCGTTTCAGGATTTTGGGCCTATTTTCTTGCTGCTGACTGACGACGATTCGGTCCAAGTCGCTGGCCGGCTTGGGCAATCCTCACTCGCTCTCCTTGTTTGGCCATCCCCAATCACTTTGCGTGCGGCACCGAGTGCAAGACGACGACGACAACGACTACACAGTCGCTGCGACCGACGCCGACGCCCAGCTCCGACGCCCAGCTCCGACGCCCAACACCCTGGTCAAGCGCGACGCGCCTGCCACGAATTTCATCAGCGCTGCCGTGTCCCGACGTGCCATTGGCCGAGATCAGCAAGTGCACACCAAGTTGCGTGGAAGCGGTGCTGCAGCAACTGCCCTCCTCGGCAGAAAACAGCAAGATCAAGGCCCGCACTTGCTCGACTTGCGCGAACCCACTCGACGACTCCGCGGCGCCAGATCAAGCGTGTGTTGGTTGCACGCCCCGTGACGGCCAAGCAGAAGCGCTGAACTCGAAGTCGCTGCTGCTGCCCGCCCTGTCTGGCCCACATTGGCTCGTGTGACCCTCCTCCCTTGCTCACCTTCGTCACAGACACCTCTCGTCGCTGCCCGTTCCACGGCCGCCCTCGTTGCCGCGGCCCTCCACGCCGTGCGCAGCGCGATACCCTCGCGAGATACCCGTCGTCGACGTTAGGCCGGCCGAAGTCGCTGCTGCTGCTGTTGGCGCGCCACGCCGTCGCTAGTTACCCCCGACCTCGACGTTTTACCCCCCCAACGCAACCCCCGCACCATGCTCTCGGCCAGTACGCCGCCCGAGCCCGCGCACGCTGCAGGCAGCCACGACCCCGCCGCCACCACCCAAGTGGTCACTTTGCCGGCGCAAGTGCACGGCCATGATCATGCCGTCGCCACGTCGGATTTGACGTCCACTTCTGCCGGAAACCGCGACCAATCCGGGTCGCCCCACTCGTCGAGTCATGCCGGTTCCGCTGGCGACACCGATCCGGCGCAGCTCATGGCGGCCATGACGCTCCGCGACCCGACCAACGGCGCCGACATGACGACAAGCACAACGACGCTGAAGACGACGTCGGGAGGCGTTGTCCCCACTAATACCATGGCGCCGCAGGTCGCGACCGAGGAGCCGCGCCAGCACCGGTCGATCTGGGTCGGCAATATTAGCGACAAGGCGACGCGCGACGACCTGGTCCAGTTTTTCTCGCCCTTTCCCGGCTACGTGGTACGTTGTGATCATGGCCGGTCGTGGTGACTTTTTTCATCGTGATCACCGACTTGAAACTGATGGTAGATTGGCGCGTCTAGAATCTCTACTACATGAAGAATACCCGGTCCGCGTTTGTCAACTTGACCACGGACGAAGCCGTCGAAGAGGCCGCGCTGCATTTCCACGGCCAAATGTTTCGCGGGTCGCGTTTGATTTGCCGTTCGCGGTTGCAAAAGGTACGGTTGGCTTGCGTTCTCTGATCAGACGCTTCTCTTGCTGCGTCGAGAACTGTTATCCTGATCCTGGTTCGCTTGCCCCACGTAGATACCCGTCCAGACGGTCCAGCCTGCGACTATTTACCCCGACCCGATGATGAGCCCGGTGCCGCCCATCATGTTTGGTACGCGCATTCCTGGCTGCTTTCTCCTGCAAGCGATCCCGAGCCGGATGTCATTCTGACAGCTGCCTTGTTTCCACGATCCAGCGCACCCGCCCCAGTGGCTCTTTTTCGCGCCACCGACCTACCCGTTCGTCCCGCACCCTGCTGCGTCGGACCCGGGCACTGCGACCGGCACGCGCCCGAGCACGGCGAGCAGCGGCACCCCTGCCACCCCGCCGAACCCGGGCTACATGGCCGCTCCTCCAGGCGCCTACTACGGGTACCCGCCCCCCACGGGCCCGCCTCCTCCCGCGATCGGCATGGGCATCATGATGCCTCCGCCCGGTCCCGGTGCGCCATCCAACGCCGCGGCGTCGCAGGGCACCATGTCGGTGCCCTCGTCGCCGATTCCGATGCCGTCGTCGCCGTTTCCGTATGGCGCGAGTCCCGTGATGGTTCCCGCAGGTGATCCGCGGTACGCGGGCGCGCCGGGGCCGCGCGCGACGCCGCCGTCGCCAATGCCCGGTGCGGCACTGGCGCCCGTGAACCGGTACTTTATCATGAAGAGTCTGTCGTTGGACGATCTCGAGTTGTCGCTGCGGCACCGGTTGTGGTCGCCGCAGTTGCATTTGGAAGGGACGCTTGACCAGGCGTTCAAGGTATGTTATGTTTGGGGGATCGTGCGCGTGGTGTGGTGACTCGGGTGGAGGGTTGACATCGTGTGCGTGCGGGTGGAGATGTCGGACAACGTCTACCTGATCTTTAGCGTCAACAAGTCGGGCGAGTTTTTCGGGTTTGCGCGGTATGTGGCACCTCCTGCTCTCGTTTCTCGCTTGCTCTCTGCACTGTTTCGAACTGACTCTCTCCACCTCGTCTTGTGCAGCATGATGTCGCCCATTTCGCAGCGCCAAGGCCCGCCGCTCCGGTGGTCGATTCAAGAGGGCGCGCGCAAGAACGCGCTCGGCGGCGTGTTTGCGCTCGAGTGGGTCGTTTTGCAGCGCCTGCCCTTCTCGCACGTGCGTCACCTGCAGAACCCCTGGAACGCCGGCAAGGAAGTCAAGGTCTCGCGCGACGGCACCGAGCTCGAGCCGCGGATCGGCTACTCGCTAATTCTCGAGTTCTACCGGTTCCACGAGGCGCAGGTCGCGCTCATGATGCAGGGGAACCCGGCGCAGTACCCGCTGCCAAAGTACGTTGCGCTTTGTGGGGGTGCTCTGACTGATTTGGAGGAGGAGCTCACGAGATTTCGTTGTCTAGGCGCTTCACGCCGTACCTCCAGTTCCCGTACCCGGGCGGCGCGCGCCCGCGCGGGTACCTGGACGTGGCCAAGGTGCCCGCGGCGCACTAGGCGCCCGCCGCTGACGACGATGACGACGCACGCTCGTGCGCCTCTCGTTTTTTTCTCTCACATCTCGTACCAACGGCGACGCTGCACGGGCACCACCACCCCACGACCTTGTCGCTTTGCCCATTGCGTTTTCCTCTTTTTTCTCATTTTGTCAGAACCACCCGTCAATCTTTCCCCATCATTTTGATTCGACGTTCTGCCATTTTTCTCTGGGCTTTTTGAACTTGTATGTCGTTTGCTTGTTTGCTCTCTTCCTTGCTTCCTTTACGACCGGTTCCGCCCCACGTTCTGTTCTTTCGCTTACCCTCCCCCCGCTCCCCACCACCATGTCGCTGCAGTCTGGTCGTCGTATGATTCAGACCGCGGCGGCACGATACCCCCCCATTGCCGATGACCGATTCTTTTCCGTCACCCTCCTTACCGTGCTCGACACAGCCGTGTGTGCTGTCGTTTGTTCGCTCATTTTTCGCTTTCGCTTTCGCTGTCCCCCCCCCCCCCCCAAAAAAAAAATGCTCATTTTTCGTTGTATTGGGGTTATCACTGCACAACGGCGCTCGCTGTGGTGGAGAGGTCGCTGGCGGCCGCGTCCGCGGCGGAGTTGGGCACGCGGCCGACGGGTGGGTCGGGCACGACTTGGCCCATCAGGTGGAGGTTGAGCTTGCGCAGCGAGACACGCGCGGGCAGGGCCTACGGATCGAGGGTGCACATGGGTGAGCGTGCGTCGCGAAAATCGCCCAGATGTAGCGTCAGCCTCGTGCCCTCGGATGGTGCTCGGTGACAAACAAGAGCGCAGCGCGCATATCGTCCTTGGACACGTCTACATTCGCGCGCCACGCTGGTCAGTTCCTCACCGCCCAGCCTGCCCCAACCAATCGACACACGCGTACCTCGACTCTCGACCCGATCCCCGGGCACCACCAGCGCGCGGTAATACCGGACCAGCAGCAACAGCGCGACCGTAACGCTCCGATCCATCCCCTGGTTACAGTGCACCAAAACCTTCGCCTCCTCCTGTTTCCCCAGCACATTCTTGGCAAACCACGCCTCAACCACGGGAAACGCCGCGAGCAGCTGGTCCTGGCCCTTTTTCCCTTCGTGCACGTTCAGGTACAGGTACTGCTCGGGTCTCGGCGCCAGATCATACGCGTACTCGGCGTTCGTGCAATTGATCACGTGCGTGAAGTCGGTCCAGGGACGGCGTGCCGCACCGCGCGTGCCGATCCACAGCGGGGTACCGGGTAAGTGGCTCGCGTGGCCGGTGTCGCGTACGGCGCGCGGGGTGGGGAGCGTGGAGAGGGATGCGAGTTGCGCGTCGCACGAGTCGGCCGAGGCGAGGAACGCGGCGCGGTGCGACCAGAAGAGGTCTGGCGTGAGGCCCTGGTGGGGGTGGAGTAAGTCGAACAGAGTCAGCACCAACGCAAGAAAATAAGCGGTCAGCAAACGGCCGTCGTACCTGCGCCCAATTCTCCTCGTCGTCGGCGGCGCCCTGAATGTACACGTAATTGTCGCCGCGGTACCCGTCACTCTCTTCGACGACGCGCGACACGCACACGCAATAGACCGGAATGAAATCGAGTTCGGCCGGGTCCGGCCGGTCGAGCGACGTGGACGACGGCGAGATCCAGAGCGGGCGCAGCGATTTAGCCGGGCGTGCTGGGAGCTTAATTTGCGCGGCGCGCAGGCGCGGGAGAATGGCGGATGAGAGGTGTGCGGCCATGGCTGCACTCTCGGACGCGCTGACTTGCGATGGCAGCGTGCACAGGCCGAGCGGCAGGTCGAGCAGGGCGTTCATAGCCGCACACCACAGTGGGACGGTGCGCGTGAGCGCGTCGGGGAAGCGTTTACCGCGTCGCGTCGAGTCGATGATGATGACACTACCAGGCCGGCGTCAGCGGTTGCGTAACCGGGTGGAGAGTAGCAAGAATCGAGAGAGTCAGGTACCCTTGGTGCTCGTCGAGGACCTTGAGCAGGTGCAGGTTAAGCCGGCGCATCGGTAGGTCCCATTTCCCGTAATGGCCGTCGGTCGACTTGAGGTAGCATGTGTCGTGCGTGAGGTCCGGTGGAGAGTACCACCGCCCGCAGCGCAAGTTGGCCACGATGGGTAGCTTGAGCTGGTCGGCAACGTGCACGACAAACTTGGCGTCTTCGTCGATGGATCGCAATATGTGGTAGCTGGGGTTGATATCAACCGATGTTTAGATATGGCCAGCGCCGCGCTTGCTCGTGTATAGGATGGGGACCGGTTCGTTACGTTTGGTGCGTATGGCGCTTCAGTCGTCGTGTCGCTTGCGAGGTGGTCGTTCGCGATGTGGAGACGACAGCGGCCAGCTCGGTCTGGTCGGTGTGGCCACGCTGCAGCGCGTCGGTTGGTGCCGTCATGGAGCAGGTTGCAGGTTGGTCACTCGATGCGGCCAGTCGACGATGGATTGCAGCGTTGCTCTGCACGTCGTCGTCAGTCGCGGTCGTTGAGTCGGGCGCGCGCTGATCGCGGGGAGACAGCCGCGGTCTCGCAGAGGCGGGGGGGCAAGGGAGGCATTTTGTGCACGTGTGAATCGACGCGGGTTCGCCACTTAAACGGCTGTTTTGTCTCCCGGCGCAACCACGAGCTGGGGAACGTCCGCAAGGCCCCAACTGGCAGATCCGCTCCTGCACGCGCCCGCCGTTGCTGAAATCCCGTCGTCGGCTCGGCTGTCGGCAACGACGCCGTGGCGGATCGAGCCGAAGGGCTGACGAGCGCGTGCGGCTCGGAAGGGTCCGCACTCGCCGCCCACTTCCTCCTCGTCGTCAACCGCAAGACCCGACAGCTGCAACCGCGACGACGCGACCGCTCCGTCCACGACTGCTGCAATTTTCCGTGACGACCTATGACCACGACAATGAGCGCCGACGACGTGCCGACCATGGTGACGCCGCCGCCGTCCGGCGAGGGATCCGTGAACGCGAGCCGGCCCACGTTGCCCGGGAGCAATGCACCTGTCGCGCCAGCACTCGTCGACACGCACGCGGCCGCGACCGCCGTCGTCGAGGATCACGACACGCCCACGCCGCGTCCGAGTCCGCCCGAGTCGCCCAAGGACCGCAGTCTCGCGCACGACCGCAGCCTCGGCAAGAATGCGCTGCGCCGTTTGCGTCCCGAGACGATTATTCGTCGAACGCTGCGCGCCTTTTTGCTTGCGTTTGGCGTCAAGTCTGGGATCGCGCTGCTGCTCAAGCTGTTTGCATTGGCACGGAACAAGGGCAAGCAGTACGATTTGCAGCTTGCGCCCAGTCGTGCTGGTTTGATTCGCGATCCTCACCAGCGGTCACGTCGTTGAACAGGTCGTTTCTCCGGTCGATTCTCGAAGTCACGGTGCTCAACCGCGACGCTGGCCGGTTCGGCCTCCTCTTTGGCCTGTTCACGTTCCTATTCCACTCGACGGTCCGCGGTATCCACGCGATCCCGGAACTGAGCAAGCAACCGCGGCGCGTACAGGGCCTGATTGCAGGTGCCGTCGCCGGGCTGGCCGTGCTCGTCGAGACCAAGGGCAACCGGCTCATGTTTGCGCAGCAGCTGTCGATGCGCGCGCTGCAAGCCGGGTACAATTCGCTCAAGTACCACAACCTGTTCCACTTTCCGTTTGGCGACTCGCTGCTCTTTATTGCGAGCTGCGCGCAAATTCTGTTTTCCTACATTTTCTACCCGGACACGCTGCCCAAGGAGTTCTACGCGTTCATGATCAAGATGGCGCAGATTCCACCCAACGTGCTCGGCGCGAACCGCGTCGTGTGCCGCGCCGAGGAGACGGGCGGGATCGACTTGCCGGGATTGCTTGCGTGGGCCGCGAAACGCAAGTCGACGACGCCCGAAAACTTGGCCGCGATTGCCGCGTCGCCCGCGCACTTGGACATGCTGCCGTGTTGCTTCTTGCACCCGCACTCGAACAGCTGCTCGTGGTACTGCGGGTCGCTCGCCAAGAACGTGTTTACCAGCATCTTCCCCGTCTACTTGACGCTGCACGTTATGCCGACGTTGATTTTCCGTGGGCGGTCGGTGCTGTCAAAGTACGTTCCTCTACCCCTCTCTCTTTCTCCATTCAACTAGACATGACGACTCACCGCGTTCAACCCTCTGCCTTGTAGCCCGACCTCTTTTGCCTCGCGCGCCATGTTCAACACAATTCGGTCGAGCGTCTTCCTCGCTGTTTTCATTTCCGGCTACCAAGTCCAGACCTGCATCCACCGGCTGCTCTTTAAGCTCGGCGTGATCAAGCAGGACCACCGGCTGTGGTACGGGTGGTTTGGTCTCGTCACGGCGTTTTCGATCCTGATCGAGGACAAGAAGCGGCGGTCGGAGCTCGGCATGTACGTCGCGCCCAAGGCCATCCACTCGCTCTACCAGATCATGACCAGGCACAAGCGGTGGTTCCCGGCCGTGCCGTTTGTCGATGTCGCGCTCGTCTGCGCAGCGACCGGGTGTCTGAGCTCGTTCTACGTGACGGGCCAGGCAGAACACTTGTCGCCGCTCGTGAAACGCATTTTGCCCCGGTTCGTGCACTGAGCCGGCGTGGCACGTGCGGCGGCGTGGTCAGCGGGTCTGGTCGAGACGAGGGATGTGGTTTGTGGTCGGGTGCCATTCAAATGTAGATATCGATTCTTGCGCATTTTGGGGGGTTAATCGAGCCGCACCGGCAGGGCAGGCAGGCGCAGGCAGGCCAGTCGCCTACCAAGGAGGAGCAGCACGTCGACGAAGGTCGCGCTCGGTCGCGCCGAACCCACAGCATGGCGGTGGCGCACCGATCCAGGAATTGAAAGCGGTCGTCAACCATCGATCGCTTCGGCTCCATCTGGATGTACTTGAACGCCGGCCACGCGCGCACGCCCACCGATCACCGGACTTTCCTCCATTTCTGGGGGCAAAACCGCAACACACCAAGACGCAACCGCAACGACAAGAGAAGGTTGGCAATGAAGACGTATTATTCATACCACTAAGAAACGATTTCGCAAACAAGACAATGGGGGACAAAATTGGAGAACACGGTGACCGACCAACCCGATCACCACCAACCGACACACACGAACTCCTTAGCAGAACGAGATCGGGTGGGCAACCGTGGCCGAGTGCACATCGACCGACTGGTACTGGCCCTGCGCCTGCGTCGCCGAGACATTGGCGCCCGACGCGTCGATCGTCTGGAACTGGCCCTGCGCCTGCGTCGCCGAAACGTTGGCGCCCGATGCGTCAACCGACTGCGACTGGAACTGCGCCTGCTGCGCGAACACGTCGGCGTGGCCGTTGCCTGCGGCCGAGACATCCTGCGACTGGAACTGCGCCTGCTGAGCGAAGACATCGGCGTGGCCGTTGCCCGAAGCCGAGACGGTCTGGCCCTGGAGTTGCGCCTGCTGCGCGAACACATCAGCGTGGCCGTGAGCCGACGCGCCAACCGACTGCGTCTGCGCCTGGAACTGCTGCGCGAGCGCGTCGAAACCGTGGCCGAACGCCGACGAGATGTCAATGTGCTGGCCCTGGAACTGCGCCTGGAGCGCCGAAATGTCGAAACCGTGACCCGCAAACCACGAGCCGTCAGCGTGCTGCGCGGCGCCCTGGTGAGCGACAACGTACGAGCCGTCGTCGTGGCAGTGGCCGTGCGCGTGCGACGAGACCTCGACCGTCTGCTGCTGGGCCTGGCCCTGAGCGACCGAGACCGACGACGAGCCGTGGCCGGCGGCGGCGGTCGAGATATCGGCCGACTGGTACTGGCCCTGCGCCTGGGCAACGTTCACCGACGACGAACCGGCAGCCGAAGCCTCATCGTGCTGGAACTGAGCCTGGCCCTGCGCGACCGTCACGTTGGCGCCATCGTGGCAGCCAGCGGCCGACGACGAGACCTCAACAGTCTGCTGCTGGGCCTGGCCCTGCTGGACCGAGACGTTGGCGCCGCCATGGCAGCCAGCGGCCGACGAGGCGTCGAGCGACTGGTACTGGCCCTGCGCCTGCGAGACCGAGACGTTGCCCGAGGCGTCGATCGTCTGGTACTGGAACTGGCCCTGCTGCGCCGAAACGTTGCCCGAGGCATCGATCGACTGGTACTGGCCCTGCGCCTGCGTCGCCGAGACCGACGCGTTGCCGTGGTGGCCGGCAGCCGAGGCGTTGACCTCCTGGTACTGCAGCTGGCCTTGCGTAGCCGACGCCGACGCGCCGTGACCCGCCGTGGCGGTGGCCTCCTGGCCCTGGAGCTGCGCCTGCGTGGCCGAGACCGAGGTGGCACCGTGGCCCGTGGTCGAGGCGCTGACGTTCTGCGCCTGCAGCTGCGCCTGCGTCGCCGAAACACCCGCGCCGGTGGCCTCAACGTGCTGGAGCTGGCCCTGGAGCTGCTGGGCCGAGACCTCGGTGGTCGCGGGCACGGCGTGCGCGTGACCAGCCTCGGTATTGTGACCGGCCTCGGTGTGGTTGCCGCCTTCGGTGTGGTTGCCGGCCTCGTTGGGCTAGTGAGGAGTGATCAAAAAGTGATCGTGCATTAGTTTTGGATGCACCAATCGGCTCGAGTCGCCGAAAACGCGCTAGCGAACAGCAAATGGAGCACGCACCGCGGTCATGTTCAGGATGTGCATGTCGGGGTTGCCCTCAGCCTCACCACCCTCAGTGGTGTTGGGCGTGTTCTCGACCGCGGGGGGCGCGATCTCGGGGGCGTTCTCGGTGACGGGGAGGACGGGGGCCGACTAGATTGGGAAAAATGAATCGAAATCAGTTTTGGTTCGAATGTTGTTGAGGGCGCGCGGTCGATGTCGAGCACGCATACCATGTTGGAAAATTGGTGGTGGCGGTGGGGGGGGGGGGAGTGATGAGACTCGAGAGCCGGATGTTGATTGAGAGCGGTGGGCGAGGGCCGCTTATATAGGAATCGCGCGGGCTCGCCAACGTCGGTCGTGGGCGAGAAGAGGTTCGCGGTGCACGCGCCGTGCTGGCAGCAACCTTGACTGGAAACGGCGCGCGGCGCGCGCGATCAGGGGCTGCCGAAACGGGGCGAACGCCAACCGACAGAGTGGGTGCGTGACAGATGCCAGTCCTTCGGCAGTATCGTCATTTCGCGTGTCACTTGGCTGCATGCTTGCGTGCGCTTGCATGCGCGGGATCAGAAATTGATCTAGCTTTTTGCGGCAGGGCTGAGTTCAGGCTTGTGAACACTGTTTTGCTGGTTGCGGTGTAGCTTCAGCCGGACCACATGGTTGTGGCCCACAACGCAGGGCCGTTGAAAGAGCGACAAACCCGTGAGCGGTACCGCGCGGTGCGGGCTGAAAGCACTGAAGAAAGAACCACAAGGCGGCTGAAGAACGGTGAAGGAGCCATGGTTGCGCGGTTTCCAAAATGGGACAAGCTTCCCTTGCGATTGGCGACATCCCTTGCGAGTGGCGGCCTCCCTTGCGTTTTGCTGATCCCTTTGACCGAAACGGTGGACCAGCAACGCTGTGAACGAACCTTCTCCATCTCACCAGTGTGATCCCTTCACCGTCCCTCACCGCCTTTCACCGCACTCACGATCCCTCAATTCGGCTCGACTATGTTGCGGAATGGCGTGAAGCATGTCGAGCAATGCTGACTCTTTTGCAGTCGGCGCGCACTCCGTCAAGTCCAACAAGCCCACCAACATGCAGCCTGCCACACAGATGTCGTCAGCAGCAACCCGCTCTCTCTCTCCAAATGGGGCAGGTGCCTTGGATTCTGTCGTGTTTGCCATTCACTCCAACACCTCCAACCCACAGTCAATGCGGAAGCTGAGAAAGTGCTGGAGCCTGGTGATCACATCAGGGCGTGTCTGTTGTTGCCTGCCTGTTGTACTTGCTGGTCATTTGCATTGGCGCCTGCATCTGCTGTTGTGTGGCCATTTGCAGCTGTTGATGTTTGGACAGCTTTGTCTGACTGAAGCAAACAGTTGCACCCTCCTTTTCCTGATGGGCAAATTCATCAATGAGAGTGCCAGTGGCAAGCAGAACCAAATGCTTATGTTGTATGCAAATGAAGGCACTGCTGTTGCTGCCCTTGCACTGAGTATTTATGTTCGGGAAAAATATCTTGATTTTCAATGGTGATGGTTGCCTCTTTCCCTCGCCCCATTCAGCTGAGCAAGCGTCCATTTGTGCACAACCCACTTGAGCTTGCACCACACAGTTCATGACTGCAAACCTGAATGCATGATCCAGTGACAAAGTGGGGTACCAAAGTGTCCAGAACAGGTTGTGCACAACCACCTGCATCCATAGGCACAGGATATCATGGTTGGAAGGTGTTGCAGCTCAAAATGTGCAACCATTCATGAGCGCTCTCATCTTCACAGTGGATGTTGGTGGCCATCACCAAGTCATGGGTGTGTGGTGGACAGGAGTGGAGGCCTAGGGGACTCCACCTGCTAGAGTACAAGTGTGAGCCCAAGCATGAGAACCTGTGATCTGTACAAAAACCTGAACACCATTGCTCAACAGCATGGACAAGGTCGCACAAGTGCTGTGGTTGCATTGTGCAGGCTGATTGACTTCCAAATGCAATGGGCACACATGCTTGTTAATCACAGACTTGCAGCCCACAACCTGCAGGTCATCCATGAAAAGTGCATGTGACTTGGCATTCGAAACTGGTTGTGGAGATGAGCAGGAGGATGCATGTGCATCATAAGCAGTCACAACAACTTTTTTTCCATGTGTTAACATCTGCAATGGTGGCAGTCATTTTCTGCACAGCATGACTCTGATGGCCAGAAACTGCATCTTCCCTCCCTTTCATCACTTGAAGCAAAATTGTGTGCATTGCAGATGTGGGCAGCTCTTTCAATGGCATGCTGGCCAAGGTGGCACCACTGATGTGGAGAGCAAACTTGATGAAGCAGGACAGTTCCAATGCATCTTGCAAGAGGTGTCTCCCACTGCCAGTGCACCTCTTGTGACCATTGCAACACTGTTGTCATTGTGATTGTCACTGCCTTCTCTCCACTAAGCTCTGCTCCTTGTGAACTGTATCCCTACACAAACCCCCTCTTGACTGGCCACATTTGTGCTGTCAATGCCTTGATTCCTAGCTGCACCAAGCTGTGTTGCTGCCCTGCTTCTCATTGGCCCATTCAAGCCAACTGTTTGCCATCTTGCATTTCCTTTGTCGTCCCCAGCCCACACCATGGCCAACCCTGCTGCTGAAGATGCTATTGTGGCGCCTGATGCCACCACCCCAGTGTGCAAGTCCATTTCCAATGTGTGCATGCTCTGGATCAAGGAAAAAGTACTGCTGGGCCTGTTCTTGCCAGATGCCAACAGCGAGCTTGTATTTGATTTGTGTGTGCATGATGCACCCACCTGAGCCAAGCTCATGGCCTACCTTGATGGCCAGCTTGAGGAGAGCATTGCCTTCTTCCATGTTGACAAGGTCATGGAGACTGTCTTGCCATCTAAGTCCCCATCAGTCACTGTTTTGGACAGGCCTGTACTTGAGGTGTCAGCTCTGGCACAAGAGATGTCAGAGAGTGCTGTTCCACCTGCTATTGACAGCACACCAGCACCACCACTCAATGGGATGGACTCCATGGCACTTGTCGCTGATGGACAAGATGGACCACCACTCACTGATGGACATGATGCATCATGCATGGCCTCACATGCCTCAGTGCACTGGGGTGGTGATGCACCACCTGCTACCCTCAATGACAATGTGACCCCAGTGTCATGCACAAGCTCATTTTTGCATCTGGCACCCTCACCCTCACCCTCACCCACACCTGCACCCACACTGGCACACACCATCATCAGGCCCTGCTACAGGACCTTGGCCATGGCATCTCCCATTGTGCACTTGAGGATCTCACCCTGCATTTGCTGCATAACAGCAATTGCATCCTTGAAGAAGGGCACAACAATCATTTCAAAGTTGCCATGGCACTAGTGGCCCACATTGGCAGGCTTGGGCTGCACCAACCAGAACATGCCCTGGTTGTTGGCTGTTGGAAACAGCAGGTGCAGTTGGGTCAGTTGATGAACGCCCATCTTACCTTCAATCATACATTTCAAGGTATATGAGCATACCATCACACAGTACAATCTGGCTGTTGTTGAGCAGCAACAGGCATGCTGAGTGCATGCCATTAGTGTCTGTGGCCCATGTAGGTATGCCACTGCACATGTAGAGAACCAGGTTCTTGTCACCTTGGATCATAAGCATAAATGGCATTGTGCCCTTGTTCCATGTGTTGGACGCCTCCCAGCAGTTGGATGGGATCCAGAGCCACAACCCATACTTTGAATTTGACACAGCAGACAGGTCAGCAACAAAATGAATTCCAGTCATGATGCTAGTGTGTGGGTAAATGGAAAATGCAGGAAACTCACCAGACACATGTTACCATTGACTTGGACAACAAGGTGCCATTTGTTGTTGGGCAATGAAATGGACTCATTGGTCTTGATGCAGTCGCCAATCTTGGACTGGAATGACATGCTCAAAGTTGGTTTGCTGCCAAATGCATGTCATCATGGGGGTCATGGTTAGTTACAGTGGGTGTGGCAAGGATCAGGAATAATGAGTGCACAGCAGTATTGACTGGTGCGACTTGGACGTGTGGCCAGTGGAGAGCAACAAGAGTGCTGGCAAAATGCTACCTTTATGGGTGCTGGCACCAAGCACTGACACAGTATGGAAGACTGTCCACATTGTATTTGTGATCCCCCTGCACACATTCAACATGTTGCCCTTGGTCCCATCTCAAGTGCACATGATGGAAAAGAGACAAGGTCAGGTACTTGTGACATGCTTGATCTGTGTAAGTGCCACTGGAACTGTGCTTGATGCTTTAAAAACAACACACTGCTAACCAAGTAGCTTCCAAATGGGCTTGTTTGAACTCAGCCATGCTCAGCCTGTATTTGGGGAATGGGAAATCTACAAAGGGAACTGAAGATTGATGCGAGGTTTTGTTCAGCTGTTGCACAAAGTGTGCACACCTGGAACTGCCACATGGCGACGATCAAAGATGACGCCTCTGAGCATTGGATACTAAATATGAATGGAAGACTGCGATGGTGGCGACAAAAGCAACTCCGAGTCAGGGTTGAGGACCATGCCAGGATGCCAGGGCGACAGGGCGCGGCCAAAGTGGACCGCTTGGTGTGCTCTTTAACTTTGATCGCGAGTGAGATCAAATGTGTAACAAAGTCGACGTTTGGTTGGGGACATGAGAAAAGGAGCGCTAACCTGACAAGGAAGCAATACTGACGATCATCGAGACAAGAGCAGCAAGACCAATGGTTCAAACCCCCTCAGAAGGAATGTTCTCAAGAGCCGTTCCAAAAAAAGACACACCGCCGCCCCACGATGGTCTCATTTAGGCCTTGGTGGTCTTGGCGTTGACGTCCTGGTACTGCGGGAACTCGAAGTGCACGTCCTTGCCCGTCAGCTTCTTGTAGACAGCCGAGAACGTGTCGAGCTTGTACTCGAGGTAGGTCGCGTCTTTCTTGTCGAGGAAGACCTTGGTCGACTTGGAACCGTCGACGCGGATCTTGGTGCGCTTGCCGACAATCTCGGTCGGGTAGACGAGGTCCTCAAGGATCGCCTCGTGCACGGCCGTGAGCGTGCGCGACCGCGGACGCATCTGCTTCTGGCGCGTGTGGCGCGTCGGGCGCGGCATGATGCGGCGCTGCGCGACAATCATGACGTGGCGGTCCGAGAACTTCTTCTCCAGCTCGCGCACCAGACGCTGCTGCACCTTGTGGAACTGCTTGAGCTGCGGAACTGGGACGAAGATGACAATCGCCTTGCGGCCCTTGCCCGTCTCAATCTCCTTGGCCGCCGAAATCTGGACAGCGCGCAGATCGCCCTTGAGCTCCACAACGTTGTTCTCAAGGTCGAAGATGGCCTGCGCCACGGCGAGCTCCGTCTCGTCGGGCTGGACGCCGGCGGGCTTGATGATCTTGCTGCGGGCAGACATGTTCAGGACCTAGATTTTGTGCCAATTTTGCAAAATCGAGCCAGCAAACGCTGTCAGCGAGCAGTTCGTGACGGAGATCAAACAGGTGTGCTGAACAACGACCAGCCCGTCAAAATGACTGCCGAGGAACCCAGTTTTTCGCCGAACGAGCGCCAAACGTCAAACGCCGTCGTCCGTGCCGTGCCGATCGTCCGAGCGTGAACTCGACCAGCGTCAAAGTGCCGAGTTGCAGGCCGAAAAGCAGCGTCGTCCGTTCAACCGTCAAGACGGTCGTCCAGAGCTCAAAATTGTGGAGTCTCCGTGCACCACTCAGCGCATAATGAACCTTCCGCTCGCCAAAACCGTTTCGTGGGCAAAAGCGGCCGGGTCGGTGGGGTCATAAGTCGGTGCGGTGACGGATGGACGGGCGTGACCAAGGCCTGGCACGGCGAGTTCGGGGGCCGCAAACGGGGGTTTGCGAGCGGGCGTTCGGCGTAACGGTGTTGGAGCGTTCGTCGGCGACGTTTGGCGGCGTTTTGGGCGCGGCGACGGTGGGTTCCCTCGGTCGGTCTTGATGGCGGGTGCTGGGTCGGTTGTTGCAGCAGCGTGACGGGCGATGTTGGTGACCGTACGGGTGAGCACTGTCCACAGAAATGAAGAGAGTGACAAGGCCAGGCAATCGCTTGAGGATTTCGTCAGGGCTTGCTCTGGAAAGTGGAAATGGGCCAATGCATCACGTGTTAATGCTATTTATATGGAAATGATCGCAAATAGTGACTATTTGGCTCGGGCCTGACATTGTCTGACCATGTCCTCCACCAGCAACCGCCTTTCTGATCAGACGGCCGTCCCCGCGGCCACGACGTTGCACCCGGGCCGGCTCATCCTCAACAGCTGCAACTTGGCGCTTTGGAATCGAGTCAGGCCACGAACAGTAGAGCACGTCTGCGGTCGCCTTGCAAACTCGGCCACCCCACCGCCATGTTCCATCAAGTCTTCCGCCGGTCCCTGTCCAGTATGTCCAGCCACCGAACCGCCAGCCCAGAGGGCGCTCTCTGAGATGCAGCACCGGCGTACCAAGGCCACAAACCGCACGCGGGTCGGCGAAGCCCGCTCTGGCCACTCAGATTGCTCCAGCGCCTTCTAGGATTGCTCCAGCGCATTCCGAGATCCCCGCCCTGACGCTTGTCCTGTTGCTTCTCGGGAACTGTAGCTTCGGCCTCGCTGAACGCGAGGGCGACCACCGCCGAGGCGCCGCGCACGCTCGACACGGTGCTGCTTGCGCGCGAGACGCGCCGGGTCCCCGAGCCGCCGCGCAACAACGGCAAGAAGGCGCTGATCACGACGCGCGTTCCAGCGGCCGCCAAGGCCGGTGCCGCGCCCGAGCAGCTGCAACACTTCTTGACGCCGGCCGAGGTGCACTTTTTGTTCACGATGGTGCCCCGCGCATACTTAACGGCGCACTGGGACGAGCACCTGGCCAAGTCTGGCAAGATGGGGATCACGCCGGGTCTGTCAATGGTGCGGTCGACGTCGTCGCACATTTCGTCGGCGCTCACGTCGTTCCAGGGCCAGCGCGCAAGCGTAATGGGCCAGTCGGTCGCCGTCGCGTATGAGAGTACCGACAAAGTGCTCGAGCGCAAGCAGACGGAGATTGCCGACCGTCTGGAAATGATGCGTCGGATTCTCGGTATGGACTCGGCCAGTATGAAGATGGTCCAGCACTGGAACATTCAGCGTGCCATGGAAATGACGCGCCGCAAGGTCGGCGACACGGGCAGTGCCGAGGTGCAAGGTGCGTTTGATTTCACCTTCGTTGCCGGCGTCGACCCGTGCAGTCACGTTTACTGACCCTGTTCGCACTCCTCCCTGTAGCCGCCGTCTTGACGGTCCGCATCAACAACCTCAAGCAACATCTCGCCGCGCACAAAAAGGATGCGCATAACCGCCGCGGGCTCACGCTGCTCGAAGCCAAGCGCGACAAGCTCTTGAAGTACCTCAAGCGGCAAAACTTCCAACTCTACCACGAGACAATCTACAAGCTCGGCTTGTAATGCATGCTTGCCGCTCTTTTTTTTCTGGTGCCGAATGTTCTTGATTCATATTGTCTTGGTTCGGTTATGTTTTGCTTTTCCATTGAGTTGATCCAATAGCATAGCATTGTTCTTTTGTGAGTTTGCAGTTCGACCCGTCTTTCTTGCCAGCTGGTCGAGTGGATGGTTCAAGCTCGTCCTGTCGTCCAAATAACGTCATAATCAACTCAACGTGCCCTTGTCAATCTCGATCTCAATGATATCCAACCGACCCTCCCTCCCACCCGCTACCACGCGACTGGCGCCCGGCCATTGTCAATCACACTCCACTCATCATCCCACTCATGGTTGACATCGAGCGGCCGCGCGCTCACGACCCTGGCTGCACGCGCCGGCGGTCTCGGTTCCGGCAGTGGCCCTCCTGCCGTCGCGCCACGCGCGCGCGGATCTTGTCGAGCACCGCCCGCCGCACCCTGCTGCCAGTACGGATCGCCGGGATCCGGCCACCTCGGCGCGTCTGGAGCCGCTGCTGCCGCGGGCGCGACCGGCTTATTCGCGACTTCCTCGAGCTCGACGTGGTCGACGGGCGTTGACCCAATCGAGTGCCCGTGAATCATCTTGAAGTTCAGCTCAAAGGTGGACGCCGACGGCTGCCGGTCAATGTAGAGTCCTGGACGGCGGCGGTCATTGACAAACACAATCCCCGCTGCGTGCGCCGCGTCGGTTCGCCCCGGTGCGGCCGGTGCTGCCGCCGTGGGTGTCAGTGGCGGGGTCGGGGGCGTGCGGCGCAGCGTGAATGCGGACCGGCGGCGGCGCGGCGGGTCGTTGGCCGAGAACGAGGCGAGTGCCGCCGACGTGAAGAGTTTGGGGAGCCCAAGCGTGCGTAATGCGGCGGCGCGCCGGTCCTGTGAGGTGCGGTGCTGCGTGGTGGGGGACGACGAGTCGGGCGATGCGCGAATGGCCGTGGCGTTCAGGTCGGCGTAGACGGGCTCGAGCGCGTCCCATTGGATCGAGGTCAGCGCGTACCACAGGACCAGGCCCGACGTGACTTCCATGAACCGCAGAAAATCTTGGTAGCCGAGCCAAACGTTGGGATCTACGATAAACAGCGGTGCGATTCGCGTCAGTCAGTTTGTACTCCACAGTGGCAGCGAGCGTAAAGAAAAGTGACGATGGTGGTACCGACCTCGCAGCACGTCAAACACCACGACCATGCGCAAAAACGTATTGAGCACAATGAACGCCGATACCAAGACGGCCCGTCGGGTCGCAGCCGCCTGAACGGCCACCAACCTCGCCACGTCCGGGTCCGGGTGCATTTCCGACAAGTTGTGCCGATGATGCCGCCCCACGTTGAGCCGGTACGACGCAAACACGAGCCCCGCGACAAGCGCAACCGACATGACGACAAAGAAGCCCGCGTAGATGGGCGTCATGTACTTGGACTGGAGCATGGTCGTGGCGCCGAGCAAAACCATGGCCACCTCGAACCCGTACAGGGCGATATTGACGGCGGCAAACACGAGCCGGATCGTCTTGACGAGCGTCGAGAGGTCGGGTGGCGCGTGCAGGCGGCGGTCGGGCGAGAGCAAGTGCGGAACCAAGACACGAATATGCGCCGTGAACTCGAACCAGAGCATGAGAAAGATTGAGTACTGCGACAGCACGATGGTGAAATAGCTCATGAACAGGACGCGGCTCACTTGGGGGCTGACCAACGTTTGGCGGCCGGCAAACGGGTCGAGAATAAAGGATAGCGCGCGTGCTACATCAGTGGGTGGAGGAGCAAGAAGTCCTCAGTCACGGATCGTGGCAAGCGCCTTGGTTGACCAGGGCGCAACATACGCAAGCAGGCCGGAATGAAAAGGAGCATCACAATCAAATGCAGCCATGACGTGCTCCGAACGCGATCTGCGTCGCGGTGCGTCCATCTCCGCCAGAGCGAATGGAAGACGGGCACGAGCGCGGCAAGGAACAGTGTCACAGTGAAAATGACTGAAGTGAAGAACAAGGCCGGATCAAACGCATCAATGCCGACCTTGCTGCAGTCTTCGTTGGCGCTAAAAGAATCAAAAAGAGCAGGATCAGAGCTCGAAAATCAGAATGGAAATCATGAGGGCGGGAGTCGTACGGGAGAAGCGGGTTCATGGACTTGTTCCGTGCCAGGCTGCAATCGCACGTTGGCTCGTCGTGTTCGTCCAGCTTGCACACACCGTTCCCTTTGGCTTGGCCACAATCCTTGCGACATCGCGCGTCCAAAACTACATTTGGGTCAGCTGGTCCCGGCGGCGACGGTCGTCCATGGTTGTCGCGGTCGGCTCGACGAAAGAGCCTCGTGTTGGCTCGGGACCGTCTGGATGCTGCTCCTGCAAGTGCGGTCCGCGCCGGCGGGTCCGCAAGCGGCGCGCATGCTTCGAGAATGGGACTTGCAGCTGCGGTCCATGTCGCGCACAAGTGCCCATGATCAATGCGGCCGAGGTCAAAGAGCGCGAGAAAGACCAGCAGAGTCACAACGAGCTGGATGGCAGCAGGCCATTTTCGTGAACGGGCATTGCGATGATGGCGCGCCCGGCCATGGTTCTTTTGCGCCCGTGGTTGCGCTGCACAGAGTCGCGGTGCGATCGGCGGGCCATGTGGCAACAACGGTTTCGAGTGCCGCGGCCCTGTTGCAGTTGGCGGCCATGACGTTGGAGGATGAAGTACATCACGACCTGAAGCATCAACCATGGCGAACAATACAACCTCCGCTAACGAGCTCGACAACACAATCTCCGCAAGCGAGCTCGACAAAGACGAGATGAAAATGGACAGGAGCACAACGGTCTTGCGAAATGGAGAGCCTTGTCAAGCAGGCTCAAGAACGGCCGACAGCACATGGCCGCCTAAAGTCGACGAGACGAGCGCGCATCAGTGTCAGCATCCGAGCCGAGACAGGCGTCCGGTCCGCTGCCGGAGCACCAAGCTCGTCGTCAAGCTTGTCGATGCAGTGGCCACAGCAGCTGGCCGCAGTTCATTTGTGTTCCACACCGTTTGGCCCAACACTGTGACCACGCCCAGGGCGTCGAAGAGCGGCGGGTGCCCGCGCAAAAGTGCATGGGTTATCGTAGCACGCGTGCTGTGGGTCGCTGCTGGGTCCATGATGTGGAGTTTGGCCGGATATCGTTCGCAAAGAGGGGAACCCGGGCGGCGTGTGGCCGTGCGTGTGGATTACGCGCAGCGTTGCCAAACGCCAGGCCCGCCAGGCCTGGCGTCTCCTCTCTCCCCAGTCCTCGTTGTCCTCTTTCGAAACACGCGCGCGTGGGCTGGCCCTGCAGATGTTTTACATATTTGGGAGCGCCCGCCGGGCTTGACCGTCGTTTCGGAAAAACAGCAGCGTTTGATCGCTTGTTCTTTTGACCCCCGGTGCTTGAGGAGAAACGGGAGGAGAAGAGAGAAATGAGCGCGCGTGAAGCGGCGCCGCCACCGTGACAAGTGTTTCGGTCCTTTGGACATACGTTCTCGATGGCCAACTGATGGTTGCTGCCGGTTGTTGCTGCCATCGAAATTCGAGTTTTGGAGCCAGAAGCCGCTGCTCCTCAGGGCCCCAAGTTCAAACCCGCCCTCTCGCTCCAGTCCCATCTGCTGCAGCTCCTCTTTCCCAGGCCAACGCTGTTCACGGCAACAAGGCGACCTCCCGCACCAGAACCAGCACCGCGCTAGTCTGCGCATTCGCACCGCATCGCTCCGACCAGCTGCACCTGATCCGGCACGGCGCCGACTCCACGCTGCCGTCACCGACTGCGCGCGCTCTGTGATTTTTGGAGCTCCAAGTCGACCAGCACCACTTTCCGCTCCGCACCGAACCACCACCGCCATGAGCGCATCTCCCACGCCCGCACGCTTTCTCCGCGTTGGGATCCAAGGTCCGCACCACCACCACCACCACCACCACCACCACCACCACGATCCGCGCGGCCACGACGACATTTTGCGGTGATCGCACCTGCGGACCGTCGCGGTGCGCGCGCGCAGTACAAATCTGGCGCTCCCTCCCGCCTGCGTGTCGTGTGCCCCCTAGCCGCGCAGCTCGAACCGCACTGACCCCGAATCCGGCCTCCGCACCCGGTTCACGATGCTCTCCAACGGCCACGGCACGACGATGCTGCGTATAGGCGTTCCGGGCGCATACTCGGCCTGTGCCGCGCGCGATTTTTACGCGCAATCCTCGCCGCCGCTCGAAATTGTCTACTTTGATACGGTCGACGATGTGGCGGCCGCTATCGAGCTCGGCCACGTCGACAAGGGCCTCGTTCCGATTGAAAACACGCAGTCGGGGTCGTTTCCCGCCGTCTACGACGTGCTGCTGAGTCGGAACGTGCACGTTACGGCGGAGCTGGTCGTGCGCGAAGTGCATTGTCTCGTTGGGCATCAGGGGGTAAAGATCGAGGTACTGTTAACTTGACATTGTGGTTTGCGGATTCATGGTCGTGCCTGATCTGACGCGGACTGGCCACTCATCGCCAGGACGTGACCGAAGTCCGGTCGCACCCGGCCGTGCTCGACCAGTGTCGCGGGTACCTGCGGCTGCTCGCGTCGCGCAACGCGGGTCTGGCGCTCACGCAGGCCATGGATACGGCCGCAAGCGCACGTTACGTCGGGGAGGACCCCGTGGGCCGGCGCACCGTGGCCGCAATCGCATCGCAGCAAGCGGCCGAACTGTACGGGTTGCAGGTATTGCAAGAGGCGATTGAGGACTCGGACTCGATCATCACGCGCTATGTCGAGCTCGCGCTGCAGGCAGCGGTCCCGCCGCGGCACGCAAACGCCAAAACGCTCATGGCGTTCACGCTGAAGAACGCGTCGGGGACGCTGTTTAAGGCGCTCTCGGTGCGTTCACCTACGGGCTTGCTTCTGGGTGGAGTGTGATGTTCTTTCCTCACCATGCACGCGGGATTGTAGTGTTTTGCACTGCGCGACATCAACGTGTGCAAGATCGAGTCGAGGCCGCAAGGCCAGTCACTGCACCCGTGGGAACTGATTTTCTTTGTGACCGTCGACGCGTCGACTGTCGACGAGACGCTCAAGCGCGCGCTCGCCAACCTCGAAGAGTACCTGGTCGGCCCGTTCAAGCTGCTCGGGTGCTTTGCGAGCACACAAATGCGGCCCTACAACCGCAGCAGTCTGGCCAACCCTTATGGCGTTTGATGAGTCGCGAGCTTGTTCTGTTACCTATTCGTCGGTTTTGATCTAGCACCTCCATTTTGTCCATAGCCCATGAATACCAACCACTCCAATGTTTTTTGTATTCGCGGTCAAGACTGAGTGGAGAAGATCCCGTCCACCACGCCACCAAGTCCCTCCATCACTCCCCCGCGGCCGGCGGCTCGCACGCAGCGAGCGCCGCCTCGGCCGCATGCATCTTTTCGGCCCATTTCGTCTGCGCCTCTTGCAACTTGGCCTTCGCCGCAACCCACTCTTCGCGCGGCATGACGGGTGGCCGCGTCGCCAGGTCCGGCATACTGCTCTCCACCGGCACCACGCCCAGTGGGACGCGCCGCACATCGTTCCCAACGGGCAGTGGCGTCTGCAGCGTTTCGAGCGACGGTCTCGGCGCAAGCAAATGGCCGGCATCGCGCGGTGCCGGGCGTCGGGAGAGCACGTGCTTGTAGAGCAGGTACGACCGGAACAGCGTGTCGAGCAAGTGCGCGTAGAGCGCCGTGCCCTGGTCGATCGTGAGCGCCGTCGTGTAGGCGGGCGGTTGTGGGACCATCACGGAGAGGATGTGCGATGCGAGGACTTGGACGTCGGCAGCGAGGTCGATGCGCGGTGCATCTAGGTGACGAGAGAGCGTGAGGATGCCGCGGCTGGCGGGTGGAGAAGGGAGCAGACGAACAGAGAAACGCAGACGCGAGCGTGCGCCGCACGACGTGCACGGTGGCGAGGATCGCGGCGTGAGGGAACCGCGCGCGATACGCGAACCTGCAGGTGGGGAGGTATTTCAGGTGGAGGCTCTTGCATGCGGCGGAGCAGATGGACACGCACTCGATGGCATAGTAGTAGACGTCAGCCTGCACCATGCCGCGGCGTACTGCAAGGGACTCGGGTTCTGGAACGGTGGCGGCAGCGGCATTGGCGGACGTGGGTGTAGTAGCACCACCAGGTCGCGATGGGACGCTCGTTGTTGTTATCGTCGACGGCGACGGCTTGGACGGCACCAAGCGGAGCCTCTGCGCGATCATTCTAGAATTCACGCGTGCGGTCCCATTCAGCGATCAGGTCGGGCAGCAGTTGCGGCATGCTTGGACCGTACACGGCGCGATCCTCGAGACTTGGCAGCGAAAACAGGTGCAGCAGCACCACCTCGGTGAGTGCGCGAGCGTCTGCAGCGGCACAGGCGGCGTCGTGCGCGCCCACGCCGGTCCCAGCTGGTTGGCGGCGCGGCGACGTGTCGCGCGGTTTAGTTGGCGACAGGTGCGGCTGCGGCCGTGAAGTTGAGAGCATGGATGTCGTTCTGTCGGCCAGGCCTGTCGTGGAGCCCATGGTGATGTTGGATGAGGTGAGGGGCGATGAGGTGGCCATGGCGGCCGAGACAACGAATGCAAGGTGGCAGCTCGTTGCAGCGGGTTGAGGCGCGTGGTTGAACTTGTTTCCTCGGATGACCGGGGGGGACATCGTCGAGAGTGCTGCCGGCTGACTTGCATTGGAGGCAGCAAGTGAGACGATCGGTTCTGAAGCGACACGGGGGATCAAGTGGCGAACACAGCCACGAGTTGGGAATGTCCCTGGCGCTGCGCGCTTGTTTCATAATTGATCAAGCGATGGATTCGCCGTGTTCGCCAAAGGATGCGTGCAAGTTTTTGGAAAAGGCCCGGCCTCGTCCTCCGCATCTTGGCCCGGCCTCGTTGTTACGTAACGACACGACCACCAGGCCCTCTCGGTTCTCTCTTGTTTCGGCCCGCACCCGCCACCACTGCCGCCCCTGCCCACCAACCCTGCCAGTCGGGCCTTCAGTTACGCCCAGTGGATTGCCGAGCCCGATGTGCTCGCGTGCGCGCGGGTTGGAGGAGAGAGGAGGACGTGACGTTGGGCCGACGCAAGGTTCCGCGCGCGTCTCGCGCCCTTGTTGCTCCAAGAGAGCCACCTCTCGCGCGCGACGCGCCAGACCAGCACGCAACGCGCATTGCGAGCGCGGGCGCGCCCCAAACTCCGCGCCCGTCCGGGGGTGCGTTGGTGGTGGTCGTGCTCCTTGGCTGGTTTCGGTTGGTGTTCAGCGATCGGAATGGCTGTTGCGTGGAGCTTGGCTGCGCCATAAAACGCGGCAGCTCCTCCGCACTCCCCCGCGCTCCACAGTCACAACTCCAACTCCAAGTAACCAACCACCATGCCCGCCCCGATCACGCACGTCGCCTTTGGCCCCCACCTCGCCTCGGCCCCCGAGGGCGTGCGCGCCAAGGTTGTTCTCGGCCCCAAGGGCTCGCTCAAGCTTGGCACGATCCCTGCCCTGACTGAGTCGTCGGCCTTCTCGTCGCTCGCCGTCGAGGCCGCGGCGCCGCTGCACCTGCCTGAGGGCGAGCGCACGGCCTCGGTCACGCTCTGGACCACGGGCGAGGACGGTGTGCCGAGCGCGTGACGCTCGCGCACTTCTGCAACAAGAAGTCGCGCAACATGGGCGTGCTCCGCTCCGACAAGCTGCGCGCTGCCGCCGAGGCGCACGTGCCCGCGACGGGTGACGCCCTCGTCGTTGTCGTTGTCGAAAACGCCGCCGAGGCGTTTGCCGCCGGCCTCGCGGTCGCCAAGAACTGGCCGCTCTACACGCGCAAGACGGGCGGCGAGCGCGACGAGCGCACCGTCTACGTCGACTTTGCCGTTGCTGACAGCTCAGAGGTCGACTACGAGGAGCTGACCAAGGTGGCCAAGGCCGTGCGCGACACGCAGCGCCGCGTCGACACGGCGCCGTGCGAACTGACGACGTCGATCTACGTTGCCGAGGCGCAGGCTCTCGTTGAACGCCTCGACGACCCGACTGTCTCGATCACGATCATTCAGGGCGAGGACCTGCGGGAGCAGGGCTTTGGCGGTCTGTGGGGTGTCGGCAAGGCTGCCGAGTTCCCGCCCGCGCTCGTTGTCCTGTCGCGTGTGCCCGAGACGGTCGAGAAGACGGTTGCCCTCGTTGGCAAGGGTATCGTCTACGACTGCGGTACGATTTTTTCTGCCTTTTTTGGAATCACTTGCAAGTGATCACCGTGCGAATCATGTCACTCACACGTCGGATGCACTTTGCTCTCTCACTATCGCTCAGGTGGTCTCTCGCTCAAGCCCACGGCGTCGATGGTCCGCATTTCTCCCATCCCTTTTCGCGTTCCGCACACATTCGCTGACCCCACTTCTGTTCCGGGAAATCCAGACGACCATGAAATCGGATATGGGGGGCTCGGCCGCGGTTCTGGGCGCGTTCGAGGCCCTCGTCACGACGGGTGCCGCGCCGACAACGGCCGTGCACGCGCTGCTCTGCCTTGCCGAAAACGCCATCGACGCCAAGGCCTACAAGAACGACGACATTCTCACGCTCTACTCGGGCAAGACGGTTGAGATTGTCAACACCGACGCCGAGGGTCGTCTTGTGCTCGGTGACGGTGTCGCCTACGCATCGAAGCACCTGAACCCGGACGTTGTCGTTGACATTGCCACGCTCACGGGCGCGCAGTTCATCACGACCGGCACTGTGCACGCCGCCGTCCTGACCGCCGACGAGGAGGTCGAGGCCAAGATTGTCGCCGCGGGCAAGACTACGGGCGACCTCACCTACCCGATGATCTACGCCAAGGAGCTGCTTATGCCGCAGTTCGAGTCCAAGGTCGCCGACATGACCAACTCGGTCAAGGACCGCATGTGCGCGTCGTCGGCCGCCGCGGGTCACTTTGTTGAGGCCCACCTCGATGCCGAGTTCACCGGTGCGGGCAAGGCGTTCCTGCATGTTGACATTGCTGGCGTACGTGTTCCTTTCTCGGCTGTGCTGATGTTGCACGCGTTCACTGTTGAACCTGACTGACCGTGTCGCCTCAATGATCGTTTCTAGCCGAGCATGTCGGCCGGCCGCGCAACGGGGCACGGTGCCGCCCTCCTGTACCAGTTCACCAAGAACTTCTAAGGTGCTTTGATGTTGGGAAGCCCGACCGTTCTGCTTCGTGCGCGCTGATCGACCACCTTTGTGTGGTTTTGGGCTTTAGTTGGTTTGATCCAAGGCCAATAGACATCATCCCCCGATGATGGTTCGGACCCTGTGGTCATGGTTGTGCCAAGGGCCTCCTTGTCCAGAACAACAGCCAGTGGATCACAGAGTGATCCTCTTTGTCCATCTCTGTCAGGTACAAAGCGCTTCGCGCCTGGCCCGCTATGCAGGTGGTGCTGAGCACACGGCCTTGCGCGCTTCGCCCGCAGGCCGTGTGTGGGAGTGCCAGGTGTGCGACCTGCTTTGCAGGTCATGAGGTGCTTCAGCTCAAAAGAATCCTGAGCATGTCTCGCCAAAACCCACACAATACAACAACGCACGATTGCAGAGAGTATCAAAACCGGCGATGGCACATTTGCAAAATGAGCGTCTTTATTTTGTGGCACGAAACTCTGTTGGTTGTGTTGCTCTTGGAATGTGGACAGCAGAGTGGGGTTGGGATTGGAAGTGGACGGACAAATTGACAGCACCCTCAACGGTCATGTACCTGCGGAAAGACAATCATACGTGCCAATTTCTCCACCGGTTACATGGCGACAATGACTTCACCCTGGCGCTGGGCGACGATCGTGCGGTTCCATTGTGCAAACACGCTCTGGGTCAAAATTAGGTGCGATATTTATGGAAAAGCCGGCATTGTGCTTGAGTCGATAAGCAGGTCAATTGAAATGTCGAGGACGCATTTCAAAGATCGGCCAATAATTGATCTGAAAAGTAGTACAGATACACTTTCCTTGGCTTGTCGAAGCGTGTTCGTGGTGTAAACTTATGCTCAGTAGGATGAGGATCTTGGCCGCAGTTTTTGTTCGCTCAATCGACTCTCCACGCCCGGTTCTCTCTTGAACGTTGTCTCGTATTGTATTTTCTTGAGCGGTCTTAAGTATTGTTTGGGCGTCGGATATGAAGCCAGGGCTTGGGCGCCGGAGAGTCAGGGCATGCAATCATTCTTCCCCGAAGCGTCTCTCTGAACAGTCAAACATCAACCAAATAATGCATTCTCCCCCGTTTCATCCCTTCTCCACTTTCACCTTCACCGCCGGCGGCTCCCCCTCGCAACCCTCCTCATCTGCACTCGGCGCGCGCGGCCGCTTCATCCCCATCGACGCCATCATCCTCTCGAGCGGCGGCAACGCCGTCGTAATTGGCGGGAACTCATCGACTAGCGGGTCCGGTGGCATCGCCTTGATGCGGTCGGCTTCAGCCTTCGCCGCCGCGGCCGCCGCGCGCTGCGCAAGTGCCGAGTCGGGCACAAACAGCGGGTTGCGACACGTTTCGAGCTTGCGCATGACGGGCGCGGCGCGGTCCTTTTTGACGACGGTGCGCGGGTCGAGGATCCGGACGATGTCGGCGAGAAGCGCGCGCAGCGTGGCGAGTTCAGCGGGCGGGAACTTGTTGGGCGCGTTGAGGAATCTATCACCACCGAGAATTTCGTGTGAGCCGAACAAGCGATCGAACGGAGATGCGCAACGCCCAGTGCGTACCGCTGCTCAAACGGCAACCCCGTCTGCCGCGCCGCCAACAGCCAACACGCCATGGCCACCTGCGACGACATGTACACGAGCATCGCGTCAGTTGTGCACGCATACGTTGCCCAGACCATGGCCGCGTCGCGCGTCTTGTCGAGCTGGTCGAGCAATGGCGCGTGCTGGTCGACGGGTAACACCGTTTGCAGGTCGAGGTAGAGCCCAAACACGGCCTCGAACGGGTGCCGCACAGCAAACTCGAACCGCAGCACGTCGGCCACGGTGAATTCGAGTTCCTTGATCCGCGCCGGGTCGAGCCCTTTCACAACGCGCATCAGCTCGGACACGTCGATTTTCGTGTTTTCTACTTTGGACGCGAGGAAGACGCAGGCGGCCCTAATTGAGAGAGAAGGGGCGCGGCGTGAGTGCGTTGGCGTGCATGGATGCGCAGAGCGGGGGAGGGACGCGTACATGACGGATTTTGGGTCGTATTCAATGACGCTCTTGTAGAGGTAGAAGCGCTTGATGAACATGATGGACGTGGCCATCCACACCGAGTCGACGGGAGCCAGCGCGGGTAGCGTGGATCGGTTGGCCTGGCGCTACATCGTCACCGTCCGAGCACCTTTCAGCCCCCGACCGCGACAGTATCATGACCAGAACAAGCGCCAGCGGAAGTACCCTCTCCATCTCCTTGACGCGAAACTGCTTGCACACAGCCTCGGTCATTTGCACGTAAAACTGCACGAGCAGCCGCTCCTCGTCGGGCGTGACAAACGCGACCGTGTCCGGCGCCTTTTCATCCTTCTAATCGCGCAAACGGTCGTGGTCAATGACTGACCCACGCTCGCGTATCACGGCGCGGTCCAGCGTTACCAACTCGGCTTCCTCGCGCAGCGGCTCGACAGCGGCGGCGGCCGCGGCCGCATTCGCGTCGCGCCGCATGGCCACGAGCTCGGAGAACGTGAACCGCCAGTGCCGGAACTGCGTCGAGTACGAATAGAGCGGCGGTGGTGGAGCCGGTGTTGGCGGCTTGGTCGACGAGGAGGGTGGAGTCGACGAGCCGTTCGCGCGTGCAGGCGTGCCGGGGGCGCTCGAGGACGCGCCGTAGCCTGGCGCGGGGCTGGCCATCGTGTGATTGCAAATGCTTCAGGTAGTGCGGGCTCGGGAGAGGGTCAGGTCGACTCGGGAGAGGAATATTGTCGACCAGTGGTGGACGAAGGGGCCGTCGCGCGGATCACAGTGACATCTGGCCAAATCAGACCTGCCACATCATTCACGCATGAGATGCTTTCGTTCGCAACAGCTCGAAATAACCTCACCGCACAACAGACCCCACGTCTTCTCATCTCTCTTTATAAAAATGCCACAAAGACGAGGAAAAACAACAACACAACGGCAAAGATCTTGACCATGAGCATGCGGTTCGAGCTGACCGACGCCCAGTACTTGACCAGCTCGCGCTTGGCCATATCCATGTTGGTCTCAATGTCCTGCACGTTATCATCAATGCGCAGCACCTGTTCGCGCTGCTGTGCAACCAATTGCCCGAGCTGCTGGAAGATTTGGCCCAGTTCGGCCATGGTCTGCTCAATCGACTCGATCGCCGTGTGCCGCTGCTCGAGATAGGCCTGGTGCTGGTCCATGACGGCAAACTGCTGTTGTTGTGCCGCCGTCATGCTCATGTCGATCATGGTGAACTCGGACGCGGCGGTTGGCGGCGCGCCGAGCGTGCCGGGCGCGGGGCGGTCGAGGTTGTAGAGCGGGGAGGTGGCTATTGGCAGAGCCGAGGTCAGCGGATCGTAACGTGTTGATCAAACCGCGGTTCAAGTGCATGTACCTTGTGGACCGGCAAGCATGAGCGCCGACGGGCCCGAGGAAAATTGGTCGCGGCGTTCCCTTTGCGCCTTCATGTTCTATGCGCCGAGAATATCCGTTGGTGAGTGGATTGCAACCAATTGCCGAGGTCACAGACGCCAGGAAACAGTACTTCTTTCCTCAAGTCGAGCACCTGCGCAAACCCCTGGCCGGTCTTGGCAAAGTTGGTCTTGAGAATATCGACCACGTTGCGCGAGTGCTCCTCCTCTTGGCGCCCTGGGCGGTTGCGCGCCTGCTGGTTGGCCGCAGCTGCCTGCAGCAAGCGAATCTGCTCCGACAGCGAGGTCATGTCCTTTTTGATCACGTCGGTGAGCTCGGCGATTTCGACGGGCCGGTCGTCGAAGAGCGTGCGGCGCTTGGCGACTAGAGCGCGGTACAGTGCGCGCGTTAGCGGCCTGTCTTTCGCGTCGCGTCGCGTGCCATGGCACGATGCATCCGCATGTGATGCGTACGTTTGCCGAGCTTTTCGAGCTTGGTCGCGGTCTGCTGTATCCCGACGGCGATGCGGCGCGCCATGACGGAAAACTCGGACTTGGGCGGTGGCGGCGAGTGCGCGCCACCGTCGGTGCGTCCCGCGAGCAGTGGGGCCGCGGCTGTGTCGTGCAGGCGCACATCGCTTCGCCTGCGCGCGTGCGCGGAGAGTGCCGACGAGGAGAGCGAGAGGGTGGACGCGGACGATGGCGACACGCCGTTGGATTTCGGGTCAAAGGCGTGGACCGCCGAGAGGAACTCGTCGGTGCGGTCCTTAATGCTGGATGGCGGCATGGCGTGGGCGGGACGGGTGCAGGGCAGGCGCAGGACAGGGTGCAGGTCGCGGTCGCAGCAGGGCCGAAGGCGCGGCGCGTCAATGGGCAGGTAGGGTGCGAGCAGTCGTGCGGGTCGGGGCGGAAATGGGTCGGGTTGTCGTCGTCGTCAACTCGAGCTGAGTGCAGCTGGTCGGGTCGGTGTGGTGGAGGAGTGCAACGCAGGGCAACGGGGCGAGTCGGCAGACGCCGCGATGAAACGAAGTTAGCTGCGACGGCAACGTTTGGCGACTTTCACAGAGGCAAACGGTGCGGCGGCCGCGCTTGCCACGTCCATCTGAGCGCCACGTGACACGCACGCGTGTCTCGCGGTTCGTCTCGCGCTTCCGATGGCGCACGTGGGCCGGACGGGGCATTGGGCGACCGCATCGCATCGGCGGCCCATTCGGCCACGCAACGACTGTTGGCGCGTATGCAAGCGTCCCCCGCTTGCGCCCTGCCAACACGTGGTCCCCAATTAGACGCATAGTGTGAGGCGTCTTCCTACATAAGAAGGACGCTGCTGGGCGAAATACATCCTTACGCAATCCTCCCCGAAGTATCAGTCAGGGCCCCGTCCCGGTCGTATCAACTGGTAGCGTCTGCAGGTTCGTTCCTTCAAGTGACGGACTGGCGTTGGAAGTGTGTGTTCGGGCGCTGGGCTTCCGCGGTTTCGTTTGCGCTGGTTCCTGTTTGGCGCGGTTTCTCGTTGGCGCTGGTTCCCATTTGGCGCGGTTTCTCGTTTGCGCCGGTTCTCGTTGGCGCAGTGTCTCGTTGCGCCGGTTCTCGTTGGCGCGGTGTCTCAGTTGCGCTGGTTCTCATTTGGCGCGGTGTCTCGTTTGCGCCTGTTCTCGATAGCGCATTTTCGCGGTTGCGCCGGTTCTCGTTGGCGCGGTTTACTTGTTGTGCAAATTCGTTGCGGGTTCCTGCCCATCGAGTTGTTTTCTCTCGTCTCGCGTTTTTCATCACGGTTGGCGTCATGACGGGCGAACCGGCGACACCTGCGACGCCTCTTGAACAGCTGGCCGAGGTTCGGGCGGTGGTCGACCAGCACCTGCCCGCAATGATGGCGAATGATAATGCCCTCGCGACGCGGACGGTGGCCCTCGAGGGGTCGGTTTCGGAGGTCAAGACGGCCGTGGCCGAACAAGGCGCAAAACTCGATGCCCTCATGGTCATTTTGCAGAAGTTGTCGAACAATTCCGCGCCGCTGCCTGCGGCGCCGTCCCCAGATGCGGTTCCTGTTGCGGCAGTTGCCTCTGCTGCGTCGACGGCTCCTGCCATGGCTGTCGCTGGTGCCGCCGCGAGCCCGGTGGGAGACGAGACGGCGTATGGGGGCAACGAAAAAATTCCGCCACCCAAGTTTGACGGCACGGGCACGTATGAGGCGGTCCGCGCGTGGTTCAGCGACGTGGGTAAGTGGGTCGCCTTCATGCGCGCGCGCAAGCACAGCGAGATGGCCATTGTTCTCTTGCTCGACCGCGCGTTCACGGGTGAGGCGGAGACCTACCGCGTGCTGCAGAACGCGACGGGCCAGTGGCCCACAACGCCCGAAGGTATTGCGAACACCGTTTCGGAGCGTTTCCGGCCCAAGACGGCGGCCCTGACCAAGCGTCGTGAACTGCAGCAGTTCCGTTTCCAGTCGGGCGGGACCATGGAGCAGCATGTGGCCGCGTTTGCGGCCCTGGCAGTGACTGTCGAGCAGGCGTCTGCCGCCGAGCTTTACTCGTGTTTCTTGGCGTCGGTGCCGACGAACGTCATGACGCTGCTCGGCGACGGTCGCTTGAACCCACCGTCGGAGGACCAGAACCTGCGTTGGTCGTTCATGGAGCAGGTCTACACCCGGGCCATCGACATTTGGGGCGTTCTCCAGCTTTCGAACGGGTTCAACATGCTGGCGGTGCATGATCGCGTACAGGACGACCGTATGCAGGTCGACGCTGTGCAAGGGCGCCGTGGCCATGGTAATCGCGGCCAGGGTCGTAGTCGCCGTGGCCAGAATGGCGGTCGGGGTGGTCGTGGCGGCCGTGGCCGTGACGACCGCCAGGACGACGAGTACGAGGTCGAAACGCGCCGCTGTTATCGGTGCGATGAGGTGGGCCATTTGCGTCACAATTGCCCGCGCCGGCCGAACGCGAATGTCGCGGTTTTCAATCATCAATGCACCTGCCGTTTTGATTGCTCTTCTCGCTCTGGTCAGGTCGTCCCTGTTGGTGGCACAAGTCCAAATTTTGTTCATACGGACGTGAACGATGGCGGCACGACGCAGCTTTTGCACGTTGCAGTTGACGTCGACGTGGACGACGCACGGGAGCCGCTCATCGTTTCGCCGAAGGACACCGCCGACAGGCGCGTCGACTTGGACCAGGGGGAGGAGCGTGACGATGCGGTGGTCGAGGAGGATCTTGAAATCTTGGCGTTTGGCACTGACCAGCCGTACGCGTACGATGCGGTGCTCGCAGTGAGCGAGGAGCCGCGCAAGGGCCGCACTTGGTTCGAAGAAGTGCATGGGCGAGCGGCACAGGAAAAAGTTGCTGCAGGAGCACGACGCGGTGGTCATGGTCGACTCGGGCGCCTCGCACAACGTCGCGCGACATGCCGTCGTGGAGCGCGTGGGCGCGCGAATCGTGCGCGACGGGTGGTTGCGCGTCTCGGGTTTCGACGGCGTCTCGCGACGCGTGCGACGCGAATGGGCGGAGCTGCGTGTCATGGTCGCGGGCGCCGCCACCGACCGCGCGGTGCCTGGTGCTCGACAACGTCGCATGGGAAGTGATTTTGGGCCGGCCGTGGTTGCGCGAGTGTGACCCGCAGCTCGACTGGTCGTCAGGCGCGCTGTCGCTTGACGGCGGCGCGACACGCGTGCAGCCGGTGGCGGGCGGGCCATCCCACATCGAGGTCGACTTGCTTTCTGCCAAAGAGTGCGCGGCGGCGATGCGCGACGACCCGGCAAACGTGTTCATGGTCTCGCTCAACCACATCGAGGTCGAGGGCGTTGGCTACACGGGCACGGTCGTGAAGCAGTTAGTCGACGAGTTCCCAACCGTGTTCGCCGAGCCAACGGGCATGCCGCCGAAGCGCGATGTCGACCACCGGATCGAGCTCAAGGAGGGCGCGCGGCCAGTCGCACAGCGCGCATACCAGGCCTCGCCCAAGGAGCTCGAGGAACTGCGCAAGCAGCTAGACGAGCTGTTGCGACGCGGGCTGATCCGGCCGAGCAAGGGCTCGCCGTTTGCGTCGCCGGTCCTGTTCGTGCCAAAGAAAGACGGAGGCGTCCGGGTGTGCGTGGATTATCGCGCACTGAACAAGATCACGGTACGTGATACATACCCGCTGCCGCGCGCCGAGACCCTCTTCCGGATGCTGCGTGGCGCGCGCTACTACACGAAGCTCGACCTTGTCAGCGGGTATCACCAAGTGCGCATGGACGAGTCGGACGTGCACAAGACGGCGTTCGTGACGCGGTACGGGACGTTCGAGTGGCGCGTGCTCAGCTTCGGCTTGTGCAACGCACCATCGACGTTCATGCGCGCCATGAACCAGGTGTTTGAGCCGTACCTCGACCGGTTCGTCGTCGTGTTCCTCGACGACATCTTGATCTACTCGAAGACCAAGGCTGAGCATGAGCGCCACGTTCGGCAGGTGCTCGAGGTGCTACGCAAGAACGAGTTCCATGTCAAGCCGAGCAAGTGCGAGTTTTTCAAGGAGCGGGTCGAGTACCTTGGTCATTTCGTGGACCGCGACGGCGTGCATGTCGACCCAGCCAAGGTCGCGGCAGTGCGCGATTGGCCCGTGCCCAAGGACCAGAAGGAGTTGCGCGGGTTCATCGGGCTCGCCAACTACTACGCGCGATTTGTCAATGGATTCGCCGAGCTCGCGCACCCGCTGACGGACTTGCTCGCCGACGACGTCACGTACGAATGGTCAGCCGCGGCCGACGCAGCGTTCCGCGCGCTCAAGGACGCGCTGTCGTCGGCGCCGGTGCTGGTGCTGCCTGACGAGGACGGCGATTTCGAGATCACGACCGACGCGAGCGGGTTCGCCGTCGGCGCGGTGCTACAGCAGAATGGGCGACCGATCGAATATTTCAGTCGCAAGTTGAAGCCACCGGAACGCGCGTACCCGGTCCACGACCGCGAGTTACTGGCAATCGTCGCCGCGTTGAATCGGTGGCGCACGTACGTGCACGGCAAGTCGGTGCGGTGCAACTCGGACCACCGCACGCTTGAGTACTTTGCGACGCAGCGCGAGCTCAATGGACGGCAAGTGCGGTGGCTGTCGTCGCTCGCCGAGTACGATCTGGAAATCAAGTACGAGAAGGGCGAGCGCATGCCGCACGCTGACGCGCTGTCGCGACGGCCGGACTTGCGACCGGACGGGTCGCTGCTTGCCGACGCGCTGTACACACCACTCGCGCGCGGTGCCAACGGTGCGTTGCGCGTCGCGGCGGTGCCATTATACAAAGGCGAGGACGGGAAATTCGCGGTACTGCAGGTACGGCGGTCGCACAAGCACGACGAGACCGTGGCGATTGCGGTCGAGGGCGAGCACGCGCAAGAGCCCGCCGAGGATCTCGTGCAAGGGGTTCGACCAGAAGTCGAGCCAGACATGATGCGGCGCGTCGTGGCCGCGACGGCGGCGGATCGACGGTTGCACGCGATGCTCGAGCAGCCGCCCGCGGGGTACGTCGCCGACGACGGGATCCTGTTCAAGTTCGTGGAGGTCAGTGGCGAGGCGCGGCGGGTGCCGCTCATCCCAAACGACCGCGAGCTGCGCACCTTGTGGCTGTCCGAGGCCCACGACACGCCGCTCGCCGGGCACATGGGCGCGCGTCGCACGCTCGACCTGCTGCGTCGGTGGTGCTACTGGCGTGGCATGGCGGCCGACGTCGAGGCCTATGTGCGGACGTGCGTGAGCTGCCAGGCCAACAAACCCAAGATCGGCAAGACTGACGGCCTGCTGCGACCGCTTCCTGTACCGGATCGGCCGTGGGGCCGAATCAACATCGACCTGATCGGCAAGCTTCCAGACGGGGAGGGCGGAAAAGACGCCATCGTCACGCTCGTGTGCGCGTTGACGAAGCGGTTGCGCGTGATCCCAACGGTCATGACGACGGACGCCGAAGGGCTTGCGCGCTTGTACATTCGGTACGTCTTGCCCGATTTTGGCTTGCCCGACTGCATCGTGAGCGACCGTGACCCGCGGTTCGCATCTGCGTTTTGGGAAGCGCTTTGGCGGCGGTTGGGCACGCGGTTAGCGATGTCGACAGCGTATCATCCACAGTCTGACGGCCAGGCCGAAGTCGCGAATCGCACGGTGCAGTCGATGCTGCGGCATTTCGTCAACGCGCAGCGCACCAACTGGCCAACATACCTGCCGTTTGTCGAGTTCGCCTACAACAACTCGCGCGCCGAGCCGACGGGCAAGTCGCCATTCGAGCTGTGGGGCGTTGTGCCGCGCGGGCCGGTCGAGATCATGCTCGGCAACAATATCCCGGTACCGCAGCTCGAGCGCATGGCGGAGCAGCTCGACGCAGCGACGCGAGATGCTCGGGTGAGCCTGGATCGATCGCGCGCGGCCATGGTGATGCAAGTCAACCGGCACCGCAAGCACGTCGAGTACCTCGTCGGCGACCGCGTGTGGCTCTCGACCAAGAACATTGCGGCGCGCACAGCATCAGGCACGGAGCTGACGTCGCGTAAGTTACTGCCCAAGTTCATTGGCCCGTTTAACGTCGAGGCCGTGGTCGGTGGCGGTCGCGCGTGCAGGCTCGGATTGCCAGCCGGGTACAAGGTGCACCCGACGTTCCACGTCGAGCTGCTGAAACCGTATCGCGAGCCGGACTTGGCACGATTTCCGGGTCGGCCGTACGCGGGCAACGACGGCACCGACGACGAGCACGGATGGGCACCGGCGACGGCCGACGAGCCCGAGTGCGTGCTGCGCGAAGGCATGACGGGCCGGCGCGGCGAGGGCGACACGCTGTACTTGATCAAGTGGCAGCAGCGCGCGATCAAGGAGTCGACGTGGGAACGCGCCGAGGACTTGCGCGAGGACGCGGACGCGGTCGTCAAGTGGCGCGAGTATCGGGCGCAGACGCCGGGCGTGCAGGTGCTGTCGGGCGTCAAGGCCGGCAAGCCGACGGCGACGGTGTTGCGGTCGCTGCAGTAGTGGTTGGTGGTGTTGTGGTTGAGTGGAGGATCGATCGTGGATCCGACGCGTCGCGCGCCTCGGACGGGCAGGGAGGGAGTTGTTGGCGCGTATGCAAGCGTCCCCCGCTTGCGCCCTGCCAACACGTGGTCCCCAATTAGACGCATAGTGTGAGGCGTCTTCCTACATAAGAAGGACGCTGCTGGGCGAAATACATCCTTACGCAATCCTCCCCGAAGTATCAGTCAGGGCCCCGTCCCGGTCGTATCAACGACCCCGCCGACCATTCGCACGCCGCGCCGATTCAGCGAGCACTGCACCGCCGTGCGCGCGTGCGACTTGCCGCACTCGACCGACCGACCGACCGACCGACCGACCGACCGACCGACCGCCCGCTGCTGCTGCTGGTGCCGCCGGCCGCTCCGCCCGCGCGCCCGCAGCTCGCGCCGAACCGGTGTGTGTTGCCCTCATCACCGCCGCTGCCACGCCGCGCTGCTCCGCGCCGTCCGCGCCAAGCCCGGCCAAGTCCACTCGCTGCTCCTCGCCCCGTACCGCCGCTTCGCCATGGCCTCGTCCTCGCTGCCCGCCAGCGCCACTGCCGCGGCTCTGCCCGTCACCCACCACCGACCCGCACGCACGCCGGCGCCGCTGCGCCTACCCGGTGCCTTCTCGCCGCGCCGTGTTCCCTGCACGCCACGCAGCCTTCACACCGCGGGCCTCGACGCGGCCGCAGCCGCCGACCTGCCGCCAGTGACAGCACCCGCACGCGCAACGCTCGCTGCGCTCGCCAACGGCCCTGGCAGCGCACTCGTCCCGCCCGCACTCGAACGCCGCCACACGCCCGAACTGCTCCATTCCGTGCATTTTGGCCGTGTCAAGCTGGCCGATGCTGGTGCGCACTTTGAGTACGTGCGGTCGCCCACGGTACTGTCCTCGGCAACAGGTGCACCGCACGCGACTCTGCGCCGCCGCCGCACGCTCGCGAGCACGGCTGTTGCGCTCGAGGCACCCGAAGTCGCCGCCCCAACGGGCCTACTCGGCGACCCGGCCCTGGCAACGCCCACGAGCATGATCGAGTCGGCACGCGCCATGATCGCCGAGGCAAACCGCATCGTCGACGACCTGATTGCGCGCGCGGCCGCTGCATCCTCCGATTCTGACGCGCCTATGGCATCGTCGGCGACCGACGCGGTGCGCGACGCGCACATTGTCATTGACGATTTCGACGCGCTTTCCAACTACCTGTGCCAAATGACTGATACGGCCGAGTTTGTGCGCAATGTGCACCCGGACCCGGCCTTTGTCGAGGCTGCCGATACCGTCTACGCCGACCTGTCGTCGCTGCTGCATACGCTCAATACTAATCAACTGCTCTACACGGTCCTCAAGCGCCACGTCGATGCCGCCAAGGCCGTTGCCAACGGCACACCCGCAGGGTCGACACCGGCGCTCTCCACGCTCGAACTGCGCAACGCTGCCGTCTTTCTGCGCGACTTTGAGCACTCGGGCATCCACTTACCCGCCGAAGCGCGCGCGCAGCACGTGGCGCTCGCCGACGCCATCAACGACCACGCGCGCGACTTTTTTTCGTGCGCGTTCCCGCCCCTCGCGCTGCCGTTTGCCGACGACCAAGTACAGGGGCTCGACCCAGCGTTCCTCAACCGCTACGTGCACGAGCGGCACGGCCGCGTCTCGCTGACGCCCGACGGTCGCCGGATCCTCGTCGTCGACGCCGACGCCTGCAACCACATTCTCTACAATGCGCACAGCGAGCAATTGCGCGAAATGGCCTATGACGCACTGCACGCGCCGTTCCCGGACCAGGAACAGAATCTGGGAGCACTGTTGGCGACACGGCACGCGCTGGCCACGCTCGTCGGCGCACCGTCGTTTGCGCACTTGTTTCTGCAAGACAAGATGCTGCAGTCGCCGCACCACGTGCTCGCGTTCCTCGACCGCGTTGCCGCCGAATTCGCGCCTGCGCTCGATACGAGTCTCGCCGCCATGGAGCAGATCAAGGGCGCGCCACTGCAAGAGTGGGACAAGCTCTACTATTCGCGGCAACTGCCCGAGACGACTAATTCGGGCAAACTCGACGCGCGCCACGTGCAGCACCTGCCGCGCATCGGCACGGCCATGGCCGTCTTTGCCGAACTCGTGCACGCACTCTACGGAATCGACCTCGTGATTGACCAGGCGCAGCCGGGTGAAGTTTGGCAGACCGACGTGATTCGCGTCACCGCACACTACCAGGGCCAGGACCTCGGGACCATCTACTGCGACTTGTACGACCGACACCCGCCGAAACTCGCCAACGCCGCGCATTTCACCGTCCGCGGGCGTCGGATTCCGCTGGGTTCGCGCCCGCCGACGGAGACGCGCGACTTGCACGCGACGCTGGTGATGCCGCCGGCACAGGGCACGCAAAAGCCCGTGGTCGTATTGGCGATGAACCTGCGCAAGGGCGCGGCGATGCCGTGGACCGCGATCGAGACGCTCTGGCACGAGCTCGGGCACGCGATGCACTCGCTGTTGGCCTTCACGCACTTCCAGAACATTTCCGGCACGCGCTGCGCGCTCGATTTCTCCGAGGTCCCGTCGATCTTGATGGAACAGTTTTTGCCGCACCGTCTCGTCCAGCAGCGGTTCCAGCACCACCAGCCAGGGTGCGTGCCGTGCACGACGGCGCCGCACCCGCCCGAAGCGTTCCGGCACATCCCGCCAACGATCTCGCGCGCCGTCGTCAACCGCGACCTCGACCTCCTCGGCCAGATCAGTTTGGCGGCCATGGACCAGGTCCTGCACTCGCCCATGATCGCCGCGCACGCGCCGCATACGCTTGTCGCGACGATGCGCGCCGACCCTGGCGCATTGCCGCTGCTCGCGCCGTTCCCGAACCTGTGCCGCCTGCTGGCCCGACTGCCCTGGAAACAGGACTGGGCCCCACATTTGAGGTTGCAGCACTTGGCGACCTACTCGGCGGGGTACTACACGTACCTCTGGTCACGGCTCGTCGCGTACCGGATTTTCCAGGCCAGGTTCGCCGAGGCCAAGGATCTAAGCGAGTGGCGCGAGCCGGGGATGCGGCTCTGGCGCGAGTTGCTCGGTTGGGGCGGTGGGCGCGACCCGTGGGCGTGTGTTGCTGGGGTGCTCGACGAGGAACAGGCCGCGGCGTTGCGCGAGTATGCGCGCGCGTGAGGGAGTTCAATTGTTTACAGTTTTTGGTGATTTTGGGGGGAACGCCACTGGGGTGGTGTTTGGTGCCGTTTTTTAGGTAATTTTGTTGGTGTGCCCTTCCTCGCCGCGGCCCTCCATCGCAGCGGGCTGGGCGTGGACGAATTAGATCATTAATCTACCACTTTATTGTTTCTGCGACCTGCAATTGACGGTACGGCATACCAGCCATGGTCAGGCCAGGCACCGACGACAGCAACCTGATCAGCACAATCACCAGCGTCGGCCGCGACCGGCGACCGCGACCGACGACCACGGCCGGGCACGACCACGACCGGACACGACCACGACCACAGCCGATCACGACCAACAAGGAAGGCCTCGTCTCCAAGACAAGAATAAATACACTCAAGATTCCTGCTCTCGCGCCATGCGCGTCGCGTCCGCGGGCGTTACGCGGCAAACTTGCGAATGTTGGCGAGTCGGTGCAGCAGTTCCTGCAGCTGCGTCTCGTCGACGCGTGCCAGGCTACGTTCGGCACCCCATTTGTCAGTTGATCGCGTGCGGGTCGGGCGGCATGGCATCAACAACGTACCTCGGCACGAGCGTGCGCATTTCCTCGACTGAGTCGCAGAGAAAGTTGGCAATTTGCGCCATTTCAAACTCGTACAGGTCGAGACCTGCGAATTCCTCGATGGTTCTGGCGCGGCCAACGCAGTCAGCCAGAGCACCTTTTGACCAGTGGATAACCGACCAACAACGTACTTGCGCACTTCCACGACCATGGCCGGCGAATTGAACTGCGAAAACTGCTCGCAGTACTGCGCCATCTTGTTGAGCGTTCTACGCCGCGAGCACGCACGCCACGGTCAGCAGTCCGTCCGCGCTGGCACGACGAAGCGGTTGGCCTGCAAATACGCAACTGGGCATCGCTGGCCTGCAGTACCGGCCCCGCGGGCGCCGCGGGGACCGCGCCGTAGGCACCGCCGTCAGCACCGCCGGCACCTGCACCGCCGCGCGTCTTGCGGCGCTCGGCCAGGTAGTGGTGGACCTCGGCGACGGTCAGGCACCGCGCGTCCTGGAATTCTGGTAACGGCGAGCAACGAGGGTCACTCCAAGCCGGGGGTGTGGTGGTATGGCGCGAGAAATCACCGACCCTCGCCAAGCTGAATGTCGTTCTCGACCGACTCGACCTCGACGATGCCGCGGCGGGATTTCTGCAGGCGGGCGCTGTGCATGGCGGGCGGTCGGCGAGAGGAGTGCAGCGTCTTGGTCCAAGTGCGGGTAGCCGCGAGCAGTTGCGGGTCGTCAACGTCTTCGTGGTGCTGGAGAGCACGAAACGGCGACGACGAAGAACAGACTGACTCGAATCGGAGTGATCTCGATGACGTGGACCCCCTCCCTTTCATTATATCCCGTGAGCGACTTGGCCGTCGCTGCCATTGCGAACAGCGATTACTCGACCCCGACAGCACCTCGGCCCGCGTAACCTGCTGCACTCGATCCGCCATGTCCTCACTCCGGTCCTTCGGCAAGCCGCCACCGCCGAAATCCGCCGCCGCACCCGGCGCCGCGTCCCCAAAACTCGGCCTCGGTCTGAACCTGCGCGGCAAGCGCGCCAAGTCGCGCGCGTTTGACGAGGACGACGCCGCTGAGGAAGAGAAGCCGACCGGCAGCAGTGCCCCAGCAGTCAGCAGCAGTTCACGAACACCCGCGAACCTGCTGCGCGTCGACCCGACGGGCGCGCACTCGATGGCAGCCAAGAAAGTCGCCGTCATACAGCAGCAGGCGCTCGAGCAGGACGCGACGGCATTTGATTACGATGGGGTTTATGATGCGATGAAGGACCGCGAGGCGAGGAGTAAGGCCGTCAACAAGGACGATAAGAGGGTGCGTTTATTCTTTCCAAACTTCAAGCGAGTGCTGGACTCACGATGGTGGTGCACGTGTAGCCAAAGTACATGGAAAACCTGATCCGGTCGGCGCAAGTGCGCAAAATCGACCGGTTGCGCGCGCAGGAGACCAAGTACAAGCGCGAGCGCGCCGACGAGGACGACGAGTTTGCCGACAAGGAGGCGTTTGTCACGGGCGCTTACCGCGAGGCACTCGAGGAAGTGCGCCGCATGGAGGAGGAGGAGGCCAGACGCGACGGTGCGTTGTGCTGCGCGCCTTGTGCAAGGGCATCGGGCTGACTTTGGTTTGATGTGTGTAGCTGCCGACGCGGCCAAGCGCGGCGAGCACGGCATGGCCGCGTTCTACCGCACGTTCCTTGACCGCACCGACGCCGACCACAAGGCCGCCGAACACCTCGAGGGCGTCGACCCGGCCGCCGCCGCATCATTTGCTGCACCCGCCGACGCCGAGACCGAACCACCCAAACCGTCCGCGCAGGACCTTGCCGGGATGGGCGTCGCCGTCAACGCCTCTGGCGAAGTCGTCGACAAGCGACAACTGCTTGGCGCCGGGCTCAACGTGGTGCGCAAGCCGGTACTCCCTGCCGCTCCCGCATCCTCGTCGGTGGCACGGGTACAACGGCGCGATGGCGGAAGGAGGCACAACCGCGACCGTGAACGTGACCATGGTCGTGATCAGCGCCCGGCGTCGCCGCCGCCGAAAACCAAGGAATTGCTCGACCAGAAGCGCAGAGCCGATGAGGAACGCGCGCGGGAGGAGGAGGCGGCGCGCGCTAAGCTCGCCAAGCAGAGTACCGAGCAGACGGTCTCGGACGCGCGCGCACGGTACTTGGCGCGCAAGGCTGCTGCGGCAGCTGCAGCAGAGACGACTACCGCGCAAGGGACGAGTTCGGAAGGAGCCGACGCGGGCGATGTGGAGCGAGAGCAGAATTAGGTGGAGGAACCCATCATGTATTGATAGAAATTGTGTTGCCTGTCAGCGGATGGGAACGAGTGGCCATGAGGGGAGCGAGAGCGATCAAAAGGTTTTGTCCAACCAGCCCATAGCTCGGCGGTGGGCCAACGAACAACTCGCTGCTCCGCTTGCAGCGCCAGAATCTGGCTACTCTCGCTCCTGGCACCTTCAGGATTAACTTGTCGCATTGGAGCCGATTTTCCAACCCGTTCACGGACCGTCGACACCATGCCCGGCTCGCCGTCCACAACCACGAAGCGCCGTGGGGGTGACCAGAGCAAGAGCACCTCGAGCACCCTCGCCGACGCCAGTCCAGCCGCACAGACCACAGATCGCCTGACCATGGCCAAGAAAAAGGCCCAAGAGAAGCTCTCGGCCGACAAGGACAAGCCCGACGCCCGACAAGGGCTGGTGCTGCGTCTCGCCAACGTCGTGGCCACGGCCGTCTTTTGCCGCGCCGCCTACGGGCGGTATGCACGCGGATATGATGCCGGTACGCTCAAGTTATGAGAGCGCCCCTACGCTCTACTGTCTCGATATTCTCACGGGCAATGTGCACCAGAAACGGCGCAGTGGGTCGCGTTCTACGTCATGTGCGCCATCAACACGCTCGCGAACGTATTCCCCAAGGCGCCTGTCGACCCGCCCTACATGATTGCATACCTGATCGGTGTGTGTTCCTCTTTGTCGCCAAAGTGGTGGAGAACGCGCTGTTGCCGTGCTGCAAAACAGTGCTCACCCTCCCGTGCTCTTCAGGCATCTACAACATGCTCGGTTCGCTGCAAGCCGACGGGATCATGACCCCACACGGCCTTCTCGCGCCTGGCGGTGCCCCCGTCGCCCCGCTCGACGGCAGCCCCCCCGCCGCTCCGAGCACGACCCTGCAGGCCGTCTTTAACCTGTCGACTTCAGGCGGTCGCGACCGCTCTGCCGTCGTCATGGCGCTGTACTGGCTCTTCCTCGGTCGTGTCATACCGCGCGTGCTCTCTTACATGCTCGTCGTGGGCGCGGCGGCAGTCACGGCCGCCGCCGTCGCGCTGCCCGCGTTCGGGTACACGACGCTCGCGGACGTGCGCGCCCTCGCGCACGCGCACGGTCTTTCGTTCTCTGGACGGCACCATGGCGCGGGCGAGGACGGGCAGTGTGGGATCCTACCGCCGGGCCACGCGCCTGTGGACGGTGGGATGTGTGCTGGCGGGGCGCCGCGCACGTGCCCTTTTACGGGCAAGACGGTGACGTGGCACGACGCCAAGCCGGTGGCGGCAGCTGCCAACAAGCTGGTCGCCTCCTCAACTTCGACCTCGACGTTTATCGTGGCCGACGCGACCACCGCCATCGCTGCCAACGCGCAACCGCCCGCCGCCACCACGCCGCACCCGCTCGCCGCCACCGCCGCTGTCGACGACTCGGATCTCGCTGAACCGAATCGCCGAACCCGCCAAGCCTGCCGAATCCGCCAAGCCCTCTGAACCTGCCGCCGCAGCTGATATGAGCAGCTCGCAGCCCCAGCAACAAGAACCCGAGCGCGAGCGCAACGTCGCCGACAAGGACCGCGCCGCCGACGAAGCCGAAGTGCGCGAGTTTATTGCGCAGCTGCGCCGCGACACGCCCGCGTCGATTCTCAAGCGGCCTATCGGGCGGCCCGTCGAGCCGCCCGCCAAGAAGGAACTGATGTGAGCCGGGCCGCATCGCTATGTCGGAACTGGAAGGGAGAGGCCGTCGTCAATCAATACATAAACTCTTATAGTTTGTGCAAATCTCCACTGGAATCTATTCCTTGCGCCGCGCTCCGCCGCCGTTCCGCTTGCCGCCCGCGGCCTTGCGCGCCTTTTCGTCTCGGCGCTTCTTCCGCGCGACTACCTCCTGCACTTCAGCGACCACCGCCGCCGTGAGATGCACGAGGTACATGTCCGGCACGACGCCCGGCGCGAACCCGGGTGGCCCACGGCCAACCGGGACCTCGCGTACATCCGCATCTGCGTCGCGACAACACCGATCAAACACGTGCAGCGCGTCGACGAACCGCCCGGCGCGTGCGAGCGCGGCCACGGCAATCGCGACTGAATGCGCGTCGATTCCCAGCGCCGAGACGCGGTCCACGGGCTGCTTCGTGGCACGCGCCGTGGCAATTCGCGCATCGAGAAGCGCGACGGCCGCGTCGGCGTCGCCGCGCGCAGCGTGGGAGGTCATCGCCATGTTGAGCGCGTGCACGTCGACTCCGGAGGGGGAAGTGGATACGAGCCGCGCCCACAGGACATCGAGCGTGCGCCACTTGCGCACCAACACGCACGCGTGCATGAGCGACTGCACGTCGGCCGCGTCGCAGTGTTGCAAAACCCCCGGCGTGACTGCGGCGTCAACGAGCGCATTGAGTTGCCTGAGCGCGTCCCCCGCGGCCGGCGGTAAGCGTTCGCCGACGATCGCGGCCCAAGGTTTCCCGGCACGCTCGAGCTCCCATGCGCGTGTCCAGTTGGCGCGCCGCTTCAGGATCGGCCGGGTGCGGCGCAGGGCGGCGCGCGCAAGTTGACGCAGCTGGAAGAGACGCACGCGGAGGTCGCGCATCGTGTGCGGGATGGAGGTGCGTGCGTCGTGCAGGCGCGGGTTGGTGCTTAAGTGCGCGTCGCGGCACGGGGAGACGGAGGCGAATGGCATTCGGCGGTGCGGGGTCGTCCGTGGACGGTCGCAATCGGTGCGTGGGGGCTCGAGTTGAGCACGCGCGCGGTTCTGTCGGGAAGTGCCGACCGCGTAGGCGCTGCAGTCGACGGCGGACGCGTCGACGCGCGGAGGTGCCGTGGAGCGCTTGGTCCAGCCGGTGTGGAGGAAGGAGGGCGTGCGTCGCGCGTCGGATGGCGGGGAGCGCTCGACAGCAGCGGCATCGGCAGCTTGCAGGATATCGCCGTGTAGGAACGAAACGTCGAGCAGGACCGAATTGTCATGTGCGACTGCGTCGTCGTCGAGCAGGACCGGGTCGTTGTCGTTCACGACAGCAGGTGCCGATTCGGGGTCGATCACGGGCTCGTGATCTTCTGCGCGCTCGAGCAGCGGGTCCCAGAATTCGGGCGCGCGGACAGCCGTGGAGGTCAGCAGCCACGGCTCAACCGAGTCCCAGGGGCGCAAAGGCGCGTCCGACGAGTGCGGCGATTCCGGGAGCGCCGCGTCGGCCGCACGGCTCGCTCTCCTTGGAGATGACGCCACGTCGGGCGCAGATGAACGAGAGCACGGCAGAGACCAGTGGAAGTGGCGGGTCCACGGCTTGATTGTCGAAGCCCTTGTCGCGTTGATGGTCGCAGCGGTCGTTATGATCGTTGACGGCCACCTCACGACGTCGTTTGGCGCGAGCGTCACAGATCGCGGGGTCAGCGTGCAGTGCGTCATGCCTGCAATCTTTGTGAACAATGATGGGTGCGGTCGTGGTGGAGGTGGGGCCCAGGATCGCGTCGGGAAGCGGAGGAAAGCGCCCGTTGTGCGCAACCCCGGAAATGCAACCATGGCACCGACTGCTTGAATACACGCGCGGCCGGATCGACGGCGTTGGTGGCAGCTGGGTCAACACAGCTTAAAAGGGCACAGTCGGCGGCAGCTTGGAATCGTGGTCGCCATTCGAACGCGCGCGCCGGATCCGGGGTGTGTCTCTGGAGCTGCCTCGTCGTTTCTTGCGCACACTGCCGTCGATGTCGTCTTGGTTGTCGCTCTTGCTGTCGTCGTCGCCGTCGCGATTTGATTTGGTCGGCGGAGTAGGCGAGCGGCGCGCGGTGGTGGATCAGACACGTGCGGTCTCGTGATCCATTTACAAGCCGCCCTCGTCTTTCCTCCACGTCATTCCTCTGCTCCCTGCTCCAAGACGTGCAACCAACAATGTCAGACCATCGCCCCTGAACACGCTGTCATGGCCGGACCCGCTGCCACTGCGCAACCAGAAACCCAAGGTCATCACCATGCTCATCAACTTCTGCCCTGTCTTGGCTGTCTTGCTGCTACCTCAAGATGCTCCCTTCACACCAAAGGTTCACCAGCATGTCCATGAAGTTCATCAACTTTTAATCAAGCGTTTTGGGCTTGTGCCAACTGCACCATTACTGCCTGAGATTGCAATGCTGACGTCCCCTTGACTTGTATCTGCTGCTGAGATGGCCTCTTCACTCATCCCACCTGTTGTGCAACCACCTGAGGTCTTGAATGCACCTGCTCAGACAGCAATCCAGGATGCACAGCCTCAGCCTGCAGGCTCCAGCATGGTGCCATTTCACTGCCCTGACATTGTACCAGCACCACATGTTGGGGCCATGTCCCAGGGTGACAACTTGGTCCCACCCATCTGATGCAGCTGCCCAAGCCTGAAACTGTTGCAGGCCAGCAAATGGTGGTGGACCTGATCAATTGGTGTGTGCCCTAATGGCAAGCTCCCTCAGCTGTGAACCAGCCCAAGAGCAAAGGGCCCACCAGTGCCTGGCCTAGTTTGTCATGACACATGTCAGAGCACATGTGGGGCTGTACACCTGATTCATCCCCACCTGCTTTGAGTCGTGTTCCTGTCTCTCCCTCTTCCTGACACGAGTGTTGGCAGGATTGTGCATGCACCTGATGTGCTCATGGAGCCATAGTTCCTTTTTGATGAAATTCTGCAGTCATGGGTATGTTTCTTGCTCAATGTCCAAGTCAATTCTCATTGCAGTCTGACCTCCAATTAAGCATGCTGTCAATAAGAAAAAGCATGCTTTTCTTGCCAGCCACCAAAAGTGAAGTGTGCAGCTGTGTTCAGCAGTCCATTCAAATAAGCACATTTTCCACAAGTGGCCCTTCCATGGCTTGACACCTTCAGCATGCAAGTTGCTGCCACCCTTCAAACAAGCATGTTTCAGACACATTTTACACCATTCATTATCTGATGCCACATTCATCAAAGTGACCACCTGCACATTGGCCAACAACCAACAGCAAAGTCAAGATCACAGCCACCTGTGCTGCTCCTGCAGGCACTGTGCTATGAGAAGAATTGTGCTCAGGCTGCTGTGGATTCATGGGTGCTGTGCATCTGGCAAGCAGTCCTCACAATTGCAGCTCCTCATGATCCACTTCCCCCATTCAGAATGATTGACAAGATTATCCACTGCCAAGAAATTCTGCATGCACAATCTCCACCACAATCTCCACGTCACTTCAGTTCGGCCTATATTGTGATGATGAGGCGCCTGTGTCCTTTCCCTTGTCACCACATTAATGTCCACTGACCATATGGCATTGCAGAGACCTATAAAGGCTACACCAGCACAGTGCATGACCAGCACACCTTCAACACCACTGAGATGGTCACAAATGAACCTGCATGATGCGCCTGGGTTGCCAATTTTGCCAGGTTTATCACATCCTCTTGACAAGGGCCCTGATGCCAAGTGTGCTCACTTCTTGAACACCTTCAAGAAGGCAGTGGTCAATTACTACAACAAGAAGATGAAGGAGTGTGTCAAGATGTTGTGGGCCAGTTTGTCAGCAAAAGTGCAGAGGGCAGGCAGCTGGCTGTGCTGCACCACACAGTAGTCTCATTTCCAAGTGGTGTGGGCCTGAGCATGACAACATCATGGATGAAGTGGCTATTGGCAATGCCCTCAGTCTGCACATGCCCAAGATTGGGCCTGAGCTTGACAAGATGCTCATGAAGTGGGTGGACAACACAATGCATTGCAAAAATATCCCACTCACTGATGAACTCATGAGGATGAAGGGCAAGGAAATGGTTGATGCAGTCTGGGCAGCACACCATGAGGCTGGGCTTCCCCCACTTGAGGCTCTGGAAACTTTCACAGTGTCGCCTGGCTGGTTTGCAGGTGTAAAGAAGTGTAGCAAGCTGAGCCTGTGTGTGATGCATGGTACAAATGAATTTGAACCCATTTGAATTGTGAAATACTCTTGATCTGACATGAGCCAGTGCAATCAAACCCAGGTGAGGCTGGTGCACTGTTTGATGAAACAGTTGTCAATTCCTGGGCGCATGTCAAGGATATTGTTGCAGGGTGGCGCACAAAGGACATTTACAATGCTGACAAGGCTGGCATATAGTGGAAGACACTGCTATGCAAGACACTGTCATCAAAGGTCAAGGGTGGCAAGTTGGCCAAAGACCACCTCACCATCCTGGTCTGCACAAGTGCAAAAGGTGAATAGCAGCTGCTGCTGATTATTGGCAAGGCCAAAATCCCTCATGTAGGGTGCAATCCATCCCAGTCTCTGATTACACACTGGTGGGCCATGGTGTGCACTGCAATGTACTGCTGGCAGGGCAATGTCTGGATGAACAAGGAGCTATTTTTTCACATGGCTTAAGTCATGGGACATGAAGCTTGGCGACCACTGCATTTTGCTGCTTGTTGATAACTCAACAGTCCATGATATGACAGAGGAGCAGAAGAGCAAGATCCCAAGCATTGAGGTCAAGTACCAGCCTCCCAATACAGCAAGCATGGTACAGAATTGTCGATTCTAGTGCCCTCCCTGCCTGGCCTGGGTTCTGATTGCCTGTGTTGCATAGATCCAGCCTGCTGACCACTGATTGTTGCATGTTGGTCTGAGGTGCACAGGCCCATTGAGGAACCAGCTGTGGGCGACGCGATTAGCCGTCCTGATACACAGTCTCTTGCTGGAATCAAGGTGCCCAGGCTCAACATATCAGATCCTACCATGGTGGAGCAGATCATGAACCCAGTTCATTTTGCACGGATTGCACAGTTGATGCAGGCCGGGTGCCTTGCTTGTGGCGACAGGACGATGGCGCGGCTCTGCCAGGCTCACTGAAAAGCCGCTGAAGCCAAGATCGCAGCAATGTCAGCACATGACAAGGTTGTGGTGGGAGACGGGGCGATGGAGGTGGATCCGGAACGTTGAGCAGGCAGAACGTGTATATTTGGAGCCGAGAAGTATTTTACAGCGAGTTGTGTTAGATGAGGGACGAGTAGTTGTCAGTGCTCTTCCGAATAAGCACGATTTGAGATAAGAACGGCTGCCAAGGCTTTGCTTATTCGGAGGTCAGACTGTATCGAGCTTCATGGCACTTTTGCCTGTCGCTGTTGCCCGGCGCACCGCGCGTGGCCACAGAAAAGGAACACTGGTCCGGATACGTCAAGCAAGGAACAACTTGCTGCAATCGAAGCCGTCGGCATTCTTGAGACGATATTACACGACGCCAGTACCAGTCCCATGTTTGCCCACGGCCAGGACCACAACTATTACGGCTGCGGACTGATGACCGCGCGCAATTTAGCCGAACACCTCAATTAATTGCGGAAATGGGCGATTGGTTTAGACTCGGGCAAGGGAGCTCAATTTGTCGTGCTGGATTTCCATCTTGAACGGTTGTTCAGCTCGGCCAAAAAACTGCGCAAAACGTACCAAGAACCACAAGGTTGGTGTGTTCTTGGCGACGAACAGCGACGGGAGAGTTGCCCGCTAACACGTCGATATTGGCGCTGATGCGCGTGCACGTCGACCCCGAACCGACACAGCCTGGAACCCTGCACGCTGATTCCGGTCCGTTCTCCTTTGCTCTTTCTTGTCCACCCGGTTTTGTCGCGCTCACGCCCCTCCACCAATTCGCCCGCACCTGGATGCACCCCGTCTACCTGACGTGCAAGACAACGCAACGCGCCATCTATGCCGACGCGCAAGCCCGCGCAGGCCGAGTTCCCGCACGATTCAGTCACCAATGTGCTCCTGACGGCCGCCGAATCGTGTTTTTCCAACATCGCGCTCTTTTGTTTCCGCGCGTGGACGTGGATCACGCCCTCAACCGGCGGGCCCGTCGCGTGCTTGGCCGGGTGCAAGCGCCGCGAACTGCTTGATGGCGGTTATACTGTCGAAGCCGACGAAGTCGCACTTGCGAACTGTCCCGCGCGGCCGGCGGGAATGAATGAGAATGTGCCGTGGCCGCCGGCGGTCACGTTCAATTCGGAGCGCGGGTGCTACCCGATTGCGATTGTGGGTGCTGACCGGACACAGGCGGAGAAGGTAGATGGGTGATGTATTCAGCGATACAAGTCAGCAAGATTGGATGGGTCAGCAAGAATTGATGGTTTGCGAGGGAGAGGTCGCGATCAAGATGAGATGGGTGAGTGCAAAAGAGAGATGGGTAAAAAAATGAACGAGGGAGAGAGCGGAGGAGAGGAAGAAGACAATAGTCGACCGCATCGCTGGCAATAGTCCGTTACTCCTAGTCCAGTTCTCGAATCGACGTGTGCTCACGCCCAGACGAGAATCGCACTGCCGGTCGCCTTGGTCGAGCACTTGGTCCCAGGCGGCACCGCCAAGAAAGTGATCTGGTTGCGGAAACACTCGCCAATCTTGGTCCCGCGGTCGGCGCACCGGAACTCGCCGTCGATGCACCGTGTGTTGACGGTCTTGGAACTGCTGGCCGGCACGTTGCGCGGCTTGGTCGATGGGCGCCCGCGACGTGGCGTGGGCATCGGCGGGTAGTTTGGCACGGGGTAATCGACGCTGCCCTTGTGCCCGTTGCGCGGCCACCGCGGCGGGCGAGGGAAGCGCACCGGCGGGACCGGGACCGGGATCGCAAACGTCGGGACTGCGTCAGGCACCGTGGGCGGCGTCGGGATCGGTGGCGGGCTGGCGAGGGTCGGGACAGGGACGGGCGCGGGTGGAATAGGTAGCGCCGGGTCCGGAGTTGCTGCAGGGATCGACACCGGAGCCGGAGTTGCAACGGTCGTCGGCTCGGCCCCGACCACGGCCGCCGATGTCGTGCTCGGCGCCATTGGCACGCTCGAGACGGGAACCGGCACCTGGACAGGCAGAACAGGCGGCGCGGGCGCGGCGGGCGCGCCACTCCCGGCCACCGAAATGGTCGGCACCTGCGCGATCAGTGCGCGCCCATCGTCCTGGCCCGCATTCGGGAACTCGCCAATTTGCGGGTACCCCGGCAAATTCGCGACAAACAGCTTGGGTCCCGCGAGAGCTCCGCCGCCCCCAGCCGGGTTCTCGATCGTAATGTCGGCGCAGTTCATGTAGTACTCGCGGTTGCCAATCGCATTGATCCACGACCACGCGAACGTGGCCTTGCCCGCGGGCGCCGAGCTCGGGATCGGGACCGAGAACGAAAAATCGCCCGCCGGCCCAGCGAGACACGTGCGAATAATCGATTCGAGCGTGACGAACGTTTGCCCGTCGTAGCTGAGCGAGAAGAAGCAGTGGCCGCCGCCGTGCGTCGCGCCGCCACTGACCGTGACTGCGAGCGAGGATCCGGCCTGGACCGTCTTGACGGACGCTTGCGGCGCGTAGCCCTTGCACGGGAACGTGCCGAGCGGCGCCGTATATGAGTAATCGATGAAGTTATTGGGACCAGGGTTCGTCTTGGAACTGCGCGGTGCAGGGTCTACGTCGGGGTCAAGCGAGAAGAGTAAGTTGAAGCAGGTCGGGTCGAAATGGGGGCTAGCGCCGAGGGAAGTCGGCCGAAACGTACTCGTCATCATCATGTGCCCGTTGACCACGACCGACGGCGCGAGCAGCGCCAAAAGAAAGGCGACGGCCATAAACGAGCTCATTGTCGGCACGTAGAGAGATTGGTCGAGCGGGGCGGATGGACCGGCGAGTACCGATCAAATTGGACGTTGATGGGCTTGGTGCGCGGCGGCAAGGAAAGGCAGCGGATCCGGTAACGAGAGAAGTAACGGTCGCTCGCGAGGGCACACGCGGGCGGAGCCGACGGAGTCGGGACAGTCGGGTCAGTCGCGGGGAGGTTGGTGAAGTCCGTCAGGGCACTGACGCGGGCACTTATTTATACTCGGCCGGCGACTCGCTGGCAGCTCGCAAGCGACCCAGTTCGCAGTTATCTCGGTGCCGAGCAGAACCGTGAACAATAGTGCTGTCGACGGAGCGTGAGTGCGCCCATGCGCCAAGCTGAGCGTCGACAAAATGAAATGGGAGACCCACCGGTTGGTGGGAACGGCGCGTCAGGACGCTTGCTGGCGAGCCTTGGCCAGTCAGATGCCGTCAACGGCCACAGGCAGTCCCGAGCCCCTGCCAACTCGAACAACCAACAGCAGCATACATGAGAAAGGATTGAGGACGAAAAGATACTTTGCGTTTATCCTCGCGACAAGCCAAAGAACCGAACAAGAACAGGTATTTGAAGGGTGAGGTGGTGTCAGGACAAGAAGAGAGCAAAAAAGGACCAATGGAGGCCCAAACCCAATGCGTGGGGGCTGCTCGGAAAAGACGCGTTCCACGGTAAAAGACAGACGGTCGAAGGGATGAGGGGGCACTGATATGGGTAGGCAAAGGGCAGGTGGCGAGGAAACAGATGGGAGCAAAATCAAAATCAAAAAAGCAAAAACGACAAGAGCATCACGCCAACGTGAACGAACCACCCTCCCGCGCGCGCGGCCTGGCCAAGCACCCGCGACCCCTCCAAGCACGAGACGCTAACACAGTCCGTTCCGTGGCCGCAACGAGTTGGCCGGCGTCGCGGCGGGCGACGGGAACTCGGCGGCATACCCGGTACTTGGTGTTGGCGACACGCGCTTGAGCGCGACTAACGGCACGCGATCGCCCACGTACGGCCGCGGCAACACGAGCGCCGGTGCCATCGGGCGCGGCGGCAGGTGGTGGTTGCGCAGCGGCGGGAGCGACATGCCATGGTGATCGCTCAGCGCGAGCGGGCCCGTCGGCATCGGCACCTTGGGTGACGGGAGGGCCAACGGGGTCGCGGAGCCGAGGTCGGGGCTTACGGCCATGGGCGTCGGTGGGGTCGCGAGGTGCGTGGGTTGCGTGGGCGCGGGTGGGGCGTTGGCGAGGGCACGGAGGTGCGGCGGGGACGGCGGGCGGTACGCGTGGAGCGATGGCACAGGGGACGAAGTCTTGGGCGACGCATTGAGCGAGAACTCGGGCGGGTGAACGATGATCGTGGCTGCGATTATGGTCGGCGCGGAGGGAGCAGCCAATGGGGACCCATCAGCGGAATCAGCCCTGGTCAGCGTCGGTGACACGGGGCGACTGCACAGCGTGAGCAGGTCCATGGCGGCTTCAACCGTCTGCGCCGCTTCCATTTCCACATCCGGATCATCGTCCTCGTCGGCAAAATTGCGGACGGGGGCGAGCACGGGCGACACGGCGCCCGGGTCCGACATCCCATCGTCCGTCAAGTCCACGTCCTCCTCGTCGGCGGTCGCGACAACGGGTGCGGCTGCAGCACGCTTCAGGTCCTGCATCTTGGCGCGGCACGTCTTTTCGAGCGCGCGCAGCTCGCGGCGCAGCTGCCGCGAGGGCATGAACTGCGTCGACCCGAGGAACGCGGCAATCTCGGCGGGCACGGGCGCGTTGCGGTCGAGCGTGCCGGCCATGTCGCGCTGGCGCATGGTGCGCGCTGCCCTTGCAAACGTGCGCAGGCTCTTGTACAGCGACGACATGGTAGGCCCTGTCTTGGACGCAGCAGGCGACCGCGATCGACTGGGTGGTCCCGACGAGCACGACGACGACGTGGACAGGACACTCCGCGGCGCGACCGCGGCGTCGTCAAATCAACGTGAGCAGCAGCAGCAGCGACAGCAGCGTAGTTTCCAGTTGCGAGGTTGGTGTTGGTGGCGGCCGCCACAGCGGCGGCGTGGCGGCGGCGGAGGGTCGGGTACCGCGACATCGGCGCGTTCCCCGGCCCGTTGTTCCCGATTTCTTCATCGATCTGGTCGTAGTCTTCTTCATTTCGTACTCGCCTCGTGTCGTGCCGCGTCGGGGCCACGACCGAGGTGCTGTTGTGGCTGCTGCTGTGGCTGGGCGCGGCGGTACGCGTGCGCAACGACCGTCGCAAGCCTGTCGGCTCGTCTCCATCATCCATTCCGATCCCACTGTCGGCACGGCGCCGCGGCATGATCGCGGGCGTCGGGCTCGTGTCGTCGTGTCCGGCACGGTGCAGATGCGCGCGTGTCGCCGCGACTCCGCGCCGCAACTCAATCGATTCGCTCGACCCTCGCCGCAACGGCGGACGCGGGCGAGCACGTTCGCGCGGGCGGCCACGCGCGGCCATCTCGGCCTCGGCAATGGCCGACGACGCGGATGCGAACGGCGGGTCGTCGTCATAGTCGTCGTCGGACGGCGGCAGCGACGATGCGGTGCCCGAGTCGTCGCTCGCGCGGCTCGGTGCGCGCGCCCGCGGCTGCGCCGAGACAAACCGCAACGTGGATGGCCGCGTGGGACTGTGCGCCGCCGCAGCACCCGCGGCAGCGATGGCGGCACCGGCCATAGCCGGCGAGCTCGAGCTCCATGGCATGAGCGCCTCGCGTGCCGACGTCGTGCCGCGACGCGCCTCGTCTTCGTCACGTTGTTGGTGGATGGTTCCGTCTAGTGCGATCGTCTCGACCTGCTCCTCATCGAGCATGACCGCGTCTTCTATACGCGCTGTCGACGTGCGCCGGCGGCGGCCGACAGGACTCGTTGCCGCCGACCGCGCGGGCGACGCGAGTGCCGCAACCGTGTCAGACATGCGGCGACTGACGCGGCGTGGCCGCGACAGCGACCGCGTGCCGTTGGGCGTCTTTGGGGGTGACGGCGGTTCGTGGTGGTGGTCGAGCCGCGGCCGCTTGGCGCGTGCGCGCACCGCCGCGATCGGACCGTCGTCGTCGTCGCCATCGTCGTCGCTGACAAACAGCTCGTCGTCCTCGTCGGTCTGCTCGTCGGGACTGTCGTGTAGCTCATCCTCGTTGTCGTCGTCCGTGACCATGGGCGACCCGGATGCGCTCGACGATGCCGAGGCCAGCAACGACATGGTGCCGCCGCGCCCCGAGTCGGCCGAGGACGTTGACGACGTGCGGTTCGACGACCTTGGGCGCTTGACGCGCTTGCGGTTCTGACCGCAGTTTTCGGATTTCTGGTTGAGACGGCGAAGGGAGAGGAACGGGAAGCCGGGTCAACTTTCGGTCGGGTGGAGAGGAACCAGATCGTCGCCGTTGAAAAGCAAAACGCACCAGCGTGTTGTACTTCTTGCCGGTATTGTTGGTGTTGTTGTGCGGCGTGACCTGCAGCGGCTCTGTGGCCGGGTCGTACTCAATGTGCGTGTACTGGGCGTTTTGCGACCCGTGCACGTTCTTGGAGTGCGTCCGGAAGTTGGGCACCGTCGAGAACCGCTTCAAGCAAATTGGGCACTACGCGAGCGAGGCATCAAGCATCAGCGCGAATATCCGTCAAGATCAATCGCGGCAATAGGCCGGACGGAGCGTACCTGGAACGGGCGTGCACCTGTGTGCGAGTTCATGTGGAATTGCATGTGCCGTCCGCCTTCGAACCCGACGCGCCGCCAGCAATCCTTCCATCGGCACAGCGCCCTACAGACGTTGTCGTTGTCGACCGAGGTAAGCGTCGTGTCCCGTGGCGTCGGGTCGGTGCTGGTGTGGGACATGGTGGAGGGGAAGTGGGAGACAAGATACACCGCCGCCTGCTGCCGCTGATCCCAATTCCCGCTCGGCCACGCCGCGCGTGTGCCACGCCGCACAAAATAACCAGCGACGCACGTCGTGCGTGCGTGCATGGTGGTGCGCGCGCGGCCCCGCAGGTGGCCGAGCAGGAATTTGGCGGCACCCTTTGACACCATCCATCGCGATCAAGGGCAAGACGACCGCAACAAAGTTGTCGGCATCGCGCCCTTGCGCCCCGTCACGGGCCAGCCGCTGTCGCGGGAGTGTCAACGGCGCGGTGGCCGGTTAACACATTGCACGTGCACACCGGCCGCGAGAGGGGCGAAATGAGAGCGCGTGATGAGGTCCTGCACCAGCCCCAGGGCGGACAGTGACGGGGAAGTGGGGAAGTCGGCGGCGGGCGAGGAGGGGAGATCGCGCGCGTGGCTCGGCCACAGGTGGTGCTGGAGTGTGGCGTTCTGCGGGCAGCCGGCCAACCAAACCACCACCTCCATCTACCACGACGACCATGGCAGCAACCACCCGAAATCGAAGAGAAAACAGCAGGAACGCGGAGAGAGCGCCGAGGAGGGTGGGATACCGCGTCGGATCGGCCAGAACGCGCCGTGAACGCAGGAAGACGCACCCTTTCGTGTAGGTGTAGTGGGTGTCGACGTGGCGAGTCAGGTCACCCTTGAGAACACAAACGAAAACGAACTGGTCAGCACTTTGCTCACCCATGGGGCCGGGTAACGCTGCACATTGAAGCCAAAGAGCACCAGAACGTAAAACGCCGCGGTACAATCACCCCAGGCGCACACAAATGGAGGCTGCCGCGGGGTAGGAGGGGCAGCAGCGGCGGTCGAATCCTGACCGTGGCCGCTGCCGCCGCCGTCATGGATCCTGCTGCTGTGGCTGCTGCTGCTGCTGCTTCCCGCGCTGCTCGTCGATGCAGAGCGACGAGACAAGTCGAGCGGCACCGTGCCCGTCATCGGCCGCGTGGCTGCAGCCGGTTCGTGCTGGTGCTGGCGCTGATGCTGGTGGTGGTGCACCCACGGCATCGGATCACCAGGGTCCGGGGGCGGCGACTCGTGCATCAGGTTGAGCGCAACGACGGGCGCCGGTCGTGCGGGCGCCGGTGGTGGGCGAGGAGCAGCGGGTGCGGACATGTGCAAGAACGCTGGGACAGCAGCAGCAGGGAGCCAGGCGACGATCGCCGTGGCTGCAGCAGAGACGACGGCGGCGGCGGCGGCAGGCAAGGCGGCGCGGTAGGACGCGATCAATCCGGGTGACCCGACTCGGCTTGGCGGGGCGGGCAAAATACGGCGAGACGATGCGGGGAGGTTACGGCGCGCGGCGAGCGGGCGAGATCAAGGGCGCGGGCGGGGGAGCACGAGCGCGGAGAGCGAGAGCGAGAGCACGAGCTTGGGTGGCGAGCTAGGGCCGAGGGCAAATACTCCGTCTTTGGCGGGCCGAACTTGGGTCGCTGGTGGAGCACCGGGTCCAAGAGATGAGGAGAGGGAGCGCGGAGCGAATTCGAGGCTTTTGACCTCGAGCCTCGGGCGTCGGTCGCGCGTGGCAGCAAGGTGGTGGTGGCCGGGGCCATGCCCTGCCAGCACGGGCAACCGACCAGCCAACCACTTCTCCAAGTCGCTGGCGAACTTCGCAGCCAAAGAAAATCATCACCATTTTCCGACCATCTCGCGCCCTGATCCGGCGTCAATTTCACTTGTTTTGCGTGACGCATTTCATTTGGAGCATGGGCAACTTGGAAGCCAAAAAGCTGCTGGGAGCACGAGAACAGCGATGCTGCAAGAGTGGGGCCCGTAAAGCGAATTTTCCACATGACATGGCGCGCAGCATTGGTGCATCCTCGACGACAAACGGCGGCGAGGACGACGCGCTTCCAACGCCCCACCCCTCTCGCCCGACCAAACACCATCGACGTCAGCAGCAGTGCCCGGTTCCGCGCGTGCGGCGCACCGCGCGCGTCCTCCAACGCCCTGCAAGTCGCGCCGGGCGCAACACCCGCACGCAAGCGCCCCCGCACCCGTCGCACGGCCGCACCGCTCGTCGCACAACGGCTGCGACACCACTCGAGGGCCCTCCTTGAACCCGATTGCTCGCGGGCGCACGCGCTCCGAGGCAGCTCGAGGCACAACCGCACCGCCGGCCCCGCGGTGCACCGCCCGCCTGCCGCCGCGCGGGGAACGGCATCGCACCGCAGCATGACACGTGGCCGTGCGTGCTGGTCTGATCCCACGACCGCGTCGCAGGCCAATGAGCCCGACATCTGCAACTTCCCGACCGTGCCGTCCATTTGATCCGCGGGCGTGCCGCGACTGTTGCGCTGCTTGCTGCAATAATCGTATTGATCCACCATGGACCTGCCCGGCGTGCTGATCGTGCCAGTCTCATCAATTGCTGCTGCCGCTGCCCGTGTCGCGCCGCGACTGCTCGTCGTGGTACTGCTGGTGCCGCCGTCTCTCCGTAAAATCGCAGGTGGACGCGGATCGCCGTTGGTGCTGGTCGCGTGGGTGCTGGCATCCATGTTGCTCGAAGGAGCATGCAGTCTCGCGGCGCTCGACGTGCATGGCGGCGTTGCATCGGCCGTGTACCTGGTGCTCTGGGCTGCTCTCTACGGCCAGTGGATTGCGTGGACGCACGACTGGTCGCCTGAGACCGACGTGAGCGCCGAATCCGCGCCCGAAACTGTCGCAGATCACTTTAACGCGTCGCTCCCGGTTGAGTCCAGTTTGAGCGCAGACGACCAGACTGCGACCGACTCGACCGAGGCAGCGGTCCCTTATTCATCGCTTCGAAACCGGCACCGGCGCGGTCGTCGCCGGACGCTGCGGCCAAGCGACCGCGACGCGCTACTTGCCCGACGAGATGAAAGCTGCAGCAGCAGTAGTAGCAGTAGCGAGACGAGCGCCGACGACGAGTCGGGCCTGGCAACGGCGACGGTGTTCCACAGTTTTGCCTCGATCGACTGGGCTCCTCGGACACTCCCGAACTGTGATATCGCAACGCGATCATTTGGTGGGCCTCGCCCTGTTCTTTCTGATGAGGTGGGCGTCGCTGCACCCGTACCCGCGTCGATCCCGCTCCCAGCGTCGTATGCGTCGCTCTTTACGACTGGAGCGCCGTCGCGGTCCTCTCGCGCGAGTCCACCCGACGACCAGATCAGCGAGCCGCTGTCGCCATCGCGTTGGCTGCTGCATCGCCAAGTTGATGATGAGGTCGTGGCGGCGCAACTGGATGAAGTGGACCAGTTGAACTTGACCAGCGTCGATGGCCGAATAGAGGGCTGATTATTCCGCGCGCGGTTTTGCGTTTGGCGGGATCTGATCCGCACCCAAAATATGGTCACGACGTAGACTTGCTGACATTCCAATTTGGTACAAAAACGGCCCGCGCGCCCAGTGTCGAAGACGACGCGGATCCCGACAAGGACGGGATCGTGATAGTACGGCTAGATCCCGCCGCTGGTGATTCCGCGGCACTCGGCGCGTCTGAACGAGCAGCTGGGGTTCGTGCTGGGCCCAAAGCGAGCCGCTACGGGAACAGACGGGGGTGCAGGTTTCAGTCTCAATCAATCGAACTGAACAGTTGCGACATGAAAGACATGGCCAAGAAACATGGTGCCGAGCTTGGGTCAGACCGCGCACCTGTCGTACTCGCTCGCCACGGCCGAGACTGACTTGAAGACAGGCCACCGGGTCGCCCGATCCGTCGTCCACGACCGTCAACGTGCCGACGTCTACAAATTGAGCAGTACACAATCAACTGTTGCTCGCTCGAGCGTTCTTTTCCACCGTCTCAAGCGGCCATTGCAGGCACATTCGGTGCATACTGTTGACTTCTGCGATCCCGCGCGACCGAGCGATATCGAGGACGGAAATGGCGGCAGGGATCCACGGTTCGACGGCGAGCACGAACACGTCCTCAAATTGGACCAAGGAGCGGCCGATCCAGTCTAATTGCAGCGAAACAGTCCGAGTGAGTTTACCTGGCCCGGTTCACGGTGCAGCGGCGGTCGCTCAGCTTATTTACCGACGACGACCGGGAAGGGATCCGGGTTGGTGGGCGTGCCGCTGACATTCGACGAGTTGAGCGTGATAAACGACGTTGGTGCAGGTAATGGCGGCGCAGTTCTTCCGGTGCCGTTTGCTGGTGCGCAGGAACTGGTCGTGGCGGTCGTGATCGTGCTGCTGCTGCTGCCATTCGCCGTCGTGCCTGGTGAGGTTCGTGCGCCGCCATGGCTTGGTTTGCGTTCCCTGTTGCTCATAGTGTGGTCGCTTTTCCTGCTGCCGTTTGCGCCAAGTATGTCGCGCCGGTGCTGTCGTTTCCTGCTGCCTGCCGTCGATCGCAATCTGACGAGCCGAGGACGCTGACGTTTCGCAAAAAGTGTTGATCGAGTGTGCTGCAGCGTCGATGTCGGCTCGACACGACCACGTGACGATTTGGAGCGGCGCGAGCGTAGTGGCCGACAACCTCGTCCATGTGCGCGTGTGCGCCGAAAAGAAATCGACATCGCGGGGGGCCGCCACCACGGCCGCCGTCGTGGTGCTCTCCACAATCCGCTCGCAAATCCCGCCTCCTCCGCACGCGAACAACCCCACGCTGTCGCGCCGCCGCCACCGGCCACCCAGTTCCGGGGTGTCCCCAAAGTCTCGACTGCCTCTGGCCAGCGCGTGCACGACCCACCCACTCGGACCGACAGGCCGCTTGCATCGCAGCGGTCGACCGCTGCAAAGCGACGCGCTCAAGCTGGTGGTCTGGCAAGTGTGCTTCACGACAGCCTCCAGCGGAGCACTCGCCCGTCCCGACCATCAACGTTCTGTGCTAGCTGCGGCCCTCGCCAAGCCGAACAGCGCCAGCGCGTTGATCCGCTAACGTGTGCTCAACTGAAGCATCTGCCATTTCGTCGCCCCCGCCGCGAGCAACAACAACCATGGCCGCTCAGGCGCCCCGCTCCGTGACGGCCCCACCGGCCGTGATGACGCTCCCGGTTGCAACCACCCCGCGGCCGAGTACGGCGTCGACGTCAACCACGTCGCCCGACTCGCGGTTTGGCCCGGCGCACGCGGGGCTGCTGCGCTTGTTCCGGTCCGACTTCTTCGACGAGTGGATGGCCGTCTACTACTTGTTCAAGTATCCCGACCATGCCGGTACGTTTGCTCATGGTGATTGATTCCACTCGCGTGCTATTCTTCTTCGGCCGGCCGCTGACCGACGGTGCAAAATGGTTGGTGACGGGGACCAGGAATCCAGCAATACCTGTGCGATGCGCTCCGCCAGTTTCCGGTTGCGTCGGTCCAAGAGTACCTGCCGCAGCTCGTGTACGTGCGCGTTTGGCCTTTGCGTCAGTTCGTTGGTGGTGGCAGTGGTGGTGAACTGACTGAATGCGATTCTTTTTTCGAATAGCCATATCCTGGTCACCTTCCCGTCCATGATCCATCTCGAGGCGATGATTGTGGAACTGTGTCGCGTCTCGACCCATTTCGCGCTCCTGGTATGCGCGCCGTCGGCTCGATTCTCCACCGAATCCGACACGACCAGGCTGACGCGTCCTTTCTTATCTTCTCTAGACGCTCTGGTACTTCCAGTCGTACCTGGCCGACCTCGAGGACATGCCAACGGCACCGGCGACGAAAACGTGTGCGTGCGTCATTGGCACCGTCGAGGACATTATTCTCGCGCGCGAGGACGACCTCGACCACCACGCGGCCGCACATACCGACTCTGACGACGAGCCCGTGAACCCAAAGGACACGAAGACTCGGCTCATGCCGCGCATGTCCACATCGGCCTCTACCGCGGCCGATGCGTCCAGTTCTGCTGCTCCGGCTGCCGCTGGACCATCGCCATCACCAGCACATCGCGGGCTCGGATCGCCCGCGAGCCCCGCGCTGGCCCCGAGCAGCAGCAACGTGTTCCGCGGCCCGACCGTGTCGCCGTCGCTCGAGGACCTGCACAAGGGCAAGGCGTTTTCGTTTTCGCATTTCGTGCAGCGCGTCGCGTCGCTCTCGACGGGCCCGAACAGTACCCCGGGCGGTGCCGCGTCGCCGAGCTCCAAGCGATCGTCCATCTCATCGACGTGGTCCGGGTCTGCGGCCGTGACCCCGCTCGAATCAGAGCGGCAGGCGCGGCCCGACACGGTGGATACGGTAACGACCGCCTCGTCGCGACGGCGCGGATCGTCGGCATCAGTCGACTCGTCGCTGTGCAACGACCCAAAGTGGCTCGAGCGGTACTACTTCCACTCGGAAATGCAGTTTATTGCCGCACTCATGGGCATTTCCGACCGGCTCGTGCAGGTCCCGCGCGAGGCGCGCCAGTCGACGCTGACGGCGGAACTCACGCTGCTCAACCACAACTTACCGGCGCCCGTGTGCATTCCGCTCTGGTGTGCGGCGACGGGCGAAATTCGCCACCACCAGGTCGTCCGCATTTCGCCTACCGATGCGGTCGTGCTCAATTCGGCCGATCGCGTGCCGTTCCTGCTCTTCATTGAAGTGATCGAGGACGACGAGGCCGATGCCGCGGCGGCGACTGTCGAGAGCTCGAATGCGCTCGGGGTGACCGATCCGACGGCCACGCCGCGCCGATTGCCGATTCGCCGGCGGTCGTCGCTCTCGATGCTCAAGGAGTTGCCGCCGCCCGAAGCGCTTACGGCCGAGACTGCCGTGGTCCCGCACACGGCTGCGCTGCGCAAGGCGCCATCCACATCGGCTCTCCCGGCCGCTCGGTCCGCGTCGGTCCCGCCACCGACGACCGATCTCGGCGTGCGCAGCTCCACTCTTCCGACACCGCTCAACACGCCCGCGATCGCGAAAGCAACCTTGGCGAATGGCACGGTCACCATCAGCGAAGAAGAGTTTGCGAACCGCATGCGCACGGCCGTGATTTTGCTCGCGCAGCTCCAGGACCAGGAGCGGCAAGTGCTGGCGGCCGAGCACGCTGAGGCGGCCGCAGCCACGACTCCCGCGGCGCGGCGGCGCGCGATGCTGAAACTGCAAAAGAAGCGCACCAAGGGTAGCGGCGCCGCGCGGCTGCCCGCGCGGGCTGACCGAAGAGATTCGCAACCGAATTCTGCGCGAAATGATGGCACTCGAGGAACAGCGGCTCAAGGCCCTGCGAGAGTCGCACGCGCTCGGCAACGACTCGGGCGACCTCGGACTCGTGTCGACGGTCGCGCCCGACCTCGTCGCCGCGCTCAGCACGATCCAGCCGGACGTGACGGTCCCGCTGCCACTGTCACTCGATTTGGGCGCCGACCGAATCGACGACCAGATTACGCCCATGCGCATTGCACCGCGACCCCGCATCAGCGGGCGGTGCCGCTAGTCCCGCACCGGGCACGAACCGGCGGCGGCTGCCGTCACTGCCCGCGCCGATCCCGGTCGACAAGGACGATCCGTCGGGCGCCGTGGTGCGCGAGACGTGGGCGCGGAAGCGCGAACGCATCCGCACGTCGTCGGGCTATGGCGGTGCCAAGCACTGGAACCTGATCAGCATGATCATCAAGACGGGCGCCGACTTGCGGCAGGAACAGCTGGCCTGCCAGCTGATTCGCGAAATGCACCGTGTCTGGGACCACGCGCACTTACCGCTGTGGGTCTACCCATACCGCGTGCTCGTGACGGGCCAGGCGCACGGGATTATCGAGACGGTGCGCAACACGGTCTCGATCCACTCGCTGAAAAAGGCCATGTACGCGCGCCACGGCGAGTCGTTTACGCTCAAGGACTACTTTGTGCGCGAGTTTGGGGCCGAAGGGTCGGCGCCGTTTACGCGCGCGCAGCGCGCGTTCATGGTCTCGCTTGCGGGTTACTCGATCGTGTCGTATGTGTTGCAGACCAAGGACCGGCACAATGGCAACTTGCTGCTCGACTACACGACGGGTCATCTCGTGCATATTGATTTCGGATTCATGCTCTCCAACTCGCCCGGGTCGGTCGCGTTCGAGTCGGCACCGTTCAAGCTGTCGCAAGAATACATTGACTTGCTCGGCGGGATCGGGTCGCCCATGTACACCGAGTGGCGCCAGCTCATGGTCGATGGGTTCCTGGCGTTGCGGCGGCACCACGATCGCGTGCTCGGGCTCGTGGAGGTCATGGAACGCGACTCGCCGCTCGACTGCTTTGCCTACACGTCACTCCAAGGTGGCGCTGCACCGACCACGTCCAGCCCGGCACCGGCACGAACGGCCTCGCCCGCTGCTGCGGCTGCTGCCGCGACATCAATCTCGTCGGCGACACCGACACCGCCACCGCTCGCGCCCGTGTCGCCCGTCGCAACGGCACTTCGAGATCGGTTGCTCCTGTCGCTATCAGATACGCAGGTTGGCGACTTTGTCGACCGGCTGATTGCGAGCAGTTTGGGCAACGTCTTTACACGCCTCTACGACCAGTACCAGCAGTTTGCCCAAGGCGTGATGGCGTGAGAGGGTGCGTGCGGTTGGCCGTTTCCGCACGTTGGTGGCAGTCGTGCTCTTCTCGTCCCCTGCTCGCGCTCTTCCCCACCGTGGACCGCTACCAAATCTTTTCCACCCTGTTGACTGCGCCGTTTGCCGTGAATCATATTCAAATTTGCCCTGTTCACCACATTTTGTTTGGCGTTGGCTTCAGATCCTGGCTTGGTTCAAGTTCAGCGTGAGCGTGATTCAGCCTGCTCACAGCCACAGTTCACGGCAGTCGTCTTCTCGTACCGTGGGCGCACGCATGGTACCCAAGTGCTCCATAGCAGCCCTCTTCATGGGATATTGGGGCGAAACACGTCGCTTCCGGACAACAGATTGTGTCACGATTTCGATGTTTCGAATTGGTTGGTGGGGGGGGGGGGGGGGGGGGGGAGGAGGCAAATTGATTCATTCGCGGCTGATCCAAGCTGGACCTGCGCAACACGTCAGTCCTCTGTTGCCAAGGCGATCATGTCAAGACCGTGCCGACCTGAACATCATTATCGCAGCATGCTCACCTCAACCATAATCGACACTGGCCGTAATGGTGACAGCACCGTGGTTTGCAGCTATCCGACGAGTACCGCGCCACCCACACCAAGACTCGATGCCCTTCCGTCCGAGCTCGTCATGGCTATTTGCGCGTACTTGCTCAACGGCAAGCCCAAGCTACCACGCGAGCGACCCTCGAGCAATGCCAGCGCCGACCTTGCCCACCTCGCGCGCGCCGCACCCAACTGCTTTGTGCCCGCCATCACCATGGCCGTGCGCGACGTTGACCGCATCTGCCAGGTCAAGCCGAATCCAGACGCGTTCGGCGCGTGGATCGTGACCGGCGGTCAGCCGGGTCGCGCTAATGACCTGGCCGGGTACATTGCCCTTGACGTGCACTCTCCACCCGTTGTTGATAATGCAGGGGTCGCGCGGCCGCGAATGAACCTCGTGCTCACCGGCTCGCTCAAGGACGGCATTCTACCCGGCATGGCCGTCCCTTGCCCCATCAAGGCCATCCGGCACATGCAAGTCACCTCTTCACCGTGGTTCTTTGATCACGCTGGCGCGGTGCCACCAAAGCTCAAGGCACTCGTCATCAAGGGCACCCACCTCAATGCGAAGCGCTGCCAGCTGCTCATGGCGCATCTTCCTCCCACGCTGCGCCGGTTTGAGCTCCAGACAGTACATCTTCAATGTGAGCCCATGATGCTACTCCGCGGGATCCCACACGGTGTGCAAGACTTGGCCCTTGTTGGCGTGTATCTCATCGATTACTTCATTGAACTGCTCGCGCGCTCGTTTCCGCCTGCACTCCGGTCTCTGCGGCTTGTCCATACAGGTTTGGCACACCCCGGACTTGTGGCCGTGCTCGCTGCGTTACCCACGCACCAGCTCGAGTTGCTGGACTTGAGCGTCAACATACACGGATTGGAGATGATGGCTGCGCTCGCCGCCTGGCTCGCTCAATCGACACGGCTAACGCACCTCGTGCTGAACGGCCTGGATCGGAGAAATACGACGGCCGCTGATTCTGCTGCCATTGCCGTGGTCCTAAACGCGCTGCCGCCGACACTGCGATCGCTGCACCTCAATGGCACCCTCCACACGACCGAACCTCTCGCTGCGGCGATCTCACGCGTTCCACGCTTGGAGGTGCTCGATGTGGGCAACTTGCGCCGTCCCAGCGCACGGATCGACGTGCTTTTCCCGGTCTTGCCCGCGACGCTCCAATGTTTGCGGCTTGGTTTCACGGCCCTGAATCACGACGAAATGCTTGCTGGGCTCACGGCGGCACATGCGCGTGGCATGCGCTGGTCTCACCTCACTGAAGTCGATTTCCGGAATGCGAGCCTGACGGAGCCGTCGCTCGATGCCATTCTTGCGGCACTGAAATGCATGGTGAGTGCGCCCACGGGGCAGCAGTGGCGGCGCCGGACGCGGATTCTGGTGACAGGGAACTTGTCGCTGCTCCGGTCGAGCGAGTTTGCGGCGGCCAAGGTTCGGTGGACCGCGGATGGGTGGAATTTGGTGTTTTGAATGATTCGGAGGGGGGGGGGGGGGGGGGGGAGAAGAGGGAGGGGGTATCAACTACTGGATTCCGTTGAGCTCGTTTCGTATACTGTTTGTGGCCCTCTCTCACATTTGTCGCCTCAAAGAATCGGGGTCCGCTGTGTTTGCTTTGAGCATGCGCCGCTTTCATTCATTCACGTTCCTTGCCTGGATCTGGCTCACGACAACGACGACGAAAATACATACGCTCATCGAAATCAATTTATTGCACCCGAACCCTCTTGGGCGCACGGGACTCATCAAACCCATACCACGTCGACCTCGACATCGTTACTGGCGCGGGTGCATCATACACGTCAACGTACGGCACGGATGCGGGCCACGCGGCGTCCACAGACCATGTAATTGCCTTCTTCGGTGTGCTGGTGACGGGATGCCGATGCGTCGCTGTCGGTCGTAGCGGTGGCAACGTCGCGGCTGGTCCGTGCACCGGACAGCTGTGGCTGTAACTCGGCAGGGCCGGAATCTGCGTCGTGCTCGCGGTGGACAAGGGCGACAAGGCCGTTGGCGACATAGTTCTTACTGCCGTAGTCGAGACGTGCGGCCGTGCCGGCGAGATCGGTGGCAAAGGTGCGATCGGCGACGCGATCTGGTGAATTGCCACCCCATCCGCATGCCGCGCAAGTAACGCGCTCGGCGACGGCAACGGCGCGTGCACGCGCTCCACCATCACCTCGGGTAACGGGTCGCCCAAATCGCGCAGGATCATGCGCGCCTCGTCGATTACGGCCGCGGGTAAGGCGCCGCCGGCCAGGACCCACTGCGCCATGCGCTTGAGCGTGGCACGGTTCTGGTCCGCGGCCGAGTGCATGTCGGCAATCGTTGATTCGAGGTCGGCGACACGCGCCTCGAGCTGCGTCACGGTCTCGGGGTCGGTGGTGCCTGGGCTCGGACTGCGCGCGGGTTTGGGCGACTTGCGCTTGATTTGCACAAGGAGGTGCACTTGGCCGCGCTGGTTGTTGGGTGGAGAAGGGTCATATTGGAATGAGGAAGGACCCAAAAATGGACGGACTCGGAGCATCGACACGTACCTGGAAAAACGGGTGCCGAAATTCCCACGCGGGCTCGATATATTCGGTGGTGCCGTTACGCGAGTTGGTGCTGTTGACCGTGGAGACGGGGCTTGACGCGAGGTTGGAGATTTTGCTGGCAATGACGAAACAGTACCCCGGCTGTCAGCCGAAGTTATGGAGAACCAATGGCGGCGCGAATACCCCTTGTGCCGGCGCACCTGAAGCCCCACATGTTGAGTTGCCGGTTGTACGATGAAAAGTTGCTGTGCTTGAAGTAGCGCGGCAGGACTGACCGCGCAAACTCGCCGGGACTGTGCACGAGGAACGAGTCGCCCGACGCGCTCCACGAGACAATGTCCTTGAGCTCGCCGTTCTACACGCGTCGTTGGAGCGGCACAGAGATCAGAAATCGACTCTGTGAAAGTGGTTCCAAGAGATGTCAATCGCGCATGCCCGTACCTCGAGGATCGAGTACATTTTCTGGACAAAAGTCGAGTGGCCAGACACCATGGTGGAGAAGGTCAGGCGCGGGTCGTTGATGGTCGAGGAGGGAGAGGGGCGATGGGTGAGCGTTGATGCCAAACTGATCTGGCCGTCAATGGGAATCGCGGTTGCACGACGCGACGGCGCCGACAGGGGATATATACCTGGCCCGCAGTCTCGCATGCATCCGCACCTGCGCTGCGGCTCGCGCTCCATACCATATCAGCGCGTTAGCAGTCGGTCCGCGACCACGAATGCCAAGGACCACTGGCCATGCAACTCCAAAATGACGCGCCGTTTCAGCCACCGCCGGCGCAACCCATGCCATCGCTCGCAAAGGGGTCTTTCATGACCACCGGTTCTAGGGCAACGCAAGCGTAAATGTTCCAGCCTTGGCGCTTGGAAGTTTAGACAGTCGCGATCAAACTATGGGCGCGGAACACAACGCCGGAAAAAAACCGCCACGAGGTACTCCTACCTATTGGTGTGCTTGTTCACCACTCACCCAAGGCTCACGCGAGCATCCGGCATCACATGGTTCTCATTGGCGTGATCGCGAGGCGTTTTGCCAAGACCCGCGCGCGCACGCGATGGTGCAGTGGTGATCTCGACCAAAATGGCGCGCACGCGCGTTGGCGTTGGCGTCGCACGTTCTATTAATTTGATCCATGGACAAAAGCTTGGGACATGCCAACCCTACTTCCACACGCCCCGACAACCATTCGGCGGGTGGATAGCACGCGCACGAGTGCGCTGTGCAAGTGCCGACAAACGCCTGCCGCAACCAACCGCGCCGGCACCCCATCCAGTCCCATCCATGCGCCAAGCAAGCGGCCAACTTACCCGCCAACTTGGCACTGCCCGAGGGCAGGAATGCAATCAATGTAGCTGCACCACGAGCACCAGGTGCGGCCGTCGCCCGCGTAGAAGACGCGCGTCATGACAACGAACACGGCCACGAGCACGGCCAGACTTGCCACGCGCAGCGCGAGATTCAGCGGCGAGTAGCCCGCGCACACGCGGCGCGACGACGCGCGCACCGACGACAAGTCCGACGTGGCCTTCGCGCCAAGCGCCTTGCGCGACCGCCCCCGCCCGGCACAGCACGACAGGTTGATGTTGGGCATGACGACGAACCCGGCGAGCAGGCCCGACAGGAATCCGAACAGGTGACTGAAGTTGTCGATCCCTGGCCACAGGCCGAGGATGAACGTGACAATGACGACGAACAGCATGCGCAAAAGGCCGGCGAGCGGGTTGTGCAAGATCTGCCACGACTGGACGTGGTCGATCAGCAGGAGCGCGATGCACCCAAAGAGCGCGCCCGAACACCCGACCGATGGGGACAGGTCCGACGAGAACGAGCCGCCGGCAATGAACCCGAACGCGCCCGAGACAATATAGACGGGTGCGATCCGGAACCAGCCCCAGTCGCGCTCGAGCGACCGGACTGCCGTCCACTGGAAGAGCGTGTTCATGGCCCAGTGCACGACGCCCGCGTGCAAGAACAGCGGCAGAAGGAACCGGTACCACTGGTTCGGCACGACCTCGTCGGCGGGCGTCGACGACGGCACAAACTTGCCGCACAGGTCCATGAACCCGCACTCGTACATGCCGTCAGTGCTCGACTTCTTGGCCGTGGGCAACGAGCACAGGATCGCGCGCGCGGAACTCGTCGCGTTCTTGCCCGGTGCCGGCAACTGCGGCGAATCGCGAATACACGGCGCGAACCGCGCGCCAATTTCGACGAGCACCTCAGTCGGTGGACCCACGAGGTAATTGAATTTCGGCGAGGTCTGGATCGGCGAGCCCGTTTGGTTGTAGCTCACGACCAGTGCCAAGACCATGCCGGCAATTTGCAACGCCGTCATGAGCCACACGAACCAGGGGCGGTACTGCTTGGCCGGCGGGAGCGCGTCGTGCGGGCTCGCGGCTGCGGCACCACCAGTGTTCAATGCACCGGCGTACCGGTAGTCTTGCTGCGCGAGCGCAGCGACGAGTGCCGCGTCGGCCGCCATTTGGTGGTTAGCCATGGACACGGGACGCGCCCCGGGCGCACTGGTGCGCCGCCGCGGCGTGGGTGCTGGGTACGACGACGCCGTCGCGGGGGGCTGGGGAGTCGTCGAGGGCGACAAGGCGGGTGGCTGAGGTGCCGGTGCCGTCATCGGTGCGGCCGTGCCCGCTGGCTGCGGGGTCCGGCGACCCATAGTCGAGTCGAGCCCCTGATGCGTGGACAGGTACTCGGCCTCGGACTGCGCGCCTTTGGTGTCGAGTCGGTACGGCACTTGCAAGTCGAGCGCGGCCTGCGATTGCGGCGGCGGCTCGTAGAACGACAGCGGTCGCGCCGTGGTCGTGTGCCCGCCCGTCGTTGACCGTGACCGGATCGAATGGTGATCAGCAGTCGGCGACGTCGGCGACATGGGCGATGCGGGGCCCACTGGCGCGGTGGACACGGCAGGATTCATGTTGACGGGCACGGACGCCAGGTCATCGGCAACAGCGGGCAACTCAGCAGCGAAAATGTCGGTGTCCGGGTCTAGCGGAGCGCCGGTAACGGGGCACCGGTTGCCGTGTTGCTCCATCCATTGCTCGAGATTCGCGCGCTCAAACGTGTATCCTGTCTTCGTGATCACGGGCTCGACACACGGCTGGCCGGTGACTGACGTACAAAATGGCAAACAAGCGATGAGTTTGACCCTTTCTTGCAATCTCGCCCAACGGCATCACGATCAGCTTGGCATAGGTACTATTGCAATAGAAGGTTGCCTTGGTCGCCATGTTGCTGAAGCGCCGCTGGCCGTGCTGTGCAGTGCTGCTGACGCCAAGGACAGCGTGGGTCGTTGGGGCTGGGGTCGCGTGCCGGCTTCGAGGAGCGGTTGGTATCAAAAGCTGGCCGCGCTGGCGCGCATCTAGTTGCGGGCAGTTGCACGCGAGGAACGTCTAATCGGTTGTGCAAAATTGCGATGCCGCGCTGGGTTGCGATTGGCCGTCGACGCGAATTCGCGAATGATGGCGACCAAGCAGCCGCTCAGCTGCAGTTCGATCATGCAGGGACACGCATAAGATAACCTCTCCAACCCTGACCAGCAGCAACAAGACACAACCACAAACCAATCGCTATTGCATTCTCCAGGACGCGCTTCACATGCCCGACAGCGCCTCGAGGTTGGCCTGCTCGAGCGGCGTCATGACCCGGTCCGCCGCGCCCTGCTCGGCCTCGGCAGCGCGCGCCCTTTCCGCGGCCTCTTTTGCCTCGGTCTCGGCCGCGGCCATGACTTCCTCAACCCACTCGTCGAGACTCGCGCGCATGGCCGACCGCACGACGAGCCGCTCCCATTCTTGGTCGACAGGCTTGCCCGGCAGGACGCGAATGCTTTGCGAAAGTGTCGCGACGCTGCGGCCGCCGGGACCTTGCACGCGCACGACGTAAACAAGGTGCCGCGTTGACGTGGCCGAGTCGGGGCCTGTGGGCGTGGGCCACACGGCGGGAGCGAGGAAGACGATGAGCTCGTCTTCGTGGTCCGGTTGTGGGGCCTTGTTGCCGCGAGAGGGATCGTATGTCAGGCCAGTTCACAATGCCGGTGGCAAAACGCGTCCAAAGTCAGCGTACCTTGAGCGACTCGGCCCACACAGCCTCGAGCCCGGCGACCTTGGCATCCAGCAGCTCCTCGGGCAAGTAGGTGCGAATCGCGGCATTCTCGCCATCATCCGCATCGCGCCACTCGACGCGCAGCGCGTGTTCCATAAGCAGCGACGCCAACAGTTCGCGCGCGTCTTTACCCACGAGCGTCGTCCCCGCCGTCGACCGCAAGTTACACCGACCAACCATCCGCAGCCGCAGCGGCAGCGGGCGCGCCTCGGGCGCGACCGCGTCCAGAACCGACGTCATCCCGCGCGCGAGAATCGACTGCAGTGACGACGCGCTCTCGGTGACGCGCGGCGCGGCCGTGGCGACCGCGGCGGTCGTCACGGTCGAGGCCTGTGCAGCGACAGTTGTCAGGACCTTGGTCACTTTTTCAGTCGCGTGGTGGCCCTCGGACAGCAGCTGCGTCGTCATTTCGCGCACGGTTGGAACGGCCTTGGCGACACGGTCTTTGGCCGCGGTGGTTTCTTGGACGACGGCGCTGGTCACGGAACTGAGCCAGGAGCCGAAACCCCACCCACCGCCGCCGCCGCTGGTCTGTGCAGCAGGTGCGGCGGTGGGCGAGGAAGACGAGGACTTGGCCTGTTGAGATGCAAGTTGTGCGGCCGCTGGCGTCGGCGACTGCGCTGGCGGTGGCGGCGTTCGTGCTGCGAGCCGTGCAGCAGTCGTGGTCGTCGACCCGCCGCGGCGGTGGCCCGTTGGGGTCGGCGCGGCCGGAAGCTCGGGAGCGGGTGCTGTGATCTCGTCGAGCAAGGCCATGACCGACGATGCCGAAGCGCTCGACGGCGGGGCAGTGGCGCTGACGGTTGTCGGCGCACCCGCCGCGGGCGCCGTCGCGCCGCCATTGGGCGCGGAATTCGGTTCTTTCGTGGCGGGATCAGCGAGAATGGTGGGATCGGCGAGCGGGTCGTCGACGTTGAGGTTGTCAATGGAGTCGAGAAAGTCGAGCACGTCCTCGGCGCGCGAGGCGTCAGCGTGGTCAGCCATGGCGATAATTGATTATTGCGGGCAGTTATGCTACGTGTCGGCAACACAGATGGAGCGCGAGGTGAGCGCGGCCGGCCAGCAGCTTGCAGTTTGGTGGCCCTTGATTTGCTGGGAGTTGACGAACGCAGCCAGCCTGGCGCGCTCCTGTCGCCACGCACGTGTCGTCCAAGTCACTGTCACGCCTGAATGAGCACAAGGCGATCCTTTGATCACATCAATTTCTCCTTTTGAACCAGGAGCACCATTCAAACGAGCCCTGCGAGCCCCTGCTCACCTCCGGCCGCGCCCCTCCTTCACGATCTCGAGAAAACGACTCTCCTCGGCTCAATCCTCAGCGGACACTTGGTGCATGCTGTTGCCCTCTCGATCGCCCGCTCCGCATTCTCGCCGCACAAGCGCCGACCAGCCATCCGCCCACAATCCCCTACCAGCTGCACCCAAGCTGGACCATTCGCGGTGGACAATTCGCGTGCAGGTGGAAGCCATGATACCACGACGTTTTGCGCCAACGGCGCCCCCACGAACCGCCGCGCGCAGCTGGGCCGCCACGGCTGCGATCATGGCCTTTGTTGCCGTTGCGTTGCTCGTCGGCTCCGTCACGGCCGTACCGGGGCTCCGCGTCTTTGCGTCGTACATGTCTTGGTCGCCCTACCCGGGCAACGACTTGTCCATCGATTCGCTCGACTGGCCCAACATCGACACGCTGCTCTACGGGCCAGTCGGATTCGCTCCCAACAATGGCTCGCTCGAGCTCAACGATCCGTACGCACGCTTGCTTTGTTCGAACCGGTCGATTACTGCAGCGTGAGACTGATTTCAGTTGTCCCTCGCAGGTACTCGAACGAGGACATGGTCATTGATCCAGAGGACGCGTATTGCTCGTGCTGCGTCCGAGGTACTGTCGCATGCCCCCCGCGCGAGCCGCTTTCATCAACTGATTTGCCCACGCGATCAACAACTAGGCGGCATCGGCCGGCTCTGGGCACTCAAGAAGCAGTACCCGCACGTCAAGACGGTCCTCACCATGGGCCCGACGCGCGCGTGGGTCGCCGCCAACCGATCGACCGTGGCGCTGCAAAGATGGGCAGCGACCGCCGCCAACCAGACGTTTCTCGCGCAGCAACTCGTCACGTACATGAACCAGCGCGGGCTCGACGGTCTGCACCTGCAATGGCCCGACCTCGAGCTCACGCCGAGCTATGCGCCCTCCTTTCTCGCGCTCGCGACCGCCGTCCGACAGCAAATGCAGGCGTCTGGCAGATCAGGCGTGACGCTATCGGTGCACCTGCCCGCGAACGCTACGCTGCTCAACAACGGTCCGCTCAACCTGACGGCGCTGAACGCGGTCGTCGACCGCGTGCACGTGGCTGTCGGCAACATTCGCAGCACGACGAATACGTTCCGACACGCGCAGAACGCGCTGACGAGTCCGTCGGACCCCGTCACGGACCCGACGTTGCGGAAGTTCACGTCGGTCAGCGGCATTGTCGACTTTATGACCGCGGCGGGCATTCCGGCCAGTAAACTCGTCACGACGCTCGCGTTCCAGGGACTCGTCTACTACGGCGTCGGTGCCGGGGGCCCGGGCCAGACCTACGCCATGTCGCCGGACCCGCTCGAGTATAGACCGTGGTTGACGACCAACATCACGTCGGCGGCCTGGACGGTCAACGTCGACACGAATGCCGGGTCGGCGACGTGGTACTGGAACTCGGCCACGCTGAATGCCGTGACGATGCCGACGAGAACGTCGATCCGCGCCGTGCTTGACGCGGTCCAATCGCGGTCCATTCTTGGCGTCGAGACGTACCATCTGGCCGGCGACTTGCCGCGCACCAACACGTCATCAAGCCTCTGGCCCGTCGTCGCGTCGTACGCGTCCGTCGACACCCCGACTGCCGCGCGGATCACCGCCGCGCAATCCGCATGCCTCGCGTCATCCCCATTCTGCAACCTGCGATGCAACTCCGACTGCCACGCGTCGCGCACCCGGCACTTCTGCACGATCGACCTGACGCAACCCGCGTCCGCGAGTGCCGCCCGGCTCGCCGTGACCCTGAACCAGGGCGGCCCGGACGTGCGTGTCGCCGACGCCGTGCAGTCCGCCGTCATTTCGACCCTCGCCAGCAACTCGATCCCGGCGACCCTCTTCATCGGCACCGACCGGCTCACGAGAGCCGCGACCCTCCGCGCAGCGCGGCGCGTCGCCGACTTACCCGGCGGCGCCGTCGGGCTCGCGTGGTCGGATTCGCTCGACGTGCTCCTCGCGCTGTCCGATACGGACTTTCGCGCTCGCGTCGCGTCCGCGAGCGTCGCGGTCGCGCGGTCCGCAGGCGCCGACGGCATGTGGCGCCCCTCGCGCGTCCCGTCGCTCGCGCGGATTCCAGCGCTCGACGAGGCCGCGGCAAGAGGGGACCCGCGTGCCGACCGACTATGTCGCGTTTTGACCGGACTCGGCGTGCAGCGCGTATCGTGGTCGCTCGATACACTTGATTACACGGTTGCGAGCGGTGCGGACCCGGTACCCGTCGTCACGCAGGCGGTGAATTTCACGCTTGGGAATATGCGCAACGAGTCGATGGTCGTGGGGATGGCGCGATCCGCGATTGCCGTGCAGATGGACGGACTCGTGGGCGAGCCTGCGGCAGTGGCTGCGGTCCAGGCGCTGGCGCGGCAGAATAACGTGACGTTGGTCAGTGCGAGCGAGTGTCTCGGGGTGCCGGCAACGAACGCGTGGTCGAGCGGGTGGACCGCGGCGGTGGTCGGGTCCGGCGGCGCGCTCGCGGTCCCTGTGGGGCTCGCGGTGAACTTGACTTGTCCGTTGGACCAGGTCGTCACGCAGTGCCAAGCGCAGACGAAGGACGCGTCGCTGGTACTGGTGCGCGGGCCGCTTTCGTACGTTCCTCCTTGTCCTTTCCTCTCGCTGTCGTGCTCTCCGCTCACCTTCTATGACACTCCACAGATCCATGGCGCTCTACAACCTGACCGAAAACATCCGCCAACGCCGGCCCGGAATGAACCCAATCGTCCCGCTCACCGTCGCCGTCGACACGTCCGAGCTGACCGCAACCACGACCGACGGCCTCCGTCGCGCACGGGCAGCCTACATGGCGCGGTTCCTCGTCAACCAAGGCCACACGCTCGCGATCCACCTCCCCGCGACCATCTCCTCGGCCAACGCCGCGGGTTACGTCTACATGGCGCAGCAAGCCCTGCAACAAATCGCGGGCGTGCGCGCCAAATTCATTATCCCCGCTGGCGACACGCTCGACGTGGAAGTGTGCTCGATGCTAGCCGTCAACGGGGTCGCGATCCTCGCGCTCCCGAGACTCGGTGCCGCCTGGGCCGAGCCGAGTGGCACGCACGTGCCGGAACTCGACGCTGTCCGGGCCGTTCTGGGCGTGGGTAACGGCGCGGTGCTCGTGTCGGCGCAGCATGTGGCCGCTCTCCCAGCCGTCCCGCGGACGCCGAACTACGACGACTTTGTGGGGCGGTGGCTGTGGACGCTCGCACAGCGCAATACCGACGCGATCACGCTCTCCTCGTGCCTCGGGTCGAGCAACGCGGCCGTGACCGTCCCTGCCGTCCAGGCGTGCGGCGACGGCGTCTGCTACACGTTCGGCGGGGAGGACTGCCGCACGTGCCCGGTCGACTGCGGTGTGTGCCCCGCAACCCCCGTCGCGCCGTCGACGACCAACCCGTTCGACGTGACCTCGCTCTCGGCCATCACCTCCGGCACCACCGACTCCACGAGTTCCGACACGACCGGGTCGACGGATCCGGCCGCGTTGACGGCCGCCGACGCGTTCCTCGCGTTCATCGCATCCCCCGGGGGGATTATCGTGTGCCTGCTCGCCGGCGCCGTCCTCGCGACTGTGATCTTGCGGTCGGTCGTCGGGCAAGCGCGCGCGTTGGTCCGCGGCCGCGCGACCCGTGCGCGGTCCGCGTCCCCCGACAACAACCCACGGAAAGGGTCCAGCTTCGGCACCCTGACAGCGCCGTACGGCGCGAAAGCGCTCCTAGCGTCGGCGCGGATGTCGGAAACTGCCGAATCCATTGCCCTGGTGGTGAACCGACGCGCGACGACGACCACAGCGTCGGCGCCGGATCTCGGCAAGTCCGTCGGCGGGAACGGCGCGATGAATGAGAGTTCCGCGACGACGGCGGCGCTGGGTGCGAGTTCTGCCGGGTCGGCACTCGATGCTGGGTCGCAGGCCAGGCTGTTATCCGATACGTCGGCGCCGACGTCGCCGACGCACGCGGTCGCCGGGGCGATGCGGTCGTTGCCAGACTTGCTCGTATCGATTCGCGAGGAGGATGTGCGCAGAGAGTGTGTTGCGGAGGCCGGGGCCGCGTCGATTCGAACGGCGCTGAATGCGGTCATGGCGATGCAGCAGGACGCGCGCGAGTCGGTGTCGGCGCCGTTGCCCACGGCAGGGGATGCGCTCGAACCGCCCGCACCAGGGCCCGCCGGGTCGCACCGCGCGTCGCTCGACCCGGTCTCGGACCTGATGGGCGAGTTGAATGAGCTGCAGACGCTGACGATGGGCAGAAGTGGGAGAAACTCGTGAAGGTGGGCGGACTGGAGTGTGAGCAGACTGGCTGGTTGGTGGGTGGAGAAGACGGAACAGAACTGAAGGTCACAATTTTATAATTCGGTCAAAGATCAGCGATAGCATCAATTGAGGGAGGGCCGAGCGCAAAGGTGGGAAGACCCGCGCGCAGACCAGCGACAACCACCAGCGCTAACCATCCTGACCAGACCAGGCTGGCCAGGCGAGCCGCGACAAGCGGAGAGGAGAGCAACAAGAACCAAGAGAAACGATGAATGAATGAGAACGGGTCCAAACCAACCGATCAACACACGTGTGCGGCGCCCAAACACTGCACTTTCCACCGACGCGTGTGCTCGAAAACCAACAGCAACATAACACAACGAACAAACCCACATCCGTTCGAACAGAGCTGGCCGCAGGCAGCGAGCCAGCCGGAGCGAACGAAAGCACGGAATGATGAGAGAAACTGGAACGGGAGGGACGGGACTGTGCGAGCGAGCTACACAAGTCCGTTGAGAGGGGGCGGCCTTGAAACGATGATGAGAGAGAGGTGGGCAAAAGGGGATGGCAAAAAGAGAGAGAGGATGGGGGAAGGAGAGGATAAGAGGATGAGAAATAGGCGAGAGAAAACCACCATCCAACCGCCAACAAAAACCACAAAAACCACGTCGAACTGCACCCACTTTAGGGCGCAACGACCATGATATCGCGCACGAGCGACACGCGGCGCTCCCAGGTACGCAGCCACTTGGCGACACGATCGCGGCCATTCTCCTCGCGCAGCATCGCGGCGACCGCCGCCAAGAACGGCGGCACCTCCTCGGGCTCGGGCGACGACGCGACCGACTCGGCACGCGGCGCCCGGGTGGGCACACAGGCCATGACGTCCGCAGGCGTCGCCTCGGCGTCGTCATCTTCACCGTCTGAGTCGGCGAGCAAGGTGCGGAACACGGCGCACGCGCGTCACACGTATTGCGTGGGGCGCCGAAGATAACGGCGTCGCGCGCGGGCTCGGCGGCGGGGACATGGGTGTGGTCTCGGTGTCGACGGTGTGCCACGTCGTCGACCGCTTGCCCTGGCACTGCGCGCAGACGCGCGGCGCGGCGTTGGCATCGTGGTCGGCAACACGCAGGCGCTTGGCGACCAGGTGGTCAGCAACGTCGTCGGACTCGGCCGCGCGCTTGGTCGCAGGCACGAGCGCGCCCTGCGCGGCAGCAGCCACGGCCGCGGCGGCAGCCGACGCCGGCGACTTGCGCGCCTTGCGGGCGCGCAGCTTGAGCGGGCGGTGCACGCCGTAGGTCTTGTGGTAGAGGCCGCAGGCGTTGCAGAGCATGTGCTGGCGGTCGGTCGACCGGCGCCAGAGCGGCGTCGATGTGGTGCCGCAGTTGAAGCACGTGTGCAGACCGTCCTTGAGCGTCTCCTTCTTGGCGGGCTCGTTGGCCATGGCCGCGAGGACCTCAGTCGCAGGCGCGAGCGGCTTGGGCGCGGGCGTTGGCGACACGGGCATGGCCGCCACGGCGGGTGCCGGGGACGGCGACGACGCGGGCGACGGCATGGTCACGGCGACTTGCGACGGCGACGACGCGACGGGCGCGGCAGCGAGCGGGAAGAGCGCCGGCTGCTGGAGCGGGAACGACGCCGTGGCGGTGGCAGCGGCGGGGGCCGCGGCCGCCGTGAACTGCGGCTGCGCCATGACCATGGCCGGCTGAGTTTGCGCAGCGGCGGCGGGGGCACCGGGCATGTTGACATGCAGTCCGACGTTCATGTTCATGTTGAGCGGAGCAGCCGCGGCCGTCGGTTGAGCTTGCGCGGTCGCCTGGCCCGGGAACATGGGCATGGCCATGGTCGGGAACGCCGGCGCGGGCGCGACGGCGGCGAGCCCCATGGCGCCGTTGGGCAGCGTCACAAACTGGAACTGCGTCGGGGCCGGCGCGGCCGCGGGCGCGGCCTGCATAAAGAACATCGGCTGCTGTGCCTGCGGCTGCGCGTATGGGAACGCCGGCGCGGCGGCCATGTGCATCGGGGCCTGCGGCGCCGAGACGGCCATCATGGCGGCCAGGTCGGCGGGCTGGAGCGTGTTGGCCCACGGCATCGCGGCGAGGGGCGTCGTCGTCGTGGCGGCGGCGGCATGCGGCGGCGACGGCGGGAGCGTGGTGGGGAGCGTGGCGGTGGCCGTCGGGGCCGGCGACGCGTCAACGAACAGGCCGAGCGCGGCCAGGTCCATGAAGTCGTCGGCACCCGAAAATGCCGAGGCCAGGTCGAGCGCGGTGTGGGCGGCGGTGGCCGGGGTCGTGGGGGTCGACATGGCGGTGGCAAGGGGCGCGATGGCTGGTGGATCAGAAAACAAGTGGGTGCGGACATTGGGCATGCAAGTGCGGTGAGATTGCGCGCTATCACACATAGTTGGCGACGCCAAGGAACGCGGCCGAAGAAACCAGCGGGTGGGTCAAAAGCAAGACGTACCGATGGGGTGGATGCTGGTGGGGGCGAAAGTGAGATGAATTGTTTACGGACCAGGCGGGTCGGTAATCAGAACAGGTGGAGAACGAGGAGCGAAACGAGATGGAAAAAGGTAGGGGGACAAGGTAGGGCGGCGCCGTCCAAACGGAGATGAGCGGAAGCGGGCACAGTCCAGCCGGCGAACCAGGATCAAATCAATCCAGCAATCGGTCCGAGCAGCAGCAGCGAGTGGGTAGAAGACGAGCACGGCAGGCACGAACGAGCACGGGGAACTGGGTCGGGAAACACAGCGACGGGCACGCGACGTGACAGCGAGGAAGGGCAGCACCACCAACGGCAGCAGGCACAGAACGGGAACGGGAGTGGGTTTGAGCGCGGCGCGTGAGCAGCTGGAGCGAGCACACACAGAGGGGGGGCGCCTTCTCGACTAATCAACGTCGCGGCCGACGTGGTTTCCCGACGAAAAGAAGTAATAGTTCATGGATTCCGTCGAGGAAACGCGCTGGCTTGCGGAGTCGGCGAGGTAGACGCTACGACGACGCTGGCGGGCTGGGCTGCGTGGTGATGTACGACAGCAGAGCGGGCAAGCGAGCGGCGCGAGCGACTACGTCGACGGCAGCGGCAAGTGGCGTCAAGACGACCGGGGGTCCACGGCGTGGGTAGGGCGAGCGCGGACGGCGAGGCGGGCCAGGGTGACTTGCGCGGGGCGGGTCAACAGGTGGAGAGAGTGGTCCGGAGAGCTGTCGGACGCGCGTCGGAACGAGAGCGAGAGCGAGGGCGATCGCAGAGCGGTGGACGAGACGAACGCGGCGATAAACGAGAGAGGAAAGGGCGACGAGGGCGGGGCCACCGAGAAAGGGGCGAAAAGCATGGTGAGCACGACGTTCGCCTCGTAACTCAGGAACACACCAGCGCGTAGGAACTGCGCCGGCCCCACCCGGAACCCAACCAGCGAACACGAGCAAACACGCCCTGGCCTACTGAAAAGATCGCAGGCCAATCGACGCAAACACCAACCAAAACCAGGCCAAACCACCACCACCAAAACACGCTTGCCAAGGCCATTTTTAGGCCGAGGCGCGACCACGGTGGGCGCGCGTGTTGGTGGTGGAGAAGACGAGGGGATTTTGTGGCCGGAGTGGAGCAGAGTTGGCCCATGGTTCGCAGCCAGGTGGGCGTCGTGAGTTCACCCGACGGCGTGCGTCGGTTGGGTCGGGCAGTGCCATAGCGCAGGCGCACGCCCACCAAGCGAAGGCAACGTAGGGCGCAGAGATGCACACGACGAGAGCAGACGGCGGCGCGTACCTCGGCGGGCAGGCAAGGCGTGCACGCGGAGCGGACAGGAGCGGGTGGCGCGCGTAACGGCGGCGGAGGCGGACGGGCAAGTCGCTTGCGGCGCTTGGCGGCGGCGACTGGCGGCGTCGGACGGCGGGCAGGTGCGGGCGAGCGGTTGGCGCGCGCGCGGTTGCCGGCGGGGTCGAGTTGCGGCAGAGGGCGGCGGTGCACTCGGTGGGGAGGGCAGGGCGGCAGGCTCGGCAGCAGACAAGGGAGAGGCAGGCACGGCGTGTTGGTGTCCGGTGGGCATGGGCAGCGCGGTGCTCGCTGGGACGCAAATGCAAATGGCTCCCGAGGCGGCGCACGTGCGCGTGCAGAGTCGTCATGACGCTTATCGTGTCTCGCGCCGTCTCGCAACCGCGCACGTGCGCTCACCTGGCCGCGCGACCACCGCACGCTCGTCCTTCTTCGTCACGCCAGCCATCCGCGTCCTGGTCCTCGTCCTTCACGACCTCCCCATCCGCCCACACCGCACCCGCACCGCGCCTGCACCGCCATGCGCCTGCTCGTCTCCGTCCACCCGCCCGGCGCCCCCTTCGGCGCCGCCGCGGCCGCGCCGCTGCGCTTCGTCTTTGCCGTGCCCGCTCACGCCATGCACATTGGCGACCTGGCCCACGCCATTCTCGAGCGCGCCGGATTCGACCAAGAAGCCGCCGTGGCCGCGCTCTCACTCGACGGGTTCAACCTGGTCCCCGAAGACGCGGTCGCGACCGTTTTGACCAGCAACGACAAGGTCGAGTAAGTAGTGACTCCCTCCTGCTTGCTGCCCGCTCGGTCGCTCGCTCACTGCCGACCCTAGCGTTCATGTCACGCACGTCATCCCGCCGCCGCCATCGGCGCGTAAGAAGCGTGCGCGGGCGCCGTCGCCCGACGCGTTCGACGTGCCCGAGACCGAGGTGGCCACGCGGGCGCGCAAGCGCGGACGCATTGTTGCGCCCGCAGCGCTGCCCGCCCGGACCACCGCGCGCGCACGCACGACCGCCGGCACAATTGTCGATTCCGACGCGCTCGACGCCATCACGCACCATCTCGCCACGCTGATTGCCCGCCAGGCTGTGGGTGCGGCCGCTGCCGACGACCAGGAAGAGGACGAGAGTGAGGACGAGGAAGAAGATGCAGCGCGGTACGACGGCGCTGCGGACGAGGACGACGACGAGGAGGATGACGACGATTACGAGGACGCGGCCGAGGACGACGAGGTCGTCGACGAGGAGGACAGCGACGAGGCCCCCGACGAGCTCCCGGCGCGCGCACCGGCCAAGACCACCGCGGTCCCGCGCCGCGCGCCGATCGTCCAGGCCGAGGAGGACGATGACGACGACGACGACGACGACGACGACGACGAAGATTACGAGGCCGAGGAGGAAGCGGCCGGCGACTCGGACGAGGTCGAGGCCGCTGACGATAACGTTGAGCCGCTCGTGACCGACAGCGACGACGAGGCCATTACCTCGGCCTACGACCAGCTGCTCAAGGACCTGCAGCCTGCGCCCGCCGTTTCCGCCAACGGCAAGAAGAACCAGGCCACCAGGGACGACGAGGACGAGGACGACGAGGACAGCGATTTTGAAATGGCGAGCGATGCCGATGACTCGTCGTCGTCAAGCTCCAACAGCGAGGACGGCGCCATCTCCGACTCGGACTCGAACAGCAGCAGCGACAATGAGGAGGACGGCGAAAACCCTGTCCCCACCGCACCTGCCCTCACGTTCGATGCCATGGACTCGGACTCGGATTGTGATTCGGATTCGGCCTTTGAGGCGTCCCTCGCTGTGACCGCCGTCGACTGCACCAAGTTCCCTACGACCCCGTGCGCGCCGACCGATGCGCGGCAAGCGCTCGCCACCACCGCAAACGGCGAAAAGAAAAAGAAGAAGACGCGCCGCGGGACGCGCGGTGGGGCGCAAAAGTCGGGGGCGAAAGCCGCGGCCGCGGACAGCGCCGCCATCGACTTTGCCAAATGCGCCAAGCTGACACCGATGATGGCGCGCAAAGTGCCGGCCGGCACGCAGCTCGCGTTCAAGCAAATGCACCTAAGCGTGGACTGCACGCCCGAGGTCTCCGAGTACCGCGTGGCCAAGGTGCTCGACCAGCAAGGGGTCGAGTTCACCGTGCAGTGGGCGGCGCCGATCACGGAGCCGCTGGCCTCGGCGAAGCCGCGCGGGAAGCCGCTCGCCGACGACGGCGAGTGGGTGCTCAATTACGACGAGGAGAACGCGGGCGACGCGCGGCCGCGCGGGCTCGCCAAGTTTGTGTTCGAGGACGGCAACGCCGACGGGACCGGCGAGGAGGCGACGATCACGTTTGCCGAAATGGTCGAGCCCGTGATTGTGTCGTGGGGATCGCGGCCGGCAACGCCTGCGCGCGCGGCCATGACTGCGACGCCCGCGTCTGCGTCCAAAGCCGCAACGCCCAAGCAGTCGGCGACGCCCTCACGGTCGTTGTAGTGAGGACAAGCGAGAGACACGCCGATTTTTGGGTCTCCTTTTCCAGGGTAGTGTGAAGTTTTTGGACAGTGTAGGGGAGGGCATACTCGCTGCGACGGCGGCTCACACATCGGCATTGTATTTTTCTTTCTTTTAATACCTTCTTTAAATACCCCACGACATTCACGATTGGGTGGAAACCGGCACTCGTCCCCCAACTACAAATTGTTCTCGGCCTGCGACTCGGTCGACGGCACCCATCCGAGCTTCTCCTCCCACAAAGTGCGGCCCGAGCACGCGCAGACAATCTTGTCGTTCTCAAACGCACCCGCACTCCGCGCCAAGATCCCGCAGAGTGTATGCGGCCGCGCCCCCGTCGCATCCTCTCCACCCTCGGCGCGGATCCGCTTCAGGCACATCGCGCGCCCAATCCAATCCCAGACATTCGCGTCGGCGTGCGCGACATACTCGAGCGTGCCATCCTTCGTCGTGACTGCCTCGCCGATCGGCGCCCAGGCATCGTCCACGACATGTTTCCCATCGTCGCGCAAATCGCCCGTTTCGGCGACGCTAACGCGGTAGGTACCCGGCGCGACGTTGCGCACGGCCACGTCGACGAGAATGCCCTTGCGATCCGCGGCGATTTGCACGAGCCGCGCGACACCGTAGGGCGTGCTCGGGTCGTGCCCGCGGTTCGTGACTTCGAAAATGCTCACGGCCGAGTGCGTGCGGCCCTTGGCGCCGGACCCGCGCAGGACGGTGGCGAGACCCGTGTCGCGGAGCGCCGTGAACATGGCCGAGGGCGAGGCTACGAGGAGCGCGTCAGATTGCGATCCAAATGGCAATTCCAAACCAAACCAAGCACACGTACCTTGCCCGCGTACGACGACACGCTTGTCTAAGATGCTCACGTCCACCGACTCGATGCCTGGATGGACCATGTTGAAGCACGTCAGGTCCGACCGGTTCTGCAAGCATCCAACACATAGGCAATATTCGCGCGTACCGGGCACGCTGGCGAGCGCCGCGCGCACCGAGGCCTCGCACGACGCACACGTCATGTTAACGGCAAATTCGGTCGCGACCGCGGAGCTGGAACCGGTCGCCATGGTCTCGATTGTGTCGATTGATCTCTCTGATGCCGCTCGCGGTCTTAGTCCAAGTCGAGCCTCGATGTGCAGCAGCAAAACAAACTTGCCGGCGCGTTCGTGTCGGTGTGCACTGGCTGCAGCGAGTCGTGAAGAGCGAGAGTTTGTCGCGTGTGCGAGGACGGAGAGCGCACCAGGCGCAAACCTCGCGGCCATCGGGAACACGGCCGGTCGCGTGCCTTGCTGACTGAAATCCGATTCTTGCGCCGCCGTCAACAGCAACCCGCCTCGCAAATCAATCACCAGCACGACCAACACGATGGAAGTTGAGATCAAGCTGCGCTTGCCGGCACGCGCTGCGCTGGACGCGCTCCGCGACAGCCTGGTCCAGGCTGGCCACACGCTGCACGCGCCGCGCCAACAGACCAACCGCTTCTTTGACACGGTCGACCGTGATCTGTACTTTGCTGTCGCGTTGCCGTGCTCCATTTGCTGGAACTCATAATGGGCGTGGTCATAGCGAGCGCCAGCGCATCGTCGTGCGGCTCCGCTCCGCAACCACCAACGACAGCGACGCGCCGACGTGGATTCTGTGCGTCAAGGGCAACGCGGTCCTGCGCGACGGCGTATCGCGGGTCGAGGAAGTACGCATTGTGCTCATATTCGTCTGAAGCGTCGCGCCCTGTCTCACCACCACCGTCGTGTTATGGCCAGAATGAGGTCGCGCTCGACGCGGCCCTCGCCGAGTCACTCGCCGCCGACCCGACCCTGTTCCTTTCGCTCGCTGGCCGCGTCACCGACACGACCGCCGCGGCCCTGATCCGGCGCGTCGTGAGCATGGTCCCCACCGGCTCCAAGTGGATGCTGGCCGGCACGTTCACGACGACGCGCACGCCCGCGTCCTGGATCGAAGGGCTCACGCTCGAGCTCGACGAGTGCTCGGTACGCCCGTCGTGCTCTTGCGCCCCGCCGTACGCGCGCAATGAACTGACGTCGCACGTGTCCACCAGTTCCCCGGCCGCGCCAACGCGCTCTACGAGGTCGAGTGCGAAACGGCCGACCCGGACCGGATCAAGCCGCTGCTTGAGGCCTGGCTCGCTGACCGCGGGATCTCGTTTGCGGAGAGCACCGAGAACAAGTATGTCGTGATGCGCAAGGCACAGCGGGCCGCGTCGCTGTGAGAATGAGGGAGCGCGATTTAGGATCAACTTGGCGACAGTAGACTGTTGGTGCTGGCCAGCCGGTGTGCTCGATGATTTGCTCGCTGACCTCCTGGCGAGCCCTGGCTGGACCACGCGCTCGGGATTGGCTGGACAGGATATTTGGTTGAGAGCAGGCGAGGCGGTGCGCCGCTGTGCTGTTGACTTGGTCGTTGCTGTTCATCGGCCGTGGTTGTCAAACTGCACCCCTCCAACCAGCAACAACCCATCATCCAACACCTCCTCCCGCAACTTGCTGCAATCTGTGCCGTTCTGCGCGAGACCAGACCGCAAGTCGGCGAAGGACCCAATTCGAAACAGCGACCACCATGGCCGCCATATTCGCTCATCGAGCTCGACCGCTCGCCTCGCTCGCTCAAGCAGCGCTGACAAGGACTACGTGCACGACGCCGCTCCGTCCAGCACCGAGCGCCGTGCGGAAAGTGCCAGTGCTCCGCCATTACTCGGCCGACTGTGCGTCGTCGCTGTCCCTGCCGGAGCGATGAATCGACCACCAACTGATCACCCTGCCAAACCTCATTCAGTCTGGCCCGACGATCTGCCGACGCCCAACACACCAAAACCGGCTGACGGCGCCGCCGCTGCCAGCACCAACACCGACGCGCTCTGGCCCGACGACCTGCCGCTGCCCACCGCGAGCGCCATCAGCGGCGGCGGCGGCGGCGGCGGCGACCCGCTGTGGCCCGACGACGTGCCGCTCCCTTCGTCCTCACCCTTGCCGAGCGAATTCGCCGACCTTCTCCCGACCGCCGAGCCCGAACCGCTCGTCGACCCGTCCCGAGGCCCCGCGCGTCCCCGCATCCCCGTCGACATCCCCCTCTCCCCGGCGCGGTCCTACCTCTCCAAGGCGCCCAAGATCCCATCCAACGCGTTCGGCCTCTTCCTGCGCACGCAGGGGTCAACCAAGTCCAAGGACCAGACCCCCGGCGCGTGGATGACCGCGGTCGCCGCGCGGTGGCGCGGGCTCTCGGACGATGAGCGCGCGCCGTTCCTTGCGCGCGCGCTGCGACTGCGCGAAGAGTACAAGGCGCAGCTGCTCGCGTTCCAGGCGCAGGATCCGGTGATTGTTGCGGAAATGGCCGAGCCGCTGCTGGGCGCGACCGTCAAGGCGAGCCGCGCGCGCAAGACCAACCCGTACGCGCTGTACGTTGCGCACGCCGCGAAAACGACGCCGAAAGCCGAGGGCCAGCCGGCGACCAAGTGGATGCAGCAGGTCGCGCGGCAGTGGAAGGCGTTGACGGACTTGGAAAAGGCGCCGTTCCGTGCCGAAGCCGCGGAACTCAACTCGCAGTACGATGAGCAGAAACGGCTCGAGGCCTACACGACGCCCGAGCGGCATCGCGTGCGCGCGCCGCCGCTGTCGCCGACGCTGATCGAGAAGTTGCCGACGCTCACGGCCGAGTCGGCGGCGCCGCCGCCGCCCAAGCATCCGGCAAATCCCTATGTGCTTTTCATTGCTGAGCACATGAAATCGAAGCCCGCGGACGTGGTCTCGAACCACTGGCTCAAGGAGGGCGGAAAGCGGTGGAAGACCATGACCGACGAAGAAAAGGCGCCGTTCACTGCGATTTTCCGCGACCGCCGCGCGGCGTTCTTGAAGGCCAAGGAAGAGTACCACGCCAAGTACTCGCCCGACCAGATCGCGCAGCGCAAGTGGATGGAGCGCGCCGGGCGGCGCCATTTTACCGAGGTCACGCAGGCGGGGATTGAGTTGGCCGCGATTCGGCACGCGGTCTCGACGGGTAAGCGGCATGGCTCGCGCCGTGAGGGCACGCTCAAGGAGAGCGTCGCGCTGGGCGCGGCGTGGAAGGCGATGCAGGGGCACAAGGTGAAGGTGGCCGGATACAAGAGCGCGTTCACGTTCTTTATGACGGAAATGCATGCTGGCCAAAAGCCCTCGGGTAAGCAGCCCATGCACATCGTTGCGCGTGAAGCGGCCGAGGCGTGGAAGGACATGAGCATTGAGGAGAAACAGCCGTATTTGCTCATGGCAGCCGAGGACCGCAAGCGGTATGACTGGGAGGTGGCCCAGCTGGAGGTGCAGACGGAAGTAGGGGCTGCTGGGAAGAGGGCAGTCGAATAAGGGGCCAAGGATTCGTGATGGGTTGATGGGTTGGTGGGTTGGTGATATTGTTTTTTTTTGTAAGCGTGATTGGCGTGATTTCGGCTCACTTCGCATGGATGTAAACATACATCAGGCTGGATTCGTGTTTCGCTGCTTTCGCTTGCTTGTTTCGAGCAGTTTCGCTCCCTGGTGATTACAAGCTTCGATGCTTTCGTTGCAAATGAAAAATAGCGTAATATTCGATATTTCTGCTGGATCGATGGAAACAATGACTTCCAACCACGCCACCGTGGCCACATTGGCGCCATTCCGCATGAATTCATGCTGGATTGGTCACACGCAGTGCCAGAACCATCAAAAAGGCGGTCACAAGTCGTGCCAAAGCTCTTCATGCAGCCACCCAAGCCAGGTGGATAGGCTTGGCAGGCTTGCCTTGCTCCCACCAAGCCAATCATTCCATGGCAGTGGCTTGGATCCTGGCCAGGATCGTGTGATTTTGGGCTTCCACATGCCACACAGTGTAGGTCCTATAAAAACAGGCCTCCCAAGACCAGCATGAATCTGGTCCAGTCCTTGTGCTGCCGCTGTAGAAACCCCCCTGCTTGCAACCACCTGCAATCATGGTCGAGATCAAGTTTGTTGTGGCCATTGGTAGAGATCAACCCCTGCCCCCCCCCTCCCTCCATGAGTCCAGCTGCATGAATGACTCGATCCGACAATGACTCGATCAGCGCGTCTCACACCCCGTCTCCCACGTCCAACGATCAGATTTTGGCACCTCGCACTCAGGGTTCGCCTATGTTCACAAGGGCGCCCCTGACGACATTACTGCAATTTATGACTGGGACTTTGGCCCCACGCCCTACGCCAAAACGTTGACGGCCATCCTCTATGATGGCGATTTGAATCCCATCACATTTGGCTATGCGGCTCGGGCCAAGTTTGCCAGTCTGAAGCGTGAGCAGCGCACCAAGCACCAGTACCTGACACGTTTCAAGCTCTACCTCGATGAGCAGTTTGAGCGTGAGAACCCGCCCATTGCGCACGAGGACGGCGCCGTTGTTGTCATTGGCGACTTCCTGCGGTTCATGTTTGACAAGGTGTGCAGCGTGCTGCAGGACAAGTTTGCCGAGTTTCGGCCAGAGAGTGTGCACTGGGCCCTCACGGTACGTTTTTCCTCCGTTTTTCCAGCGTGCGTCTTGCCGAAGTCAATGTTGCTGACGCTTTCCTGCGTTTTTGTGTAGGTACCCGCCATGTGGTCGGACCGCGCCAAGCACTACATGCGCAAGGCAGCGAGTTACGCCGGCATTGTGGTACGTTTCGTATTCTTCTCCACCAGGTAGATGTGCGAGTCCGCGCCCTTGACGCTGCTCGCTGTCTACTTCGTGCTCTACTCGATGATGCTGCTGCTGATGCGCCTTGCCTCGCACTTGCTCATCTAGGACGAGCCGAACTCGACGCGCTTGTCTATCATTCTTGAGCCTGAGGCCGCGGCGCTGTTCGTCTCGTCCAAGGTCTCGGAGGGCCGGCTCAAGCACGACGACGTGTTCATGATCCTCGACGCGGGTATGTATCAACGCGCGCGCCCACTTTCCACCCCCTTTTCCGTCCGTTGCGACGCGCGTCGTGACACTTTGTTTTTCGTGCTGATGTGGACCGCACCGCGCGGCGTCGTGCGCGGGTCGCGCTTGGACTGACTTGAACGCTTGCACCCCTGGCCTCGATGCCAAGGACTTGGCTGAACTTGACTCTCTCTCTTTGGATGATGACGATCCCAGAAAAGCATGCAGTGGCGACTTCACTAGACTCGACTCGACTTGTTGCATTTCGTTTCTTTGCTTGCGCCCTTGCTCTCCTTGCTCTCCACCTCTTTATTGGTCGATTTCGAGTTGCGATTCGTTGGTTTTTTGCGTGCGTCGCTCGGAGTACTCGCTCACCATGATCGCGCGCACGCTTCCCTCCGGTTTTCTCTCGTCTAGGGGGCGGTACAGTTGACCTTACTGCCCACCGCGTCAAGGAGGAGAATGGGCGCCAGTTCTTCGGTGAGGTCGCGCCGGGTGTCGGTACGTTTTTGCCCGTTTTTCTCGCGCAGGTGCACGCTGGCGACTTGGCGCAAAACTGACGGCGCCGCCCTGCTCTTTAGGCCGCTCGTGCGGGTCGACGTTCGTCGACGACAACTTTGTCGCGTTCTTCAAGTCGAAGGTCGGCGCGGACGCCTACGACCGAGCCAACGCGTCGGCACCGGATAAGGTGCTCGGGATCCTGACCAAGTTCGAGAGCATGAAACGTTCGTTTTCGGGCGACGACCACGACGCAGAGTACCAGATCGAGATTCCGAACGCGGTGCAGAAGGAGATGTCGGCCGCCGACGTGAGCAAGCTCGAGGAGGAGCAGGAAGGGTACGCCGACGACGTCAAAGTCTCGGCCGCCGACATGAAGTCCTTCTTCGACCCGGTCGTCGCCGACATTACGCACCTCGTCGACGAAATGCTCAAGCGGTGCAAGGACGTGGGCGTGCCCGTCACCAAGATTCTGTGCGTCGGCGGGTTCTCGGAAAGCCGGTACCTGATTCGCGCCGTGCGCGCGCGGTACGAGCCGCAGGACCTCAGCGTTATTTGCCCGGCCGACCCGGGCGCGATCGTCGTCAAGGGCGCTGTGCAGTTTGGGCTCGACCCGAAGTCGATCGCGTCGCGCCGCATGCGCCGCACCTACGGGCTCGCCGTGCGCGGGTACTGGGACGACTCGTACCCGGAGTCGAAGCGCACGTGGGACCGCTACCAGTCGACCTACATGGTCGAGGACAAGTTTGACAAGCTGTACGTCCTGCTCTTCTTCCCGCCGCGCGGCTTGCGCGCGCGCACACGCGCGTGCCGTTTCGCTTCGGTTGCTCACCACCGCGATCCTTGTAGCGTGACCATCGGCCAAGAGGTGAGCGCCGACTTTGTCGCACGGCGGCAGTACTACCCGCCGGCGATTTGGGCACAGTCGATCCGGCTCTCGCTCTACTGCTCGGACGACTCGGACCCGCGGTTCGTTGACGACCCCGGGTGCGCGCAGCTCGTCGAGATTTCGATCCCGCTCGCGCTCGACCAGGCCGGAAGCATCAACGACTACCCGATCAGCATTGCCGTCCATTTCGGCGCCAGCGAAATCAAGATCTCGGCCATCAACCAGAAGACGGGCGAGCGGTTCTCGCACACGGTCAACTACGACGCGGCGCGCGCCGTCGCCGCGGCCGGCGCCCCTGTCGCGGGCAACGACCCGGCACCCGACATTGGCGACAAGCGCGCGCGCGACTCGGCCGGGAACGGCGGCGACACGAACAAGCGCGCACGCATGCAGTAAGTGGCGGCGCGAGTCGAGGACGGGCAGCGTGATTGTCGAGGCGAGAGTGCACGCGCGAGCACGCGTGCAAGATGTGTCGTTTTGTTTCTCTTCAAGTTTGGTCGTTTTTCGTTTTGGCCGGGTTCCAAGTCTGTTGATTTGTGTCGTTTGTTGTGCTTTGTCGTTGGTGGGTTGTTCATAACCAAGTTCCGTTTCGGCATTGAAAATATCCCCGTTCACGTCTTGGATTTGATTGACTGGAAGCAGGACCGACTGGCAGCAAGATCTTTGCTTGGCGCGACAGTGAGCCGGCGCACTGCAGAATGTTCGTTCCAAAGCGTAAAGCGTGAGCACTGCAAGCATCGACCCGCCAACTGCCAGCATCCGCAGCCCCGAACCATGGATATCCCGGCACCAGCACGATCCAGCCCAAATTGCGATGATCATGGACCAGCAGGAGTTGTGCTGTTGCCGACAACCGTGGCTGATCTTTGCGCGTCGTTCGACTTCAGCAGCGACGACGAGCTTCGGCTTCTGTGGGGGCGCCGACCTCAGTTACCGACATGGATTGTGACGCGCTGCGAGCCAGTTCCGCGGCTGGGTGCTGTCGAGCGGGACGAGCGTCGAGAAATGCAGAACGCGTCCAGCGTGGCGGGTGAAAACGACGGCAATCGTGAGCGGGAAACGGTACGCACCTCCTCCACCCAATTTTTGGACGTGCCGGGGCTGATTTGGATCGATGACAACGTATCGCCGGTATAGGTGATTGGATGGTGGAGGAGGGACGATGGCGCCCGACCACGCGGCGATGCGGAAACGGCACGAGCTTGCGACGTATTCGAGGAGTCGGCGCCTGTCCTCGTAGTGTCGCGCGACGATTCTGGCCAGATTGTGGCCGTCGTGTACGTTGCCCTGCAGAGATTGCGCCTGGACCCGTCCTGATGTGGCCACCGTTCGTGCAGATTGCAGGAGGCCAATGACTCCGCTACCGAGGTGTTGTCGTCGTTGACCGTGATCCTGTACGATCCGCAGCACCCGCCGCGCTCTTGCGGCCAACGTCCCGCCACCGTCACAGCGAACCCGCTCGAGTACCATTTCCCGCGCATGATGTCGAGCGTCGACTGGCCCGCGACACTCTCATTCCTCGGCTCGCCGACCCCACAGCCGCCGCCACCCTCACGAGCGGAAACGAGCGACAAGGGCGCGTGGGCGATGCCGTCGCAGCTCCGGCACCGCATCCACCTGCTCACTGCGGCGCCCACATCGGCGGCCGACCGATGGCGTGCCGTCAGCGATGCGGTCCTCGGCGCTGCCGTGGCCGTCGTTGCGTGCGTGAGCCTCGCGCACGTCGCGGCCCACGCACCGACGACCCTCGACACGTACCTCGTCGACCACGTCCTCGTCGCGCTCGAGTGGCTCAAGAGCTGGCCGGCGGGACTCAAGCTCAACAACCAGTATGCACGGTTTCTCGGCGACTTGTGCACGTGGGTCGTGCAAGGGTGGCACTTGGTCGCCGTCGGTCCCGTTGGCCAGTTCCTCATTTCCGGCAGCGCCGACTCGACCGCAGCGCACTTGGCCGCCGGCGTAATCGGCGCCATCGCCGGTTTCCCGGTCATGGTCGCGGCCATGCTCGACGCGTGGCGCGTCGTGACGGCGCACATTCGCGTCTTGCACGTGGCGACGGCGCGGCTTGGCGCCTGGCAGGCGCGTACGAGCGCAGCACTCCTGTCACTGTTTCTGGGAAAGATGCGGAACCCGCTCCGCGCGCGTGTGGATGCGGGTGAGTTCGCTGCTGACCAGCTGCTCATGGGCACGTTGCTGCTCACCGTCCTGGTGTTTTTGTTCCCAACGGTCGCGGCGTACTGGGCGTTTTTCGGCGCAGTACGTGATTGGAGTGTTTGCGCGGCGGTTCGATTTCCGCTCACATTTGAACTGCGTGCGGATTAGGCTCATTTCGTGGTCGTGGGGCCCGACACCGTCGCGCGCGCGATCCTCGCCCACCCGCTGCCCGTGGCCGTGGTCACGCAGTACCTGTGGAACCCGGCGCAGTTCCCGGGTCGCGCGCGGCTCGTCTGGGACGCGACGCGCGGCGCGTATGCTGTCAAGGTCCGGATATCCACTTCCGTGCCCGTTTTCTCGGATTGCTGAGTCCTCTCTGACTTTTCCACCATGGATTGTGCGGTAGAGCGAGCGCAAGCGCCTCTTGCGCGTCCTGTACGACGAATCCATCATGTAAGCCCAGTACAAAGAACCCCACACATTCTATTCTCCCACCCCTACTTCTCTCGCGGCCATTTGCACGCGCATTACGGCACCGGGACCGGCGCGCGACAGGTTGGGCACGTCAGTCGGTGCTGCCCGAGCCACTCGCCAAGACACGCGGCATGGAAAATGTGCATGCACGGCGTGACCATGGTCCTCCCCACATCCTCCCCGTCCCCACCTTCGGCCAACGGCATCATACAAATGGCGCATTCGGTCTGGTCGGCCACGCGCTCTTGCTCGTCCTCGTCGAGCACGCGCGAGTACTGGTACCGCTGCGCGCGCAGTGGGGTCGGGACCAGCCAGTCGGCGCGGAAGTACTGCTGCGACGTCACGACCACGAGTTGCAGAACGAGCCATCCCGCGCAGTAAGGGGTCCACGGGAAGGCGTGCGTGTTGCCGGGAATGTACAGGTTCGCTGGGCACGCGAGGAAGTACGCGGGCAGAACGAGCCGCATCGCGACGTGTGCGGCAGTGGCGAGCGCCGGGATGGGTGGGGCGGAACCGACGCGCGCCGACCGCGCGGCTTGGAAGGCCGGGCCGCTGAAGAGGAAGAAGACGATGAACGCGAGCAGCGGCGGGAAGCGCGTGTAGCCTTGGTGGATGATGGCCATCAGGACGAAGATGAGAATGTCTAGCAGCAAGTTGAGTGTCAGCGACCGCAGTTCAGCGGAGACGGGCAGAGCTGGTGGGGATGTGCGTACAAAACTGCATGAACCTGGACATGCGAATTCCGTCAAGCGTCGTGGCCCACGACAGTTGCTGAGAGTGCACGACCTTGGTGACGAGCCTCAGCTGGAAGAAGACGAGGTGCATAAACTCGACAAACGTCGCAATAAAGTAGGCCGGGAACTCCATGCCTACCACCGTGTGAGCAACAAGTGTGAGATGGGATTCGGGTGGAGAGGCTGACGGTCGCGTCAAACGTACCAGAGAGCAGGCCATTTGTGAGCAAGAACAGGCAATACATCGAGTCCACGATAAAGCCAAGCACCAGCGAGACCCAGCTCATCTTGGCCATATTCTACAACCGCGAGGCGAGATCAGCACATCAGCTTTCGAGCGACGTGCGCAGTGGAAATCACAAAGCCGTACCGCAATCGTGTGCACGCGATCCATGACGTTCATCGTGACCCACAATTTGATAATCGATGTGATGAGCAAGACCGCGAACAGGTGCTCCTCACGCTCGTGTAAGACGCGGCGGTCATAGCCCGTCATGTCCACGGACGAGAACGCGCGGCCGCACTCAGGCGATTCAATCCACAGGTGCGGGCGGAACGTTGGGATCGCCGGGACCCACGCCCCAATGGGATCGTCGGCCTCGGCCTCAGCCTTCGACAGCTGCTCGGCGGTCAAAGCAATCGGCTCGAGCTGCATGTGGAAGAAAAAGGTGCAGTTGGTGGCGCGGTCCGACGGGATCGGCGGAGGGGGCGGGTCCTTTTCGCCTGAGAGCCAACTCTGCACGGTATTTCGCAGCTCGTAGAGGTCGTCGAGGAGGGCAGGGACAGCCGCGGTTCGTAGGCGCGGGTCGGTGGTCGGGATGGACCCGAGCACGTCGTAGGCGTCGACGGTCGGGCTGGAGGCGAGCGGGACAACGTGAGGAAACATCGACGCGCAGTGAAAAAGCAATTAGAACGCGTACTTTGTGGTCACGACCCCGTAGACGGCGCCATTCGGGTACGAGACGCCGTAGCCGACAAAGCTGAACCCTGGGTCGCTGTGGTCGGTGGCCTCGTTGAGGAAAAGGCGAATCATGGCGACCGTGGCGTTGGTCGACTCGGCCAAACTCGCGTTGGTCACGACATGGTTGCGCACGAGCAGAATAGCGCGAACTGGGGACGTGTAGTTGAGCTCGCCCAGCACGTCAGTTGGCGGTGTACCCCAATGAGCCGGTTCAAGCACGCCTACAAAAATCGAATCGGTCCATGAGTATCAGAGCGAAACGCCAGCGTCGCAAGTGCCGAATCGGCCCCCAAGCAGTGTGCGTGAGCGCGGACCGTAGTATTCGCCCGTCCGGTTCCGGTGGTGCACTTGTTGCGGCGTGTCGTGGCCCCAGTCGGCCTGCCACTTGGCCATGGTCTCGCGGCCGCCGCTTGAAACATTCTGAACCAATGTGAAGCAAATTGATATCAGATCCGAGACCAAGCAAGACGAGAGTGCGGTCGCGTCGATAGCAAGTCGCGTACGGCCCAAATCTCGTTCGTCTCGAGGTGGAGACCGTCGGGATGCGCGATGAGTGCGTCGGTCTGGTTGGTGAGCTTGGCGAGCAGCTTGTCCAGCCTGTGCGTGCGGTTGTTGTCCTCATCGTCCTGGCCGAGCCAGCCGAGGCCGCGCGCAATCGTGATGGCAACAATCGACATGCACAGCAGGAGCCAGAAGGCCCATCGTCGACGCGCAGCCGCGATGGCAGCGGCACGGCCCAGGTCGGGATCCGGTTCCTGCCCGGGCACGGGTGCAGCAGGCGCGTTGGTGGTCGGGAGCAGCGACGTGGTGAGATTGACACGTGGACGTCGAGGTGGCGGTGGTGGTGGTGGTGGTGGTGGTGGTGGTGGAGGCGGGGCGGGTACAGGTGGAGCGGCCGGTGCAGAGGACGGCGTGAGTCCGGGTGGAGGCCCAGGTCGAGGTGCGCCACCGGCGCCGGGGGGAGGTGGTGGCGGCGGCGGCGGCGGTCCGTTTGGGGCGAGAAACGGGGTCAACGCGGCGCGGAGCCATGGTGAGCTGGGCTCGAAGGGCGCAGTGTTGGCCGGGAGAAGGGTGGGCGACGAGGGCCCGGCGCCGGCGGACGCGAGCAGCGGCGCGGCAGCGTCGTCGCGGTCGCGCGGTTGCAGCGGGTTCATGGCGTCCGTCGACGGCGCGCGGTGCTTGCGCAGAGCGGTGGAGCAGTGCGCGCGGTGGTGTGGGGTCGGTCCGGGTCCGGCACGGCCTCGGCGCGCGGCAGCGGACCGACGCGTGGCGGGCGTGGTCTCGGCGTGACGGTCTCGCGCGTCTCGCGCGCGGTGAATCAGCGTGAGCCACCAAGGCAACTCTCCCAACTCTCTCCCGTCCGCGCGCGTCGCCCACCGGCCCGGCTGGCGATCGCCCTGCGCTGCCCTGGTGCTCGTGCCCCCGACGTCCCGCCCATCCGCGCTGAGTTGGCTTGCCGAACCCCCTCCAACCGCCGCCGCCGCCGCCGCCGCCGCCGCCGCCGTGAGAACCGAGCGCCGCAGCGCCACCTGATAAAGCGTCGCGTCCGCCCACTCTCCACGACTCTTGACGTCGCGACCGTCCTCCCTCTCTGCTCGCCACGCTGCAGCTACTCCTCGCACTGCCGCGACCCCGCAACTGCAACCGCCCCCGACCATGACCAAGCTGCGCGTCATCTCGCGCCGCGAGCTCGCCAAGCATGCTTCCGAGGACAGCCTCTGGGTCGCCTACAAGGGCAAGGTCTACGACGTGACCGAATTCGCGCCCGACCATGTACGCGCTGCTGCTGACCGGCCGCCCGGCTGGTCGGTCAAGCTCTGAAACAGCCAAACGAGGAGCACGATCTCACCAGGTGCTCTCCGAACCCTTCATAGCCCGGAGAGCCCGAATTCGTCTTGCAATGGGGCGGAAAGGACGTGACCAAGATCATGGCCGACGCGCACTCGCACGAGCACTCGGACGCGGCCTACGACATTCTTGCCGACTGGGTCATTGGTGAACTCGAGCCGTCTGCAGACGACGACGACGACGACGACGACGACAACGCCGATGCGGACCGTGCAATCAAGCCCGAGGACGTGGACCTCAACCAGGACCCGGGCAACTTGGCAGCGCTCGACGCGCAGCTCGTCGACGACCTGGCGCGCCAAAAGAAGGACCTGCTCGACCTCAGCAAGCCGCTCGTCTGGCAAATGCTCACGTCCAATTTCTCCAAAGATTTTTACCTGACGCAAGTGCACATCCCGCACCACCTGCCGGAACCGGCCTACCTCTTTGGCAACCCGATTCTCGAGACCTTGACGCGCACGCCGTGGTATGTCGTGCCGATCGTGTGGGTGCCCGTCGTCGTCTTCCTCGCCTTCGAGGCATCCAAGGTCTACTCGCCCGACATGATCGCGTCGCTCTTTGTCGCAGGGCTCGTCATGTGGTGCGTTTTGGCGTTCTTTCTTTCCCGGGTGGATCTTCGCACAAACTGACGACGGCGCGAAACATCAGGTCATTCTTCGAGTACACTTTCCACCGGTTCTTGTTCCACATCGAGTTGCTGCTGCCTGACCACCCCTTCGCATTGACCTTGTACGGTTCCCCGATTCCTTGCGCCTTCCATCCGTTTGGCCCCGATGCTAACGTGCTTCTCCACCCTGTTTAGCCATTTCCTGTGCCACGGCATCCACCACCACCTGCCCATGGACCGCATGCGGCTGGTGTTACCGCCCATCTTCTTTGGCCTGATCGTGCAGCCGCCGTGGTTTGCGTTCCGCGCATTCCTCGACTTCCCGACGTGCGCGGGCCTGTTTTCCGGCGGCGTGGCGGGCTACGTGATCTACGACTTGACGCACTACTATCTGCACCATGCGCGCGTCTACACGGCCTACCTGCGCGACCTGAAAAAGTACCACCTCGCGCACCACTACAAGGAGTACAATGCTGGGTACGGCATCACGTCCAAGGCTTGGGATTACGTGTTTGGCACCGTGCTTGACTACTCGAGCAAGCCCAAGAAGGCGTAATGCCGGTCGATGGGTCGCTGTTGGTTGCGTATTGTGCGTTTGGCGTGACGGTCTTTTTTTTTTCACCTTGTACAGCTTTCGATTTGCGTTCTTCTTTTTTTGGCGTTTCCAGCTTGGTTTCGCTCCCCCTCACTTGCTCGACATTGCATTGCGGCTCGGTCGGTAGATTTTCACCAACAAAACACATTCTTGCACTGCGATTTGCGATTCTCTTGCCGACAGTCGCCTTCTCCACTCTCACAACGCAACGGACAACTTACGGCCTGAAAGTAGATGTATGCCTACTGATCCCAGTCCTACCGATCACCCTCCCCCAGTCCTACTCCCCACCTCACGTTTTATCCCCGCCGCTTTGTCCACCACCCCCACCCTCCTTCCCTCCTTCCCTCCTCCCCATCCCCGGGCGCCGCCTCCACCGCGCTCGACCCGCGCCGCGCATCCGCCGCACTCGCCTGCTCGCGCTCGAGTTCCGCCAAGAACCTCGGCAACGAATTGGTGTACATGGCCTGAAACACTTCGTCTTTGACGCTCGCAAACGACGCGACGCGCAACGTCCCGGCCCTCGCCTCGGCGGCGACCATCTCGCGCGCGTGCGACGACAGGTTCAGTTCGCGCGGCGCGTCGGGCGCCACGTACGTCACATACAACTGGTAGAGCGCACGGCGCGTTGCGGCGTCGTGGGCGGAGATGAGAGTTGGGGCGCGGGATGTGGGCGCACCACTGGGTGGGGAGCCCGGCGGCGGTGGGGATGAGCCGGGGCCGGGGGGTGGTGCGTGGAGAAGGACGGTCGCCGCGCAGGAGGACGACGGGGTGCGGGACGATGGGGTGAGGGATTCGATTCGTGCGAGGTCGTGCCTGGTGGGGGGTTGGAGAGCGTGCGTGTGGGTCAGTGATGGACAAGAGTGGGGGTAGGGGTGGGGTGGAGGGAGGTCTTTGGACGGTACCAGAAGAGGCCGTTTTCGAGGCAAAAGCTCCGCGACAGGCTTTCCTTGAATTTGGCGAACAAGGTCTCGTCCTGAGAATCCCGGCACGGAGGCAAGAGTGCGCGGTCAGCTTCGGATCCATGACGATGGGACACCACAACAAAGATGCACGAACCTGCAGGATCAACTTGAGCGATTCGGACGAGAGCTCCAAGTGCACCGTGTTCAAGCTCGACTTGCCCACCGCCAATCGCGTACTGCACCCGATCCGCACGAGCCGCGTCTCGGACCACCCCTTCCACAAACAATACACGGTCGGGATCACGAGCGCGTGCACCATGGCCTCAATCAGCGACAAGAGCACGAGCGACGACTCGGCGATAATCGGCGGCGCCGTCTTGGCAAACACGGTGCCGACGAGCAGGTACCCAACGACCAGCAAGTCCAAGGCGACAAACTGCGACATGATTTCGAGCCGCAGGTAGTGCGTGTCGGGGATGCCGCGCATCAGAACGAAAAGCAGCGGCAGGACGGCAATGAACGTGAGCAGCATGCCCACGAGCGGCATGTACTTTTTCGACGAGTAAAGCGGGTTGTGGAGGCACTCCGGGTAGGGCATCGCCGTCGGGACGACCGCCGGGTCGGAAAAGCAATGCGACGCGGCCATGCCTGCTGGAACGAGCACGAGCAGACCGAATGCGGCCGCACCGAAAAGGGCCTTGAGCTGCACGCGCGTCGCAATCCGCCGCATCGCTAGTGCTGATGCTGACTGCGTGCGCGCCGGCACGGTACTGCCGTCCGCGAGGAGTGCCGCGCTCGGCGAGGCGGTCGTCGCCGACGCGGGCCAGATTGGGTCCGAGTCGGTGCTTGCCATGGACATGGTGGCGTGCGCAGTTGGCCGCGTGCCAAGCAGCCATTCGAGCGCCGTCAAGAACCGGCGCTCAGTCGGGGTCAAATGATCAGTCCAGATCGCACAGCACTTGGACGTATCATGCAACATCTGCACATTGGCAAAGTGGTCGGCGATGACCGAACAGGCGCGCATCGTGCACGACGCAAACCATAGCGGGCACGTGGCCGTTGCGAGAAAGAAGCGCGGCACGGAACCGCCAAGCGGGCCGTCGGGGCCCTGTGGTAGCCACTTGATAGCCGAGGGACTCTGCAAAAAGGCGTTGGCCCACAGACAGTTGGCCACGGCCTGCACGGCAACGAGCAGCGGGTACCGACGTTCGAGAAACTCGACCTTGCGCACGTAGGCCAGGTAGAGGAAGAGCGCGAGGAAGAAAAGGTCGAACACGTTCCACACGATCGTGCCCACCAGTTGCTCGTGCGTGAGTGTCATGGTCGTGCCTCTAGTACTGCTCCGGTCGAGTTGCTGTTGTGTGCGGGTCGCCATGGAGCGACTTGCATCGTGGAACGAAATGGTGTCCGCACGGAGGACCGTGGGCGCCTGATCTGCCGACGGCGGAGGGTGGAGGATCATGTTAACTCACGGCGGGCTCGTGTGCAACTTGTTTGTCCAAGGATCACAATGTTGGATGGTCGTCGGGTCAGTCGATGTGAAGGTTGTGCGGGAGGGCCGTTGATGAGTGCTTGCCGGAGCTCGCCGTCGAGCTCACAGATCACAATGCGGTCGTCGCGTGTTGCAACGAATTGCGAGCAGTTGTGGGCATGGGGGAGGTGGGCTGGGGATACACGAGCGGAATCGGTACGGCTCGCCAACACCGTGATCACGGCTGGTTGGCGCGCCTCCCAGTCCTGTCCAAACACGTCTCGCAGCTGTTCCACTGTTCAAGCAGGGCACAACACTCTTGTCGACGACGATGCCAGACTGCCCTCGCTCTCGAGATCGGCCAGGAACCGCGGCAAGGTATTCTTATCCATTGCTTGGAACACCTCGTCGCACGCGAGCGCGAACGACGCAAGCGAAAGCGTGCCAGCCTTGACGTTAACGGCAACGCACTCGAGCGTGCTCGCCGCAGGGTCAGTTCGCGCGAACGTCGTGTCCAGGTGGTGCAGGCCGCGGGGGAGCGCTGTTTCCACAGGGAGGACGGAGCCCGGAAGGTGCCGTCGTCCGATGTGGTCACGGAGCGCGGGGAGCGGGGGTGCGACCGGGTGCATCATCAGAAATCGGTGGCCGGTGATCTGATCGCTTTGGCTGCTCGACACATGTCAGAGCCTCAGCTGGTGTCAGAGTTGGATCGCAAGTTGCTCTTCCACCCCCATTTTGGCGTTGATGCCGAGTTCGACGCTTGAATACTGACATTTATGCATCAAATGTTCAATCGAATCCACTCTGCCCAACTTTCTCCACCCAATCTCGGCCGCGACCCACTCGCTCGCCGGCGTGCGCCTCCGACCTCTCCGCCGACACCGCATCGCACAAATCATTTTGCGCCACGGCACGCATGCCCTCCCGTCCTCAGCCGCTGCTACCGTCGACGCCCAGCGCGACGCAACGACAGACAGCTCTCGCGCTCGAGGTCGGCCAGGAATCGTGGCAACATGTAAGACATGGCCTAGAGAACGTTATCTTTTTACCTACAAACGCAAACGACGCGAGCGAAAGCGTGCCGGCTCCCACGTCCATGACGGCGAGTCTCAATCCTAATGATCCTCCTGTCCCAGTCCCCCTTCCATCCTCCCCTTCTCCTCTTCTCTGCTCTCGCTAGCCGCCACGGTTACCACCCACCGCCCCCACCCCCACCCTCACCCTCACCTCCACCTCCACCCCCGTTTCCCCGCACCCTCCCCAGCGGCCTCGACCCCCACTGACGCGCGCCTCCTCCCCCCATTCTCGCGCTCCAATTCCGCCAGAAACCGCGGCAGTGAATTGGTGTACATGACCTGAAACACCTCGTCCTTGACGCCCGCAAACGAGGCCACGCGCAGTGTCCCGGCGCGTGCGTCTGCCGCGACCGTCTCGCGCGCGCGAGACGACAAGTTGAGTTCCCGCGGCGCGTCGGCCGCCACGTAGGTCGCGTACAGCTGGTAGAGCGCGCGGCGCGTTGCGGCCTCCATGGGCGAGATGGGGGTCACGCGGGTGGTCTTCGAGCTGGCGCCGGTGGTCGCCGGGGACCCGGGCGGGGACGGGGACGGCGATGACGAGCCCGGTGGTGGCGCGTGGAGCATGACCGCGGTGGTCGCGCTCGCACAACGCGACGACGGCGCGAGCGCTTCGATCCGGGCCAGGTCGTTCCTGGAGGAGGGAGAGAGTGGAGAAAAGGGTGGAGGAGACTGGCGGTCAACCATAGCCTGGGCGAACGGGGGTCGCGGCCGGCGCGGATGCAGCGTGCAGGGCGTACCAGAACAGTCCGTTCTCCAGGCAGAAGCTCCTCGAGAGGCTTTCCTTGAACTTGGCAAACAACGACTCGTCCTAAGGGAACGAGACCAGGTCAGTTGCGTTCGACTCGGGTCTCCACAGGCCGGCCCTCCGCCGCCTTCCTCCGCCGCGCACCTTCAAAATATACTTGAGCGACTCGGACGTGTGCTCGAGATGCACAGTGGTCGTGCTTTTGCCGACCGACAGCCGCTTGAGCCCGTTACGGGGCCACGTCTCACTCCATGCTTTCCACAGGTAGAAGACGGTTGGGATGACGAGTGAATGAATAGCCGACTCGACGAGCGCAAACAGCACGAGCCCCGACTCTGCAATGATCGGCGGCGCCGACTTGGCAAAGACGGTGCTGACCAGCAGGTACCCAACCAAAACCACGTCCAAGACGACAAATTGCGACAGCGTCTCGAGCCGGAGGTGGTGCGGGTCGCGGATGCCGCGCATCAAGACAAACAAGAGCGGCAGGACCGCGATAAACGTGAGCAGCATAGCCACGAGCGGGAAGTACTTGGTCGTCATGTAGACCGGGGAGCTGAGGCACGCAGGGAACGGCATCGCCGTTGGGACCGTGGCCGGGTCGGCAAAACACTTGGCCACGGCCATGCCGGCTGGTACCAGCACACCCAGGCCAAACGCCGTCGCGCCGAGCACCGCCTTGAGCTGCACGCGCGTCGCAATGCGCCGCATCGCTAACGCCGACGCCGACGGCGTGCGCATCGGCGCGGCGCTGCCCCCGCCCGCAAGCAGCGCTGTACTCGGCGACGCGGTCGCGGATATCGCGGAGACGGGCCAGATCGGGTCCGTCGATTCGGTACATGCCGCGTGCGCGGTCGGCCGCGTGCCGAACACCCAGTCGAGCGCCGTCAGGAACCGTCGCTCGGCCGGCGTTAGGTGGTCGGTCCAGACCGCGCAGCACCGCGACGTATCGTGCAACATTTGCACATTCGCAAAGTGGTCGGCAACGACTGATAAGGCGCGCATCGTGCACGTTGCAAACCACAGCGGGCACGCAGTCGTGGCGAGAAAAAACCGCGGCACATGGCCACCGAGCGGGCCGTCGGGCCCCTGTGGCAGCCACTTGATGGCCGACGGGCTCTGGAACAGCGCGTTGGCCCACGAGCCGATGGTCAGGGTCTGCACGGCGACGAGCAGCGGGTACCGGCGCTTGATAAACTCGACCTGGCGCACGTACGCCAGGTACAGGAACACAGCGAGGAAGAAGAGACCAAGGCTGTTCCAAATCGCGGTGCTCACAATCTGCTCGTACGTCAATGTTAAGTGTCGGGCACTCAGGCTGGCTTGTGCTGCGTCGGTCGGCGTGGACCTGCTTGGGTCTCCTGGGTCGTGCAACGAGATCCTGTCTTCCGCACGGATTCCCGTCGGCGTCTCTGCCGGCGGCGGCGGGTGCAAGATCATGGCCATGGTCGACGTGCGGGGGAAGGTCCACGGCTGCAAAGAACCGGCGCAGGCGATGAGCGTTTGCTGGCGTGCGCCGTCGAGGTCGCGGATTACAGTAGCGTTGTCGCGTGGAGCAACAAATTGCGAGGAGCCGCGGCCATCGGGGTCGGGGTGGGCCAGGGCTGTGTTAGGGGTACTTCTGGTTGTGGATGCCGACGAGCAGCAGATCAGGGTTGACCTGCTTCTCAGCGAGTTGCCGACGCGTCTCCCGGTGCCACAAGCCGGTTCCGCATGTCTTCTTCGGCGTTGGCACCCAGTTGCAAATATATATATCAATCTCCGGATCAAATCCGCTCTGGCCGAGTGGAGAAGCTCGGCCAAGTACTCGGCCGTCGTCCCGCGGCCACAAATACCAGCTCGCACGGTCGCCCGCGACCCGCGATTGCACGCCCGTCACTCAAGCGCCTCGTATCCGCGTCGCGCACACCTCATCACCTCTGCCTGCTGCACGTTCCGCGGGGCCCACGACCTCCCGTCGCCGCCTGCCCGTCCACCACGCGCTCCACCGCCCCTGTCGCCGCTGCGCCCCCGCAGCACACCCTCCCCCTTCGACCACGACCGTTGAAGACCGGCGCGACGACGACTCCAGACTTCCCTCGCGCTCGAGGTCGGCGAGAAACCGCGGCAGGGTATTGGTATACATTGCTTGGAACACTTCGTCGCGCACGAGCGCAAACGACTCGAGCGAGAGCGTGCCGGCCTTGACGTCTGCAACGACGCGCTCGCGCGCGCTCGCCGACAGGTTCAGCTCACGCGCGGTGCCAGCGACCACATAGGTCGAGTACAGGTGGTGCAGGCCGCGGCGGAGCGCGGTGTCGACGGGGGAGGGCGGGGTGGGCAGGTTGCCGTCATCCGACGTGGCTATGGAGAGGGCGTGGAGCGGCGGTGCGAGGAGGACGGTCGCCGTGGTGCCGGTGGGCGCGGTCGTGCGCATCGATGCGAGCGTTTCCAGTCGCGAGTAGTCGTACCTACATGGACCAAGATTTGATCAGGTCGGGGCCGTTGCACCGAGGATGAAAAAGGATGGAGAAGATCAGCGCGCACCAAAAGAGACCATTTTCGAGGCAAAAGCTTCGGGAGAGGCACTCCTTGAACTTGGTGAACAGCCCCTCGTCCTGGTCGATGGTCAAGCATAAATTGCGATCGGTTTGGCACGAAACGGCAGGGAAATTACCCCAAAAAGAGACAACAGACCTGGAGAATAATCTTGAGCGAATCGGCCGTCATTTCCAACTGCACCGTTGTCGCCGACAGCGCGTCGCCCTTGGACAGGTGACGCCGAATATTGGGAGTCGGCCCGCGCGTCATGTCGCACCAAAGGCAGTAAACGATCGGCACAAGGAGCGAATGAATAATGCCTTCGACGAGGGCCATGAGAACAATCGACGAGGACCGCATAAAGTAGGGCACCTTCTCCTCGGAAAGCACCACGTTCACGAAAAAGTAGAGGACTAGGAGCGCATTCGTCACGACCAACTGCGACATCATTTCAAACCGCAAATACAGCTGGTCCTGGATGCCGCGCATGACCCAGAAAATCACGGGGAAGGCGGCCATCAACACCATAAGCACGCCGATCATCGGGTAATATTTCCTTGCGAGGTAGACGGGGTCCTTGAGACAATCCGGGTAAGACTTCGCCAGTGGAACTCGCGCCGGATCGGCAAAACACTGCGCGGCCGCCATGCCGACGGGTACGAGAATGCCAACCCCGACCAGCGCTGCAATGACCGCCGCCCTCATTTGCATCCGCGTCGTGATGCGGCGCATGTTGAGCGTCGACGCGGGCGAGAGCGGCATTGCTGGTTGAATGCCGCACGAGCTGAGACTCGGTGCCAGCATGCTGCCGCCGCCACCCGGGATCAGGCTCGTGTTGGGCGACGAGCTCACGGCCACGGCCGACATTGGCCACGCGTCCAGGTCGCTTCCACCGTCCATGGACGTCTTGGACTCGTCCTTGGCTGGTCGCGTCCCGAGCACGCGATCGAGCACGGTCAAGAACACGCGCTCCGTGTGCGTCAGGTGATTGGTCCAGTAGCGGCAGCACTTGGACGAGTCGTGCAGCATTTGCACGTTCGTAAAATGGTCGGCAATCACCGAGAGCGCGCGCATGCAAGTCGTCACGGCCCACAGTGGCGACGACGCCGTGCAAAAGAAGAACCGCCAAACGGCTCCGCCCATCGGGCCGTCGTCGCCCGGTGGCAGCCACGGGACGACCGACGGGCTTTGGAAGTAGGCGTTGGCCCAGAGACTGCCCGCGATGGTCTGCACGGCCACGAGCAGCGGGTACCGGCGCTCGAGAAACTCGATCTTGCGCATGCTCGCCAGGTAGAGGAAGAGCGCGAGCACGAGCAAGGTCGAGGTATTCCACCACGCGATCACTTCGATTTGCTCGGCCGTCAGCCTCGCGTTGCTGATCCCAGTATCGGCTCGTTCGTCGACGTGCTCCGTGAACTCTCGCCGGGCCAGGATCGCGTTGCTGGCGCGCGACACGGCCATGATCACGGCGTGTTGGTCGGGCCGCGGCACGACGCGGGTGATCCCGAGCTAACGATGCAGTGGCGCGCGTGCGGGGGATGGTTCGTGCAAGTTATGCCGATCCGGGGGACTCGAGCGACAATCAGTCGGGTTATAGTACTTGTCGAGGAAGCAGTACGAACGGGTACTGAGTCCTGTCGGGGGGTGGCGACTGGGAAGGTGGGAGCAACACTTCAGCGCGAAGACGAGATTAACGCGTTGCTGCGATGTTCCGATGCCGTCCTTAATCCGTGGCGCGAGGCACAGACGCGTGCACTTGGCGGGTCCTCCTCTTTGAAGTTCCCTTGGGTGTGCGTGTGGGTTGGTCGTCGTGGTCTCCCCGGGTGGCGCGCGCTTGATATGAAACGCGTCGTGCCGTCGTGTGCTTGCTCCGTTTGCCCTGGAACACGCGAAAATATTGCGTCTGAGTTGCATCAAGAACGTCTGCGAGGGTGCTCGTGAATCTCGCGCAAACTTGCTGCTTGGTCGGTGGAACTTGCGCGACACGAGAAGCGCGATTCATTTCTGTGATGGTGCTGATGTCAACGTGACTCGTGCTGCAAACGTGTTGTTGTTGTTGGTCGGTGCCTTCGGATCGCACCATGAACGCCCATACATTTTTTGATTGTTGTTCATGTTGTTCACTTTCGATTCAGCCTGTCTCGGTGCTGCCGCACACCCCGACTTTCGGTGGACGTGCATACCGCCGGCCGCATATTTCGCGCGTCTTTCGCGCGAATTGGCAACCAACCGGAAGCCTGAAGGCGCCCGTGTCACCTGTCAACGCGTCAACGTTGCCGTCAGGGGAGCTGTTGCCGGCTTGGTGCAAGGCTGAGGCAGCCGAGTGTGAATCACGGGAACAGCATGCCGAATAAATTGTCTCCCGTCTCCCACCCATCTTTACGTCGTCGACGAATGTGTCAATGAGGCCGTTGCTTGTGATCGCGACCCAGTCGCTCGAGGCGAGCCACACTGGAGATGCCAGATCGCAAGCGCGTGCCGCCGTTCATTCTAACTGATCGCTCAGTGCCATCCACAACGGTCAACAACGCGCATAGTGGCCACGATTGCTTCAGACGTTTGTGGTTCTGCACGCTCGCTCGTGACTATCATTATTACGCCGTATATTCTATCGTGCCGCACGCGCCGATCCACGTTGCAGCACGCCTGACCCGATCCGTTGAGTCCCCACTCGCCCCTTGCGCGCGACCTGGGGCGAAATCTCGCGCCACGCAGCTCAGCGGCGGGCCGCGAACGTGTCGTGATGTTCCATGAAGGCCGTGTCACCCGTGCCGCAATAATGGCCGTTCACGACGAAATGGGCCCACCGGCCGCCGCGCTGCCCTTTGCCGGTACTGATACGAGTGCCCGCGCCCGCGTCGACGACGACCTGTTTGCTGCACGATCAAGCGACGGCCTGTCGCCGGCTATCAGATTCTACGTCATTGCCTGGAACATTGTCTCGCTCCTGGCGCTCGCGCTGTTCGCTTACCTTGCCTACGTGCGCCGGATCGAGTTTCTCGTGCGCCGGTACCCTCTGATCGTCATTGTCCAGAGCTTGGCCATCAACTGCTGGGCCAACGCCTACTTCCAGTCGCCTACGACCGTGCCGTGGTTACCTGCGGCCGAAGAGGGCCCGCTGGGCAGCGCCGTGATCCGGTTCTTTCTCTCGAGCGTAACATGTCCAATTTGGATCGTCGGGTGCCACCTCCGCGCCTTTTCGTTCATTGTCGACCACTTCAACACGGTCAAGATGATGCACGAATCGTCCAAGGACCGCGGAAGTACGCCGTGGACCGATCTGCTGACCCCAACCGAGCGCCGGTTCTTTCGCTGGCTCGACTGGGCGCTCAACGGGCGTGCCCTACCCTTCGCGCCGCGGCTCTCGCGCGCGCCGACCGACGGCCGGTCAAGCGCGGGCCTGGCCGCCAACGCGTCGAACGCAGTGCAGCTCTCGCAGCCGCTGACGCCGACCAAGGGGGCCGTGCCCGCTTCACGATCCGACCTGCTCCAGACGCGGCGCATCAGCACGCGCACGCAAGCCAAGGTGATGGCCGCGTCGGCCGCGCTCGGCGTTGCCGTCCTGATTCCCGCGGGCATGGCAGCGTCGGCGTGCTTTGCACCAGCCTCGTCGCCCGGCGCCGCACCGTTCCCGGAATGCATCTACCACGCGCGCGTCAATTCGGCCTACAAGTACTACCCGCTGCTCGCCGTGCTCGCCATCAATTTCGTGGCCACCCCGTTTGTCCTGTTATTGGTGCGCCGGATCCGCGACCAGTACTATTTGCGGCTCGAGATCTTGTCGCACCTCGTCGTGCTCTTTCTGGAGCTCTTCTGTTATGTCCTGTTCGGCGCTCTGATCACGTTGAAGGTCCCGCGCGAGCTCACGTCCTCGTCGTTTACGCAAATTGCGCTGCTCGAAAGCTATGCGCACACGCTGATTGTGCCGACCGTCTACTGCGCGTTCAAGTATGAGGCGTGGCCGTGGCAGCGCACGAGGCGCGTGAGTACGGCACGTGCCAGGATGCCCGAGGGGCCCGTGGTGCATCTAGAGTACACGACCGAGTCGTTCAAGCAGATGCTCCAGGTTCGATTGATTGTCTCCTTACCGACGGTCCTGCGCTGCACGAAGCGTGAAGCTGACTGTGAGACGCACCTTCTCCACCCAGAATGACGACCTGTTTGAGAAATTCCAAGGGTGTTTGGCCGCCGGCTTTTGCCTCGAGAATGGCCTGTTTTGGTACACCGTCGTGTGCTTCCATTTCCTCGTGCCCATCCACTCTTACTCATCCCACCGCTCGCCTGTCGCTAGGCAGGATCTCGCCCACTTGGAATCCATCACGGATACGGTCACGCCGCTACGTACGGTCGCGACCGCATCCAGACCGACCGCGACCGTTTCGCGGACGCCGTTCACGCGCACGCTCACCAACACGAGTTCCGTGGTCATGTCCCCGATGAGCCCGTTTTCCGACACGGCCACGATCCTGCCCACGCCGCCCTCCTCCTCTACCGCCGCCGCTGCCGCCGCACCGACGCCATCGCCGCCGCCGCGCGTCGACCCGGCGGTCCACACCGCTCTCCTACGCCTGTTCCACACATACGTGGCCGCTGACTCGCCGCGCGAACTGAATCTGCCGTCGTGGGTGCGCGAGGCAGTCGCGGCCGACGTCAAGTGCGACCGCGTCACGCTCGCGTCGTTTGCCGATGTCAAGAACGAGGTGTTTCTCGCAATGTACACAAATACGTTTCCAAGGTTTCTCTCGGAGTTGGCGGACGCGCCGGGTGAGCAGGCGACGCTTGCTCGGCCCTCAGCGACGGGGGGCGCAGGGGGGGATGGGGACGAGGTGGAACGCGCGCAAAGGTGGCGGCGATTCTGGAGGCGGACGAGGGGTGCGGGTGGGACTTAGGTAATGTGCGACTTGAGGGTAGAGGACGAGGAATTCGTGTGTAGTTTGATCTAGTAACGACAGCAATGCATTTATCGTGGAGCGGGCTTTTCACAAGAGTGCGATGCGACGAAAAGATAATCTTGGTGGGGAAACAAAGAAAAGGCAACCGGCGACGCGACAACAACAAAGTATATCAAAACAAAAAAAAAAAAAAACCAAAACTACGGGTATTCATCCATCCAAGCAAACGGGTTTCACTTGGCACTGTTCCCAGCCGACACCTCCACCGGCTTCGCGCCCGCCGACGGTGCCGCCGCTGCGTCCTTATTGACCGGTGCCGCCGCCTCGGTCTCGCTTCCCGTCGACGATGCGTCCTCGTCCTCGTCGAGCCACTGCAACAGCTCGACCGACCCGCCATACACCGACAGGAGCGTGATTTGCACCGTGACCGCAGCATACACGTGTGACAGCACAGTCTCGACGCGGTCGCCCATGTGCGAAACAATCGCCTCACTGCGCGCGCGGTCCTTGGGGGTCGACTTGGCGTCGGGCGCGTGCAGCGTCGCCAAGTGCGTGTTGAGCGCGTCCATGTCGGCTTTCGGCCACAGGTACTTGACGACCGCCGCGCGCGAGACAAAGTAGATCGGCAGCGCGTGTTCCGGAGTCAGCGCGCCGACATGGTGTTTCTTGGCGGCGTCGGCCGAGTCGGCCGCGTCGGTCGTGGTCGGTGCCGCCGCCGCCGGCGTCTCGGTCTGCGTCGTCTCATCAACACTCGAATCCTTCTTGGCGCCGTCGGTCTCGCCCTTGGTCGCATCCACGGCGTCGTGCCCCGCGCGCTCCACCAGACTCGCGCGCAGGAAACTGGCCACTTCACCCGCGACCGCCGCGCGCATCGCGGCCAAATTCTCCGGGTCCAGGTTCATGCTCATTCCGCCCTGGGTCGCGGACTGCGTCGCGCCCGCGACCACGGCACGGCTCACGGCACGCGCCACGACGCGCGCGGCCAGCGCGCACACGTCGTCATTCTCGAACGGGTGGTCGGGCACGTGGTCGACGACGGCGGTCGCGAGAACGGCGGATTCGAGCGGGGCCGCAGCGACGCCCATTTGCTCGAGCAGAGCCGTTAGCGTCGTGAGCTGCGCGCGGTACGCGGCCGAGACTGGCGCGGGCGGTGCCGGCACGGTCTCGGCCGTCGTCGTGGTGGTGGCGTCGGTGGGGGCCGCCGGCAGGGCCGGAGCAGTGGCGGAAGTCGCGTCGGGGGCGGCGGTGGCGAGGGTCATGGTGTTGGCGAGCTGGGCGGGTGCGATCTTGCAAGACTTGGCTGGCGTCGAGCGTGGAGCGCTTGTGTGTTGCAGCAAGAGACAGAGGACGACAATCGTGGCGGTCGAGGCGGTTGGCGAGAATGAGCTGCAGGCGACGGATGGCAGGACGCGAAGCGCTGGGAAAACACGCGACACCGCGAAAACGTGAGGGTGACGACAGCAGGACGCACGCCCGTCTCGCATGTCTCGCAAAGCTGCACGCGTGTCCCACGCGCCTATGACGTGGCCACTTCTTCGCGCTGACAGCGACCTCCCGTTGGCTTCGTCGCACCGCGGCGACGGGACCGTCAACGACTTCTACGTCCATGGACGACCGACGCATTCCGTGCATCCGACCGAGGCGCCAACCGGCATCATTGAGACGACAGCAGCCATGGCGACTGAAGCGACCCATCACGTTGGCGAGGACCACGATTTGCTAACGATCCGCCCGCCCACCAGCACACTGGAGCGTCTTCCCTACGAGATCCTCTCGGTCATTGCTTCGACCCTGCACACGCTCGACCAGCCCGCCCTTCTTTCTCTCGCGTGGTCGTCCCCGCACGTCTTTTCGACCTGCATCGACGTGTGCCTGCAACGCGTGTCGCGATTTGCCCTGCTCGAAGCCATCGAGCCCGCATTTCGTACTACCGAGAGCAGCAGCGGCCGGGACGGGAGCGGTGGAAGCGGCATGACTGATGGAGTTGTTAGCACAGCTCACGTTGCCATTCTCACTCATCCGCTCCAGTTCAGCTTTAACGCACAGTCTCAATTTGCCCAGACGGCGCGATTTGACGAGTTGGCACCCGCTCTTGTCGTGCCCACCTATCGGTGCTCTTTGACTGTGCCCGCGCTGCGCCGTCGTCCGCACTTGTTTCTGCTTGCAGCACCAGTTCCTCTCAATGCTCTTTCGTCTGACGCGGGCCGGGTTGTGGCGCCCATGCGCACCCTCTTGCAGATTGCCTCGTGGGCCTCGTCGATCTGCAGGTTTGTGGCACAGGGCGCCCGCCCACTGCTCCACCAGTACTATCCACCCGCTGTCGACGAGCTCTACGCGTGCGTGTGGCAACTCTCTGACCCCAGGCAGCAAGAGCTATGGGCCAAATTGTTCGCGAGCGTCTCCGACACGTCCCTGCGCGGGCTGTACATCAAAATTGACGCGATCATGAAGACCGACCTGAACTTGAAATTGCTCCTCTCCAAACTTCCGCGGCTCGAGGATCTCTCTCTCTCGAATTTGGAGGTCCTGGCCAGCACCAGGAAAAGGCGGAGATTCTCGCTACTATTCCTCGCAACCATCTTCGGCGGCTGTCGCTCTTCCCCAACGCCAAGTATGCGGCCCTCTACCCGCTCATGGCTGCGCCGTTTCCTGAGCTCGTACACGTGTGTGTCGACGAGCGTATTGCCGCCCACCCGCAGCTCCTCACGCACTTCGTGCGTGCGTCGCCGGTCATGTTGACCGAGCTGGTCCTGCGCACGATGGAACGCATCAGCGTGCCGCACATGTTTGCCGCCATTTTCCACCATGCGAAATGGTTGACGATCTTGCGTGTCACGTTTCCGTCCAACGCCAGTGCACGGCTCATGATCGACACAGTGAGCAATATGGCGCCCAGCGCTCGCGACTACTCCGAGTCGTGGGGTCACAGCGACATACTTGGTTCGAATTACGTGGACTGGGAGCTTCTCTTTTCGCCGCGTGGCGAACCGCCGCGGGAAAAAGTTGAGACCGATGCAAAGGGTTCATGAGGAGAGAGAGGGGTTGGTGCATCGTAGAAGCGATGATGGAAATCTAATTGCTTTCATCGTTCATTTTTCTTTCGTCTGGTCGCTGTTGCGTGCTCAATGGAATTGAGCAAGGATGCTGCCACGAATGCTGCCTCGCCACTGTCATCGATCCCTTATCGTTCTGTTGCTGGCGCAAGACACCCCCCATTTATTGACTCCTTTTGCTTTTACTGCGCTTCTCCACCTCATGCTCCATGGGTATTCTTCAACTCCGACCATCGTGTGGCAAATCGTTCATTGGTCGAGGAATTTGGCTTGACACCGAGTTGAAAAAAGGGGGATAAAAGGCAAAACAACAGTTTGGTAGGCACTGGCCATCAATGAGTGGGACACAGTGGACGTGGCCAAACAGGCGAGCACGACTCCCTGTCACGAAGAGTTCATGTTCCTTTATCGCCATGGCCCATAAGCTGATCGTTTTCTTTGTGGTTATTATTTCTCTCTGTTCTCATCGATCCACCACCCCACCCCCCACCTGAAGGCTGGTTCATGGGCGCCCATCCCGCACCTGCTTGTGCGAATCTGCTTGTGCGAATGATGGCTGCGCTTCGCACATACAGTTGGAAGCGTGGCAGAGTATTGGCCGTTATGCCCACCCAACCATCATCAAGAACATGGGTTCGTTGGACTTGGCCCGGTCAGCCAACATAATGGGGAGGTGGCCGTTGTTAGTGCTCCTGAAGTCGGAATGAGAAGGTTTGGTATGGTGGGGCGACCTGATCGGCTGCAACATGCTGAGTATGTATTGATCTGTGAGGCCTGCTCTCAAGGGACGGCCTCGACGTCGATGGCGATACTGACGCAGCATCTGCCCGATCCGGCGTCTGAGCTCAACGACTTGCAACACCCCATCTCTCCCGAGGCGCTTTCGCCGTGAGTGCGTCTCAAATTCGTCGTGCCATATCCTCGCTTCTCAGTCAGAGCCATTCTATTTCGTGCTGCCAAGCCGCTGCGTCTCATACCCGTCAGGAATCCCGTTCCCGACAAACCATAGTTCACTCGACCCCCGTCCCTCCGTTCCAGCCGAGTCGTAAACCACAAGCAAGTCTCGCCCCGCCTTCTCCTCTAAACCTTCCCCACTCCCAACCTCCACACCGCCACCGCCCGCCCACCTATGGCCTGTCGGGCGTCTTGACGTTCTCGGCAATCGGCGTCGAGAAATCCACGTGTCGGCCAAACGACGCCGTGCGCCCGGCCACATGCACGAGCGCGGGTTTCGCGTCGACGACCGACCCGGGCACCGCCGAATGGCCCACAATGCACGTGCGCACACGCGACTCTGGGTGCAGGCCGTGCGGCGTCGATCCGTAGACCGTGTGCCCACCGCGCGCAGCACCGTGCGACCAGAACGTGATCGGCACTTCGAGAATGCCCGTCGGCGCCTGTGCGGCGGCCGGCGGGCGCCGCGTCGGCGAGAGCGCCGGCTCAAAGTCGCTCGAAAAGTAGGAGGCGGCGGTCGTAGATTCAAAGGTGGGTGGGTGCGCGACGGTTTTCGGTTGCAGTTGGGCTCTGGGAAAGGTGGAGAAGGAGTGAGCGACGTAGAAAGGGAGGAGGAGAGAGTTAGAGGACTTACACGGCCTCGAGCGTCCAAGCGCGCTCCTTGAGCGTCTTAAGTTTGCCGGGCGCGCCGGGCGATCCGCGGCGCTTAGCCGAAGCTGGGTCGGACGGCTTGTAGGCGATGCGTGAGACGGTCACAAATTTGGTCTTGGGGTCCTCGTGCGCGTCTTGAGTCAGGATATCCTGCAAGGGGACGGGAGTCGGTCAAGAGACGCCGGCATTACTTGGTTGAGGAGGGGAAAGATGAGCCGTACGGCATGGCCGCGCTCGGAAATGTAGGGCACGGCGCGCTCCTTGATGATGCGGTCGGCGCCGACGGCGCGCTCTTCGACCCAGTTGTGCAGCAGCGTCGCGCCGACGCCGCCGTGCTGGTTCCACGGGGTGTCCTTGAGGAACATGGTGGTGTCGGGTGGGTAGCGGGTCGCGGAGCAAGAAATGAGGGGGTGTGGATTGGCTTCTGGCGGCACGAGGCGTCGGCCGATCGCAGCGCAGAGGTTGGCAAGGTGCTTGATCACACTGCAGCAAGTTGGAAACGGAAAAGACGGCGGGGTGGAGAAGTGAAGGATCGCAGCGATGGTTGTGATAAACGACGACAAATCCTGATCGAACGTCGAAATCGTTTTCGGAGCGGGCTCGCGCAAAGCAACGTGATCGCGTAAAGAGTGCTTGATCACGGCCCATCACAACCACTGCTCTTTCGTCGACCTTACAGCGCTCGACGGCGTGCAACAGCTCGCCCGCCTGCAGCCACGCTCACGACTTGCCGCAGCCATCTTCCCGACACTCACGACAACGCCGGCGACAAGTTCTCCGCTGCCCAAGACCCGCCGACAACGTCGTCGGCCCCGCCAACGGCTAGCGGAACCCCTGCACCCTCGACGGCTCAACCACTCCTGATCCGCCCCTTTACCATCTTTTTCGACCTTCACCACCATTTACCGTGGCACCTGTCCCGTGCTATGGTGGACCTCGACGGCTTCAAGTGACTACCCGCCCCCGTCGTCACCGTCACGTCCCCCGGCCATGCAGGCCATGACGTCCGCATCCAGCGCCTACCCGCGGCGCATGGCGTCGCTCTCGTCGCTCTTTGGCGGCAGTTCCGCCGCCTCGACCCGGCCGCCATCCTATTCGTCGTTCCCCGCCGAAGACCTGCCGGCCCCGCCACCGCCGTACCAACCGGTCCGCGCGCTGACCCCGGCGCAACAACAATCGCAATCGACGCCACTCCTCAACAAACCCTCGCGGTACCCGCCGACCGCGCCGGACCGCATCGACTTCCTCGCACTCCCGTCCATGACGGCGCTGCAGCGCAAGCTGACCGCGTGGGCGGTCATCCAACTCGCCGTGTTCCTCGCCATGGCCGCGCAAATTCACGTCATTTGCTCGGCTTACTCGAGATCGCACGCGACGTGCCGGTCGGCCCTACCCTCGCTGTCGGCGTGGATCGAGAAGGAGTTTACCAACCCGGGAGCACAGAACGCAGCGCTTGTCGCTGTCTTGCTCGCGCCGTTCGCCGCGTACGCGGCGGTTGACGTCCTCGCGGCGCGAAAATTGGTGGCGGTCGCGGCGGCCATGCGCATCGAACTCGCGCTCGTTGCGACCGGGTCGGGGTACTACGCGGCGCACGTCGCGGGCAACGCCCGTGTCCTTGTCGCTGCGGCGAACGACGCCGGGTGGGCCCCCGCGGCCGTGGCGGCAGCGTCGGTTCTCGCGGCAGGACTGGCAGTTATCGCGGTCGTGTACGCGGCACGGATCATGCACGCGCTGCACTTGGTCGCGGTCACGATCGAGGGGAACGCGCTGACCGTGCGGCTGCCGTTCCGGTCGACGACCTACGACGATATCGTCGCGCACGAACATGTGGCTGACGATGACGCGCTCGATTTGGTCCTGGTCCCGCCGCTCGCGGCCGTAGGGGCTGGACTCAGGTCGGTCCGGCTCGTGTCACAGTCCAAGCCGGCGGTGGTCGTTGCCCTCGATGCGCCGGGGTTTGCGCGCGCATTGGATGCCCTAGTCGAGTGGAACGCGGCGTGTGCGGAGGTGGTGGTGACGGCGGGGACGTGCGCACAGTCGAGCGCCGTGCGGCTGCCGCGCGTCGCGTCGCTTGTTGCGGATGAGGGGTTGGGGTCGGCGCGACGACGGTCAACGAGCAGTGTCGCGGCAGACCTGGCCGACACGTCCACGACGCCGCTCGTCGTCGACTTGACCGTGCAGGCCAGATCGCTGTCGACTTCCTCCATCTCGCCGGCGTGATTGGGGACTGGGAAGCGAAAAGACTCGTTTGAACTCTTCTTAAGAGCCCATAACAAAATAGAACTCGACCGATATGGTATTCATGTTGGTGTCCCCCGGCTAGTAGTCCTCCACTCGCTCGCACGCAAACCACGACCAAAAGGAAGGAAAAAATCATCCCACGCATCAAAGCTTATTGCTTGGCCGCCTCGTCAATCAAATAATTGCTCGCCTTGCCCGGATCGTTATCGTACCGCTTGAGCGCGCTCACCGCCTGGTCGTGCGAGAACCCAAGCGCCATGACTGCAGCGACCGCATCGGCCGGCGGCGGCGTGCCGACCGGCCGCCCGGGCAACGCTGGCACCGATGCCGGTGACGCGGAGGGCGCGGCAAACGGATCAAACGCGTCGTCCACGGCCGCGGATGCACCAAATGCCGCCGACGCCGACGTGGGTGCCGTCGCACTCAGCGCAGCAAACGGGTCGTCGAACGGCGCAGGCGCAGCTGATGCCGGGGCCGCTGGCATGGGCGCCGAAGCCGCACTCGGCGCACCAAACGGATCAAAGTCGGCACCCCACGTCGCGGCACCCGCAGCGGGCGCCGCCGCGCTGCTACTTGCAGGCACCGGCACCGGGGCCGCGCCCATCGCCGCAAACGGGTCATGCAGGGCCGCGGACGGGGCACTCGGCGACCCCGCCGCTCCCCCCGGCGGGGACACGGGCGGGAAATTAAACGCAAACGCATCAAACTCGTTCTTGTACTCGTCCGGCACGTCATCATTGCTCGCCGCGCGCGCTGCCGGCACCGCCGGCGGCCCCGCCGGGGCCACTGGTGACGACGACGCAACGTTGCCGAGCTTCGACGGCGACGGGAACGCCTGCTCAAACGACCGAATACTCGTGGCCGTCGGCGACGTCGACCGCAGCTGGTCGAGTGACGGCGGGCGCGGCGCCGGCGCCGCCGTGGGCGCGGTCGTCTCGGCGGGCGCAAACGGATCAAACGAGATCGACCCGGTCAGCGACGCGGGGGTGCCCGACGCGGGCATCGAGAGCGGGTTCCCGAGACCGTGGCCCACGGGCGGCCGGCCGGAGGTCGTCGAGAAAGTGCTCCCGCCCGTCGCGTGCGCAAACACCGGCGCCGCGGCCGCTACCGTGGTCGGGCGCGAAAAAGTGCTCCCGCCGGTCGCGTGCGCGGCCACCGGCGCCGCCGCCGTGGCACTGCGCGACGTGCCGGTCGAAACCGTGCTCCCGCCCGTCGCGTGCGCCGCGACTGGCACCGGTGTCACCACTTGTGTGGGCCGCTGCGCCGGCACCGGCGGCGGCGGCATATTCGCGCGTTTCCGGCGCTCGTCGTCGACCTGGCTCGCAATCGCCCCCTTGGTCTCCTCGATATTCTGCACTGACTGCTGGTTAAACTCGGCGTTCTCCCTCTCCCGCGCGGCCTGCGCGCGCAGTCCCGCCAATTCCTGGCGCATCGTGTTGATTTCGAAATTGAGCGCGACAATACGGTTGCGTGCGGTCTCGGCATCCCGGCGGTGCGCGGCCATTTGGTCGTTCAAACTGGCCTTTTCGGCAATGATCTCCTGCCGCGCGCGCTCGAGCGCGAGCACTTCGTCCTTGAGAGAGTCGACGGTCTTGCGTTCGGTTTCGAAGGTCGTCTTGAGCGAGTCGAGGAGTTGCTGCTCGGCGTCGTGCGCAGCCTTGACTTGCCCGAGCCGGATCGTCAGGTTTTGCTTTTCAATGGAGAGCGCGTTGATCGAGTTGGTCGTTTCAATCCGGTGCAAAGAGAGGGCCTCGGTCTTGCTCGTGAGCGCAGCGAGGTCCTGCGCTTCCGGTAACTGCGACGCCGCGGCCGACGGCGCGCCGCTCGCGCCGCCGAGGTTCAGCGCCGGGAAACTGCCAAACGACCCGGGTCCACCGGCCATCGCACTCGGCGCAGCCGGAGTCGGTCCTCTCGGCACCACCGTTGCCGACGCTGGGGTCGCAGGCGACCCGACCCGCCCCGCCGTCGTCGCGCCAAGTCCCGCAAGGAGCCCGATCCCGCCGAGTGCCGACGCTGCGCCACTACTCCCTCCGCCGCCACCAATAATCTCGTCAAATGACGCTGGCGCGACGGGATTCGGCGGTGTCGGTGCGAGCGACACGATCGACGCGTTTTTCGCGGCCGAGGCCATGGCCAGCGGCGGCGACGCGGACCGGCGCGCTGGCGGGATCAGGTCGGCGGGCAGCGGGTCCGGGATGGCGTGGCCCGCGAGCCGGTCCATGATCAGGTGCATGGCGAGAATGAATTCGTCGCGCTTGAGTTGCGGCTGGGCCGGCGGGTGCGGGTCGAGCGCGGTCACGAGAGTCCAGATGTGACGCAGGTCGGCGGGAGGGAGGTTGGATTTGAGGAAGAAGTCGTAGCATTCGTTGGCTACCGATGCGGAGAAGATGAGGTTGGGCAAAGTGTGGGATGAAAGGAAGGAAAGAGGAGAAACGCACCGGTCGCGAACCCCTTCTTGCTCACGTCCACGTCGGCAAAGTACCCGCCGTACAACTGCTGCTTTTCGGTCGGCACGGCCCACGCAGCCACCGTCGACGTGCTACTCGTGGGCGGTACCATGGGCGCCGTCGCGGCCGCACTTCCCGGACGTTGCGCTGGGATCATGGGCGGCGCACTTGCCGTCATGCTGCGCGCGGACGGCAGGCTCGCCCCGGTCCGTCCAATCGTCGCCGCCGACCCACCGCCGAGCATGGCCGACGCGCCCGTCGACTGCGGCTGCAGCGGCGTCAGCGGCGGTGGGCCCGTGCGGTGGAGCGAACTGGGCGAGGGCCCACCCGCACGAGACGCGTCGTGCGAAGTCGCGGCGTGCGGCGTGAGTGTCACGACACTGGTCCCGGGCGCGTCGTCAAAGAGCAGCGCCGAGAGGTTGTTCGTGTTGCTGCCGGCGGCGGACCTGGGTGCGGCTGACGCGGGCGCGCTCGACAGCGGTGGTGCAGCGGATCCCGCGCCAGGCCCAAACGGATCAAAGTCGTTGCTTGGTGACTTGGAGGCCGGCAGCTTGGGCTTGGCAAACGCCTCGACATCCTGGAAAAACTTGGGCGGTAACGCGCTTGGCGGGCTTGTGAGCTGGCCGCGCGCGATTTGCAGCAGCAGGTTGGCAGCAGCGGCAAAGTCGATGAACCGGAGCGAACCTGGGTTGGGTGAGCGGTTGGCGGCGGCCCAGACGGCCGAGAGGACGGGCGTTGGCAGACCCGATTGCCGGAAAAACGCGGTCGCGCCATCGACGGCGATCGCGTCGTTCGCGATATTGCCGCCGTGATTCGTGAACCACGACTCGTATTCGGCGCGGTCGGCGGACTGCGCCGTGAAGCGCACGTCGGTCATGGCGCCGGTGCTGCGCGTGAGATCGGGCGGCAGGATGGGCTCGGCGCGGGCGGCGGGGTCGAGTGCGGCAAGTGGCGCACGGTCGCGGGCGCGGTAGTGGCGAGAACGCGCTCGCGATGTCGCGGTCGACGTCGTCTCGGCGCGGAGCAGCGTGCACGACGCCTTGGGTGGATTTCGCGGTCGTGAGCGGTCCGACGCGCTGTCCGGCAGGTCACGCGAAATCCCCGGGCTGCACGCCGCGCGTCTCGCGCCCGGTGCGGCAGCGTCTCCCATGCGTCTGCGGCCCCCGTTGCGCGCGGGAATCATCGTTCCGCGGGCACCGGCAACGCACGCTCGCACGTCCACACGCCGCTCCTCACGCTGCAACCGCCCGCAAACGGTCCAGTCTCCCCCCAGAAGCGACGCTGCTCCACCGTCGTGTCCTCGACTCTGCCGCCGCTCGCAATCCGCGGTGCCTGCGCGCGCGCTCGTCTCGTCTGCCCGCCTACCCGCTTCGTTCCGACCCTGTCCGCGACGCAAGAACCTCGCCGACGCAAATCCCCGCCGTGACGTGCCGGACCTACGCCCGCGCACATCACCCGTGTCCGACACTCGGCCTCCCCGTCCCTCCATCCGCCCGCCGCCACTCCACCCATCCTCCACACACCAATGTCGGGCTTTTTCGCCCCGAAAGGCTCGAGCCCCGCCAAGGCCGGCGCTTTTGAGCGCCGCGACAAGGACGCCAAGGAAGTGTCGACCTTCCGCAAGCTCTACGACCGCGGCGACTTTCCCATCGCCGTGCACCACGACGGCACAGGCAACAAAATCAACTGGAAAGTCGACATCGAGAAACTAGACTACCACCACTACCTGCCGCTGTTTTTCTCGGGCCTGTGCGAGACCGAGGAGCCCTACGCGTTTCTCGCGCGCCAAGGAGTGCACGATTTGCTCGACAAGGGTGGGGACAAGATCTTGCCCGTCGTCCCGCAGCTGATTATTCCGATCAAGAGTACGGATTCGGCTCGATGGCTCTCTTCAGAGTTGGCAGGCACGGTCTGACGCGCGACGTAACAGAAGCGCTCAACCTGCGCAACCCGCGCGTCATTTGCACGACGCTCAAGGTCCTGCAGCACCTCGTCGAGTCGGCTGAGATGGTCGGCGAAGCGCTAGTGCCCTACTACCGCCAGATCTTGCCTATCTTTAATCTTTTCAAGAACCAGAATGGTGCCTCCTTGGACTTCTCCCTCTTCTCCACCGTTTTGGGCTTACCGCTGACTTGTCCTTGGGCACGGTGCTCACGTAGTGAACCTCGGCGACGGCATCTACTATGCGCAGCAAAAGCGCGAGAACATTGGCGACCTGATCCAGGAAACGCTCGAAAAGTTTGAGCTCTACGGCGGCGAAGACGCGTTCATCAACATCAAGTACATGGTGCCGACCTACGAGAGGTACGCGCTCGCGCAGTCGGTTCTCGCTCGCTCGCAACTCGCAACTGATGACGCTTCTGCCTTGCGTTGTAGTGTCGTGTCGCGAACCTAAGCGACGTTTCATGGAGGGCCTTGCCGCGCTGGCCGCGATCCAAGGCCGATCCGATGGATGCAGGGGAGGACGACTGCGACGTGGGAAAAGAATGGGGGCACTCTGAATTTCGGCAAATAGACTGCACCTCTTCTTTCCGCTTTCTGATCGATGCTGTCCTCGCCAATCCCATCCCCACTATTCACGTCCCGGATGACAGCAAGAAGAGATGCCTGCATTTGGCGAACGACGCGAGCCCGTTCATCGACCGGCCCCGTCGTGTGGTAAATCGGTACTACACGCCCCTACCCGTCTTTGGTTCCCCACCGTCCCAACCTCGGCCCCTGCAAGCAGGAAGATAGAAAAAAAAAAAAATCGAGCGAGCGCCGCAAATCGAGCTCGGTCGTGGCCCCATCTTTTGTTCCCTCTGTTCCTCTCCCATCCGCTCCTCAGTATGCCTGCGCAATGACCTCGAGGGCCTGCTGGTATACCTACACGTACGCAAACCCACGTCAGCCCCCGTCCTACCGCGTCCGCAACCACCATACGAATTTCGTACCTCCAGCAACGCGCGGCACTCTTCCCGTTGCGCGACGACCTCCGGGTCCTCGGCGAGCAACCCCTCTACCAGCTCATCCCTGTAAAGGGCCTGCACCAACCGGTTCTGCAGCGCCTCCTTGGTCTCATTCACCAACAGGTGCATCACAGCTTTCGGCACCGTATCCGCTAGCGTCTTGCGCACGACGCCAAAATACGACGTGATCAGCATCCGGATCAGGGCGATCGTGAACTCGTCACTGTCAGCCGCACCCGACCGCGCCGCGGGCGCCAGGCCGCCGCCGTCGGAATCCACACTGAGTTCGCCGTTACTGCCAAACGTGACCTGCGGCACCGCTGGCGGCGGGGGCGCGCGTGTCGCCGACGGACTGCGCGACATGGATGGGCCTGCGGCCGAGGCCGCAGCCATCCCGAGCCCGAGCCCGCCCATTTTCGGGCCGCCGTAAATACTCGGCGGGCGATCCTGTGCGCCAAACATGTACGTCAGGAACCCGTCCGGTTTGGTCCGCGGTGCGGGCGATGCCGTGGCGGCGGGCACGGGCGCGGGTGCTGCAGGCAGTGCGCGTGGCGACGGCAATGGCGACCCGCTACCGTCATCCCCGGCAACCGACGACGCCCCGCGGCGCCAGCGACATGGCCGAGAGCAAGCCCGTGATCGATGCGGGGCCCGACGCGGCAGACGGGAGTGTGCCGCTGCCGTTGGGCACGGCGGAGGGGCGCCGGCATTCGGATCCTGGGCATGG
>GG745338.1:194302-241569 GCA_000151295.1 Allomyces macrogynus ATCC 38327 | reverse complement strand
TGGATCGCGACGAGCGTCGCGACAACTGGCGCGCGGGCGTCCAGTACTCCTTGAGCAACTGCGCGACGGCATCACGACGCGCGCGCGTAAGATCGGGTAACGCCGCAATTCCGCCGACCCGCACTCGTGCGTGAGCCGCAGCAGTTCCTCGTACACCTGATCGACGCACCGCAGTGCCGGTTCCTCGAGCCGCGCGATTTGCGGCTTGACCAAAAGGTCAAATGCGGCCTCGGGCACGAAAAACAGGGCCGCGCGGGCGCCCGTCGCGTTGCGGATAGCCGTCCGGATTTCGCGCACGGTGAGCGTCGACATCGGGTCAACGGCGTCGAGCGCGTGCCCGAACCCTTGGTCAAACACCTGGAACAGCCGCGCGCCGCCCGAGAGCGAGGTCGTGGCGGATGCGGGGACGGTGCCTTCGACTGACGCCTGGAACTCGGCGGCGTACTTGGTGATCAGCCGCAGGACCGTCGATGCCGGGGACTGGCCCGAATGCGCGGTATCCCCGCCACCGAGGGATATGAGTTCGGCCTGTTTCGCGGTAATCAATGCGTTCAATTTGGCCTTGAGGTCCGGCAGCCGGTCGCGAATGTGCGCGAGCAACACTTGGTTGAGCGTGCGCGCCAAAACGGTCGTCCCGCACCGCGACGCCACGGGAGCATAGACCGGGTGCGTCGCAAAGAACTGCTGCTCGCGCTTGCGCGCAAACTCGAGCGATTTGCCCTGGTCGATGTCGCGCTGCGACCGGTTGACCACGCCGACGAATCCGAGCCGCAGTGGGTAGACGCGGCCCGCCAGGATATCGAGCGCGTGCGTGCCCGGTTCCATTAGATCGACTTTGGTCAGCAGCCCGAGCGTGCGGTCGCCCGTCGGGTCCACCTCGCGCGCGAGTTTCAGCGAGTCCGAGTTGGCCAGGTCGACGTTCGCGGGTGAGACGGCCAGGATCAGGCAGTTGGGTTTGGTGATGAACCCCATGATCAGTTCGCGGATCTGCAACTCAATGTCGGACGGCTGGTCGCCGACGGGGATTTTGGTCATCCCAGGCAGGTCGACGAGCGTCAGGTCGACGACGTTAGGCGACCGCACGCAGAGCCGGATCGGGTCGGTTGCGATGCCCTTGTTGTCGCCGGCGATCCGTGCCGTCTCGGCCTCGATTTCGCGCCGCACGTCGGCAAAGTCGGTGAAGACGCGGTCGGGGCAGTGGCTGAACTCCTGTAACGAAGCGCAAAGTGGAGAATCAGGTTGCTGCTGGCTGGCCGACCACGTCAACGACGAGAAAGGGTACGAACTGCGACGTCCACGGCCTCCTCGCCCTCGGGCACCGCGTGCGGCGGGACATTGCGCAGCTGCAGGACCAGTGGGCGGCGCGTCACGATCCCGTTCCCCTTTGGCAAAAAGTCCTTGCCGACAATAGCCTCGAGCACCGAGCTTTTCCCCGACGACTGTGACCCAACGACTGCGATCTGCGGCAAGTCGAGCGGCGAGTTGCCAATCGCTGAGAGAATATCCTGCAGCTTATTGATGAGCGGGATCAGGTCGTGCATGTGCGATGCGGCCACAGCGTCGGCGGCCGCAGCCGCAATGCGCGATGCCGAGCTTGGCGCCGTCGCAGACCGCGCGCGCGGCATGGTGGGCGGGTCCGGGTCGGCGGCGGGCGCGGGCGCGAGCGCGGGGGAGGACGAGCGCAGCCACGGGGAGGGCGCGCGCGCGGATGTGGATGACGTCGGAGGCAGCGAGCGGCGGACCGAGCCCGAGCGCGGCGGCGGCGTGGCCAGGCGGTCGGCGCCGCGGGTCGGGCGCGCAGATGGCGGCGGCGGCGTCTTGGCGACGGTGGGCGGGGCGCAGGGTCGGCCCCGTGATAGCAAGGATCAGGCCGGTTTGGTGCGCGAGCAGGGCGCAAAGTCGAGGCGGAGCGGGGCGACGCCGTGCAGCAGCGCGGCACACAGGCGGACTGCGGCAAGTGGCGAGTGTCGCGAGTGCAGTGGTGAGCGCGGGCGCGTCGTCGCGCGATCGTCCATTGGTCCGGCTGGCGTCGCGGTTGGTGCGGGGTGGGTGGTGTTCTTGTTTGTCGTGCAGCAACGCGCAGCGAAGACCGTGGTTCGACGCGAAGACCGCGGCGGCCGTGGCGAGCTTCGGTTCACGTGCAGCGGGCAAGAGCCGGGGGACAGTGTCGCCCACCGCACCGCGTCTCTGCTGATCACAACCACCACAACAAGTAATAAGCCACTACAAACCGGCCCGCTCTCTCTCTCTCTCTATCTCTCTCTCCGAACCACACAACTCGCCGCCAACATCAGCAAACCAAGCGGCCAGTATCATGTTCCCACACCGAGCCGGTTTGCGGCTCGCGCACCGGGCCCGCGCCTGCTGCACCACCTCGCCAACAACATCATGGCTGTGCGCGACCCCGCACCGCGCCCTGTCGCACCCACCAGCCGTGCTCGCCCACCAAGTGCTCGCGCGCTTCTTGACCACGCTGCCACCAACGTCCACCGGAAAATCGCCCTCTGCCGTCGCACCCGCAGCTCCTTTGCCGCCGACCGACGTGGCTGTTCGTGCCAACCACGACCTCGCTCCGCACGCGCTGCATCTCAGTGAAGACCTGCACGGCCGAACGCGCATCTACGCATTACACGGCGTGCCCGGGACCAAGTCTGCCACCGAGACCGCACCGGACCCGACGTTGAAATGGACGTGGCACGACGAGGTCGGTGAGGGCGCGACCGCCGCGGCTGCGCGCCGCTGGTCTGGTGGATTGCTCAGTATGGGGCGCGCCATGCAGACGTTCCGGTCGACGGTATGTACACAGATCTCTACTTGTTGGTCGAAGCGAAGCAACCGAATGCTCATCAATTTCCTCTCCTCGAACGCCTAGTTCCTCCCCGTCGGCTACCCCGACTCGGTCCACCCGTCCTACCTGCGCTTCCACCTCTGGAAATTCACCGAAACCGCCGTCGGGTCCTGCATCGGCGTCCTGTGCAGCCAAGCCATGCTCGCCGCCCTCGGCATCGGCGGTCACGGTGGAGCCACCGACGCGGCCGCTGCCGCGGGCGGTGCCGTCGCCGTGCGCTGGATTCTCAAGGACGGACTCGGCGAAATCATGAAACTGCTCTTCATCGAGCGCTTCGCCTCGCAATTCGACGCGCGCGTCAAGTCCTGGAAACTCGTCGGCGAAGTGGCCAGCGTCACCGGCGCGCTCGTCTCGCTGCTCACGGCCATCGCCCCGTCCCCGGCCTGGTTCTTACCGCTGGCCTCGGTCGGCGGGGCGCTCCGGTCAATTCATTTCTCGGTCTGGGCGGCGGTGCACACGACGATTGCGCGAATCTACGCGCGCCGTGGGAACGTCGGCGATATTGTCGCGAAAGACGAGGCGCAGTTATCCGTCGCGCACATGCTCGGCTCCGGCGTGGGCGTCGCCGTGATCGCGCTCTGGCGGCACGACGCGCCGTTCCTGTTCACGTGTTACGCGGCGCTCGCGCCGTTACAGCTCTGGTGCTCCGTCTCGATGCTGCGCGAAGCGCACTTTGACGTGCTCAACGACGTCAAAGTCGCGCTGCTCGCACAGGAATGGCGCGAACGGTATGCTACGATCACCGCGGACCCGGCAGTGGAGCCCGCGGCGGCGCATATCGACCTCCCCTGCGCCGAATCCCTCGCGTCGCGGCCGGAACACGGCCCGTTGGGCGAATGGCTCCGGTCCTCGCCGCACATCCCGCACCTCGTCCCAGGCCTCTCTGTTGCGCGCTTGTTCGGCCACCCGACGACGCTCGCGTCCCCCGCATCCATTATTCGCGGGGCCCCCGCGGACGCACACGTTGCGGGCCGGCACCTCGCGCATGCATTGCATGTGTTGCGGCACGAGCGGTACCTGGTCCGGCACGTCCCCGCACGCGGTGGGACCGTCGGGATCGCGTACCGGTCCGACGCGACGGCGCGGGATATGGTGAAATCGATTTTTCATGCGATTGTGCTGCAGGAGCAGGCAGCGCAGGTGGGTGGGGAGACCGAAGGGGCGTTTGATGCAGCGTATGTGACGGTGGAGGCCGAGTTCCCGCGGTTCTGGAGCGACTTGGGCCATTCGCCGCACTGGAACGTGACGCGCGTCTACTTTGACGATAAGGGGATTCGGTTCCAGGTGGGGGTTCCGCCAGGGGCGGTGGACGTGGCGCGCGCGGAGAGGAGAGATGGGGGCCAGGACACGAAGCGAAATGAAATGAAATGAAATGTGATGGATGAAAAGCACGAGAATGTATGGATGCAGGGTGGAGTTTAGAACACGTCGTGGACAGGGACAGGAACGGCGCCCAACACTGTTGCGCTGCGAAATCATGAAGACTCGGTCCGAGGGGGAACAAAGCAATGAAACGGCACGAAAGAAGCGTCACAATGAACCGGAAGGATGGTTGAAAAGTGGACGGCGACGCCGCAAATCAAAGAGAACACAAAGTGAAAATAAGACAATGGAACAATCGACCGCCCGGCTCGGACACTTTGGACGGTTTGCCACGGATGTAAGAAATGGCTGACACTTGATTTGGTGCCGAAATACACTAGCACAGCGCCGGATTGATCAACGTTAGCGCCTGCCGCGACTCTTCTCCATGCGCGACGAAGGACCAACATACGCGCAAAGATTGATCGACGCGCGACATGACGGCCAACGTGGCCTGGTGAAGGAACTGCCGGGTGGACAAGGTGCGTCGTCGTGCTCGGAATAATGTTCAGACGAGACTTGGTTGAGAAGAATAATCAATAGCGCCAAGATTGGCATCAGCAAAACAAAAGGGCGTTGGGAATCATCGCGAAATGCGTACAAAAAGTTGGGCTGCACCTGCACAATGCGAAATTAGCGTGCTTGGCCGCCCTTGTCGCCGTGGGCGACGATAGAACGTGGCGAACCTGGAACTCTTGAATCACCCCAAACACGGCCACAAATACGCGCCCGCGCACGGCCAACCTAGCCGCGTGCTTACGCGTGGCCTCGCGCACTTCGCATTGGAATGCGGCAATCTCATCGAGAAGCTGACGGACTGCAGGGGAGGGCCCAAGGGCCTGCGCGGCCGGAACGCAAGCCAATGGGACGTTCTCGTTCGGGTCGGGGTTTGTTGCGCCATGGTGGATGGTTGGGAGCTGGTAAGGGCATGCGGGGGGCAGCAGATCGGGTGCGGCCGAGTCTCGAAAATGGCGGCGAGCAGGTCTGTCGTGCGTCGGTTCTGACGCTCGTCGTCATCGGCGGCCGAAGCTGCTGAGGTGAAGAACGCGACCAAAGACGCAGAACAAAAAAGAAGACTGCAACGCGTCGATCTGCGTTTGTGGATTCCACGCAAGACAGCCTTGCATCCATCATCTTCGTGAAATGAGAGCCGTCCAATAATTGCTCTCAAAACAGGCAGCAACGAGCACGAAATGCCAGGGGGTTGTCAAGCGTGGCGGTCGATATCTGCGTGCGGCCAGTGTCCTTCGGCCAAATGGTATGGCCAGCACCATCGCTCCATCCCGAAGGGTCGCCTGCTGGCGTGACCTCTAAATTCGGCAAGAACGCACCTCGACTGAGAAATCACTTACGCTTGTATCTCTGGCGGAATGTCATTTTGAATGCCTTCTCAGGCGCTGATGCAGTTGAACGAGTCAGCGCCATTCGCGACGCGATTTTGATGAAAGCAAGGCCATTATTGAAGCGCAAGCCCTCACGTAGTTACGTTGACCCCGAGTGCCGACGGGCCCAGGTCTAGAGACCTTCGATGGTGGATCTGCGGTGACGAGCGATTACGAAATCGTCGTCAGGGTTTGCATCAGGGAAGACGAACACATCGAGCCACGCGCAAGTTCCGCGATAAATCTGTAAGGTCGGGCATCGAGATGAGGGAGGAGTGGATTGGGCTCGCTAGTTGGGAAACTGGAGCGATTCGACACACGGCGAAACTTTAAAGATCCTTCAGTCCACCCTGTGGGGTTCATTTCACACCAACTGCGCACGGAGAAAGATGCGGGAAAGCAACGGTTAAGCGGAGACAACAAATCGCTCTACTAGATTGCGTCCAACAATAATACAAATGCAACCGACCCCCACGGGCTCGGCGCGGCCCCCCACCAGCGGAAGCAAAAGCGACCGACCCGACCCCATCCCACCAACTGGCACAAACCAGGCCCCTTGCGCGCCCGCACCCGCGCCCTAGTACGGAATCCCGTTCGTCTGCTTCTGGAACTCGTCGTACCACACCGTGCGCTTATTCTCGTAACTCTCGTTGATGCGGTCCATCATGAACTTGGCCGCGTCGCGGTCCGACTTGTCGAGCACGAACCGCGCGCGAAGTTTGCGAAGCGTCGCCTCGCCCTTAAAGCACGGCAATCCCGACTCGGCCAAGAGTTGTACCATGGCCACGACCTCGGCGGCAAACGGTCGCGCGGCCAAAAAGGCCTGCACGACACAGTTTTGGAAATGCTTGTACGAGTCGGTGCCGATCGGCCCAATGATCTGAATCATTTCCGACGTGAGCTTGAACGGCGACGACTCAAAGTTGATCCCGCCGGGCGAAATGTCGAGAATGAACCCAAAGTCAATGTGCAGCAGGTGGCCGTCGTCGTCGATCATAACTTTGTGGAGACGGAGCGCGGGCGTGATCAGAAACCGACGTGATGTGGTGAGAGGAGAGAACCACAGCGGGAAAGAGCCGTACCATTGCCGTTGTGCCGATCTTTGATCTGCAGCAAGTAGAGAATGACCGAGTACCCCGCGACCGACGTGATGAAGTTATGCTGCGCGGCGCGGAACTTGGCTGTATGCGGTAGACCGTACTTGGCGACAAAGTAGTCGTAGAGCGAGTTGATCTTTTCGCGGCCCATCATATCGCGCGAAATGGCTTTCGGAATCACCTCGATCACGCCGCACCCGGGCGCGGTCGCGACAACGCGGTACGGGAATAAGTACAAATCCAAGTGCGCGGCCGCGAAAATCGACTTGAACAGGGCAATCAGCTGCAGGGCGAGCACGTCCTGGCGGCAATCGTCGCCGACCTTGAAAATGGCCGACTGCCAGACGCGTTCCGTGCGGAAGGGCGCGACAAGTGTTTGCCGCTCGATCTGGAACGTGGCCAGGAACGGCGCCTTGGCGTGCGACTGCAGCGGGCGGCCCGACTGGTAGTCAATGTCGACGACGGTCGATTCCGGGTTGCTCGGCAAGTAACACCCGACATCGACCTGGATCTGCGCGAGTTCCTCGTCAATCTTCTTCTTCTTCTCAGGCTTGGATCGCTTGATGTAGGGCTTGAGCTTGCCCGAAATGGCCGTGACCTTGTTGAAGAAGGCAAACTCGCGTTCGTAGAAGGACAGATCGCCTGGCGAGAAGGTCGTGATGATTTGGTCAATAATTGCGTCGAAGACGGGTTGCAGCGCGTCGGGCTCGTTGCCGGCCTACACAAAGCGCGCAAAACGTTCACGTCAGTATCGCATCCCATCAGCCCAAACCCCACGACCCACTCGTCACCCAAAAACCGTACCTCGTCGCGATACATGTTGGCCTTCATATTCCAAATAATCTGGTGCGCGAACACGGGCGACGTGTGTGCGGCACGCACGATATACTGGAACACGTAGCCCAACGGATCGTGCCGCAACGCCTGCACAATCTGTGGCACAAAGAAAAACACTGACTGGATCGGGAACGCCATCAGCGACCGCAGCGCGTACTGCACAACCACCGGGTGCGGGTCCGTCTCCGGCACGACCGGCTGCAACAACCCCACGGCCTGAATCGGCGGGACTGGCGCCCAGTACGCGAGGTACCGCAGTTCCGGCACGTCGCGCGCGACATTGCTCGCCGTGACCAAGTACGGGACCGCCAGCGTGCACGCGTGCAGTGCCGGCACGTGCGCGCGCGCGCGCGTCATCGCCTCGAGTTCGGCGACGAGCACGGGCGGCGCATGGAACCGCGCCGCGAGCTGGTACCCGATCGCCGGTGCCGCGGCCGCGGCGTTGCGCAAGTGCGCGCGCCACGCGGCCGCGGGCATGGCGCCGACAGTGGCGAGGACCGCGGCCACGTCGTCGGCGACGGGCGGCGGGTTATCCGGACTCGCCCAAGTCGCGAGCCGGTCGAGTTCCGAGGCCACGAGCAGCCGGAGGAGTTTCACTTCGGCGGCCGCGCGCGGCAGTGCCGACCCGATCATGCGCCAGAACGTGTATACGTGCGCGGCGTCGGCGGCGGGCGCGCGCGCCCACTGCGGGTTAAGCGCGAACCAGTGCAGTGCACACTGCGTCGCGCGTGCGCGGAGGAGGTCGCGCACGGTGTCGGTGCACGCCGAGTGTTGCGACGCGCGCAGGGCCAGCGCGAGGAGCGCGAACCGCGGCGCGCGCGCTTCGCCGTGCTTGGCGAGATGGGCTGGGTCGAGGCACGCGAGGAGGAGTTGCAGGTAGGACTGCGGCAACGCCAGCGAGCACTCGAGCCGGTCGGCCAGAAACTCGAGCACGTCCATGGTCGCGGCAAATTCCTCCTCGATCGGCGTTGGCGCGACATCGTACTTTTCGCCCGTGTAGTTGACTTTGTCGGCGAGCGGGTCCGGCACCGGCGCGGCCGCGCGGAACAGGCCGCGGTGCGGGATCACGTACAGGTGCCACGCGCGTTCCAGGAGGACAAACAGGCTTGACTCGAGGTCGGGACGGTGCAGGAGGAGCGCGTGCCACGCGCGCACAGCCATGCGGAGCACGGGTCGCGCAAACGACCGCAGCGGCAGGTAGACGAGCTGCTTGACGAGCGCCATGTCGACTTGCCGGTGGATCAGGACCACAACCAACTTGAGCAGAAGCGACTGCAACTGCACTGTGTCGTGCCCTGCCGTTCCGTCACAGTCTTGCAAAGTCGCGGTCATGGCCTCGCACTGCGCGAGCACGCCCGCCACATCGAGGTACGGCCCCTGCGCGTGCGCGGCGCTCAACTGGCACATGAACCACGTCAAGTCGTTGACCTGCGTGGCCGGCAGCTGTGCGAGGACGGGGGCCACGGGCCGCGTCGTGTCGTCGACAATGTAGCTCGCGAGAAGCGTCACGAGCAGGGCCGGACGACCGGCTGCAATCCACCGGGCAAGCACGGGCATGACGGCCGGGCCATGGTCGTTGGCGGTCGCGGTCTTGACGGCCGGGAACAGGACGGCGCGCGAGTAGAGGAGCGCCGGGTACCGCTCAATGAGCTTGGCCAAGTGCGTGAGACACGTCGCGGCAATCTGGTCGTGCGGGTGCATGGCGCCCTCGAGCAGGCGCGTCGCGAGCGTGACGAGTGCGGCCTTGTCCCCGCGCGGCGGTTTCTTGCCATAAAAGAACTTGGCCATGACGTGATCGAGCAACTGCAAGAACGTCGGGAACAACTGCTTGTGCGGGACCATAGTCTCGAGCAAGGCGAGCGGCACGAGTTTCGACTCGCTCGCGCAGCAGCACATAACGTGAAACATGGTCACAAGATAGAGCGCCTGCTCGACGGTCAACGGCGTCGCGAGCGCCGGTGTGGTCAGCAGCTGCGCGAGCCGCACCTTGTGCGCGGGCGACTGGAAGTAAGACTCGATAACCGACGCAAACTGCACGTAGGGCGAGTAGAGGGCAATGTCGACCACGTGGTCCTGCGCAGCATCGTCCGAGACAAAGTCGAGCACGACAATAAAGTACCACATAGACCGGAACAGCGCCTGGAACGACTGGTTAGTCGGCACGCTGCCGCCGGTGCTACCGTCATCGAGCAACAACTCGTTCCCGCCGTCCGCGACACCATTCACGGCCGACTTGGGCCCGGCCGCCGTGAGCGCCTCGAACCCGCCCGAGTTGCGGTCGTCGTGCACGGCGTGGCACATTTTCGAAATGAAGAAGAGGAGCTTGCTCAAGTCCGCGCGGTCGGTCTTGGACGCGGCAGGTGCACCGGGCGCGCGCGCCTGCGTCCAGACATACGACGCCTTGTCCACGAAAAAAGTCAGTAGAGTGTGGAGCACAATCCGGCGCTGGATGGGGGTCGCGGCGGCCGACATGCGGTCGACGCACTCGACGACGACGCGCGAGACGGCGTCGTCGTTCAAGTTCTCCTTGGCGTGTTTCGAAAAGAAACCCACAATCTCGCCGAAGCGGTTGAGCGGGGCCACGAGAGCAATGTCGGCGAGGTACCGCAGGCACGGGAGCGTATTGAGGTGCGTCGACTCGGTGCGTGCGGCACCGGGCGCACTTGCTTTCCCGTCGGCCGCCGGCATGATGAACATGCGCGTGAAGAACGTGACGACCGCATCGAGGTCGTCGGCGGGCCGCACCGCGCAGGTGAGTGCCGCAACGGCAGCACAGCAATTATCAAACTTGACCTGCGCCACATCGCCGGACGCGTTGCGAAACAGCGAGTAGAGCGTGCCGTCAAGTCGGGTGCCGGGCGGCGACGCGAGCGCGCACGCCGTGAGCGCCTGGATCACGGCCGTGCGCAGTCGCGCGAGATCGTCGCCGTGGTTGCGCTGCGCGAGCAACGCAAACGCCGGATGCGGCCGCGTGAGCAAGTCGACGAGAAAGCTCTGCACCTGCAAAATGGCCGCAGGCGAGGCGAGTGCCGAGACCAGAATGGCGAGCGATTCGGCAGCGGCAACGAGCACGGGCGCGTGAATCGTGTCGGGTGTCGAGGCGCTGGCAAACGTGTCGAACAGGATCGGGATCACCGCGTCGAGCGTCAGCGGCGAGAGGAGCCACGCGAGGCAGCACGTCTGCAAGTTAACGGCCATAATCTCAGGGATCTTCTTGACGGCATAGTGCTGCAGACACACTTTGGTGATTTGCTCCATGACGGCTCGCGGCATCGTGTGCGCATCGAGGTTCACAAATTGCGGTGAGGTCAGCAGGCGCGCCCAGGCCGCGGCAAAGTCGGGGTCCGGACGGTCCATGGAGGCCATGGATGCGGGCGTCGATTCGGTCAGGCCCACGAGCGAGTCGGTCGTGGGGGACCCGTTGCTGCCGGGACCGCCGTGACTGGTACTGCCGCTGCCGGATCGGTCGTCCTGCAGTGATGCGCCCGACCCCTGGTCCTCCTGGCTGTCGTCAGACACGTCCCCACCGTCTGGCACGCCATTGGCAGCGGCATTTGCAGCACGCTTAGCGGCCAAGGCGGGCGTACCCTGCGGATCGGCGGTCGCGGGCGCGAGATGGTGGCGCGTAATGTACATGGCGAGCGCGTTGCGCACAAACGTGATGCACTGCAGATACATGACGTCGGGCGAGAAGGGGCGGCGCTGCCAGTAAGTTGCAAGGCGGCGGCGGTACCGCGCGAGCGATGGGTCGGCATCAAGTTTGGCGAGGTTGTCGGAGACGCCGTCGAGCAAGTGCGGGTCGCGCGAAATGGCCACGAGGAAATCCCAGCTCTTGGCGAGCGTCGCAGCAGGTACGTCGATGCCCATGTCGGCGAGCGCGCGCAGCAGGCCAATCAGCGCGGGCAGCCACGAGGCCGTGAGCTTGTGGAAGTCGGTCGCGTGTGCGACATCGCGCACGAGGGAGAGCGTCGTGGTCCAGACGGCCTCGACAACGCGGTCAACGGCGGCGGGGAGGCCCGTGGCGGCAGCGTTGCGCGCCGAGAGGACGGCCACGTCGTGCGCCAGGCGGTCGGGCTGCTGGACCGACGCGTGCGCCGTCTTGGCGATCAGGGCAGCGACATTGTCCCAGTCGCCGTCGGCCGACTGCGAGGGCGAGTCGTGTGCGGCGAGCAGCGCAATCTCGTTCCACAACTTGGCGTGCAGGCGCGGGCGCATGGTTGTATATCGTGATAAATTGGCGGATGGGGGCGGCGGATGCGATTGCTGGTGTTGGGTCGATCCAAGGCCGGCGAGCACCGACAGCGTGCAGGGTGTGCGTGAGCCGCCCTCTTGACCACGGGCGCCGCGCGCGGTGGCAGTGCGGGGAGTTGGCTAGCGCGCGGACCTTGTCCGGGGCGTCGGCGTTGTCGTCGTCGTCGTCTTCGTCGTCTTCGTCGTAGTTGCGGCCAGGCAGCTCGGCGGCGTCGGTCGTGAATCCGGCGGCATGCTTGGCTGTTGGCGGTAACGGCAACTATCCGCAGCCGAAAAGCGACTGAGCAGGAAAGGTGATGTTGCAGCTTTTCAAAACATTCAATCCAAGTTGAGATTCGGGTTCTGGGATCTCCATCCCCATCGTCGTCTCGCGTCGTCTCTTCAGCCTCCACTCTCTTCGTCCACAACGACTTCTTTGTTTGACAACATTTCCATTTGCCCGACTCTGACCACGGCGACGCGCATCACTGCCCGCAATCGCACGCAACTTTTTTCGACTGCCTCGTCCCGTTTGACCGTTCGAATTCGCTCGTCGCCGACCGACCGGTCAGTTCATCGACTCGCGCCGTCCTGTTCGTCGAACAACGCCCGGCCTCTGCACGACCAGCATGGCGACCTCGGCAAGCGCAGGCACGGCCAGCGGACCGAGCCAATCCAGTGCCCCGACACCTGGCGGCTTCAGGGCCCCCGGCCCCATGAAGCGCACGGCCGGCACGGCAAGCACGGCCTCGGCGACGACTGCGTGTGTCCGCCCGCTCGCACCTGCCACCGCCTCGGCCGCACCAACATCCTCGTCATCGAGCTCAACCAACGCGCAACCGCCGCGTGTATGGACGCTCAAGGACTTTGACATTGGCCGTCCGCTCGGCCAGGGCCGGTTCGGTCGCGTCTACGTTGCGCGCGAAAAAGAGTCGGGCTTTATTGTTGCGCTCAAGATTCTCGTCAAGACCGAGATCAAGCGCGAGAAATTCGAGCGGCAACTTCGTCGCGAAGTCGAGATCCAGTCCCACTTGCGGCACCCCAACATTTTGCGGCTCTATGGGTACTTTTACGACGAGAAGCGCGTCTTCTTGATTCTCGAGTACGCGCCGCGCGGCGAGCTGTATAAGTTGCTCAAGGAGGTCGGGTCGTTTGACGAGCCGCGGGCGGCGCGGTACTTTGCTGAGATCGTCAATGCGCTCGAGTACTTGCACCGCAAGAACGTGATCCACCGCGACCTCAAGCCCGAGAACATCTTGCTCGCCGGCGACGATTCCGTGAAACTTTCGGATTTCGGGTGGTCGGTGCACGCGCCGACCGACCGGCGGTCGACGATTTGCGGCACGATCGACTACCTGTCGCCCGAGTTGATCTCGGCCGACCAGAACCAGGGGGTCGAGTACTCGCGCGCCGTCGACGTGTGGAGTCTGGGCGTGATCCTGTACGAGTTTCTCGTGGGCCACCCGCCGTTCGAGGACCCGACGATCCCCGAGACTTACTCAAGGATTCGGAACGTGGATCTGCGCTTTCCGCCGGAGGTCTCGGCCGAGGCAAGGGACCTGATTGAGAAGATGCTGCAGAGGAACCCAGAGGACCGGTTGCCGCTGGCCGACGTGCTCGAGCACCCGTTCCTGACCAAGAATTGCCCGGAGACACTGGTGGGGCTCTACAGGCCGCATTTGCCGGGCGGCGGCGCCGGCGCGGGGGCGGCAAGCGGTGGACAATGATGTGGGCACGTTGCTGTTGTTGAATGACATTGCTTTTTGGTGTGGATGAACGGCCGTGGGTTTGTCGCGACGGGACGCTCGACGGGACGCTCGACGGGCAAGAAGGAAAGGAAAGGGAAGGCAGGGGTTCTATGGCAAGGCCAGACAGGCCATGGAAAAAGGCAGACGACGCTTGTTCCAAGGGGTGCACCTGATGCCGCGGCTTGACCACGCGTGTGACGGGCTCGCGCGTGACTGCCCTGAACCGCCGTTGCCGTCGCCAAAAGCGATCAAGGCGACCCACCACTTTGCTCGTCCTTGAACTGCACCGCGACCACCACGACGACGTCGACGACCGCTCTGCAACGCTGCCGCCCCGCCACGCTGCTGCAACTGGTCGCAACGCACGCTCGCAGCCGCCGCCCAACGAGCCCCATCGCGCCGTTCGGCCCTTTTGGAGCTTGCACCCCTTCGATCCGCGAATGCCAACGGTACCGTCCCGCGCGATGCGGACATGGACACCCGGTTCACGGCGGCCGCAGCCAGAACGCGATCTAGCACACGATCCGGCACGCGATCCGACGCGATCGCGACCGACTGCTGCCGTCGTGCGCTGGGAGCGCAACCCGATCGAGATTGTGGATCCAGACTGACACGCTCTACCCGACGACCAGGCCAACGCGACCATGACGGCCACGACCACTCCCGCGCCTGGCGCGCCCTCTGCCACCCCCGCATCCACGGCCACGCCGGCACCCCCCGCGGCGCCCGCGACGGCCTACGAGGTCGGATGGATGTTTGTGCGCGAGTACTACTCGTTCATGCATCACAAGCCGCAGCGGCTGCACTGTTTCTACGCCAAGGACTCGTACGCGCAGCACGGGCAGGAAGGGACCGCGATCGAGGCCGCGCACGGGCAGCAGGCGATTCACCAGCTGTTCCAGGCACAGCAACTGTCCGAGTGCCGCGTGTTGATTAGCAATGTCGACTCGCAACCGTCGCGCGACGACGGCGTCGTGATCCAGGTGATTGGCGAGTTGTCGAACCGCGGCCTGCCGTCACAAAAGTTTGTGCAGACGTTTTTCCTCGCCAAGCAGCCGCGCGGGTACTATATCCTGAACGATATGTTTCGGTTTTTGTGCGAGGAGGTCGAGACGGACGATGAGGAAGTGCACGACGATACGGTCTCGGCTGCCTCGGCCAAGTCGGGCCAACCGCCGCAGCAGCATCCGCAGCAGCTGCACGCGCCCGCCGCCGCGGCCCCGGCCGTGGTCGAGGCACCCGTGCGCGCGCCGTCGCCCATGAAGAAGGCCGCGTCCCCGGCGCGCGGGCCGTCCCCGGCCAAGGAAGCCGTTCCGGCGCCCGCTGCCGCGCCCGCCAAGGAGCCACTGGCCAAGTCGCGTGACGCGTCGCCCGCCAAGAAGCAGCCCGCTGAGACCAGGCATGCCGAGACCGCCAAGCCGACCCCCACGGCGACCGAATCCAAGCTCGCCGCGGCCGAGACAAAACCGGCCGAGGCCAAGGCCTCCGCGCCGGCAGCCAAGCCCGCTGCCGCTGAGCAGCCAGCACCTGCAGTGTCGGGCAAGGTCGTACGGACCAAGTCGCCGACCAAGCAGGCGACCCCCGCGGCTGCTGAGCCCAAGGCCGAGCCCAAGCCGGAACCCAAGCCGGCGGGTCCGCCCAAGCCGACGTCGTGGGCCGACATGGCCAAGACCCCCGCAGCGCCGCGCCCGACGCCGGCCCCCGCCGCCGTGCCCGCCAAGGAGGCCACCCCCAAATCCGAGTCCGCCGCGCCCGCGGCACCGACGATCCATCCAGTCCCGTCGCCGACCCCGTCGGCGGCGTCGCAGACGAGCGACTATGCGTCGCACCAGGCGTCGGTCTTCCTCAAGTTCCGGTCGTACGATGGCGCGATCCCGACCGAGGACGAGGTGCGTGCGGCGTTTGCCGACCACGTGCACTTCACGCGTCTCGAGGCCAACCGCGGCGGGTTTGTCGGGTACGTCGCCGACGCGAATGTCGTGCCGGGGATCATGGGCCGGCAGGCGATGGCGGGGCCGCGCATGCTCGTGATTGAGCAGCGCCGCATGCATCCGGGCGGGATGCCGTACGGCGGCGGGCAGGGGCAGGGTGGGAAGCCCATTGGTGGGACCGGGCGCGGCGGGTACATGGGCGGGCGCGGCGGGAGCGCTGGTGGCGCTGGACGTGGTGGGGCCGCGTTTGATCAGGGGCGGCCGGGGTCGGCGGGCGGTAGCGGCGCGCCGCGTGGCCGTGGACGCGGGCGTGGGACTCCGTTCCCGCGCGGGTGAGGAAACATGTGCGTGTCGTTGGGCTGGCTCCAGCCGAATGTTGTCGTTGCTGCTATTGGTTTGGTGTTGTTGTGGGTCGTTTGTTCATGGGAATGCCATGGCGTGTTGGGAGCGGTGGACAGTGGAAAGAGCGAAGACGCGTTCTTGGGAAGATAATCCAAGTCAGATCCACGCCGCGTGCCGCGCGACAAGATGACGATGCAACCACCGCCGCTGACGTTTGGTTGCTCTCCGTGGCGACGACGGCGCGGGCGCCGTCTCCTCCTCTCCGGCCCCCAGTCGCCATCCGGCCCAACTTGCTGCATTCTGCTCCAGTGCTCGCCATCGGCCTCCCCGCATCCCAGACGCTCCATCGCCCCCCATTGCCCTCCTCGCCCTCGGCGCCGCGAGCGCCGCCCGTCCCTCCCTGCCGCCACTTTCTGCGCACGGATTCGCTCCGCCGAGCTTGCCGACCGACGCCCATCTCTTCTCTCCACCCTCTCCCCTCGTCTCTCTGCGGCAACCACCTCCTGCGCTTCACATCCTCGTCCCGTCCCTTCTCTCTCTCGCCGCCATCCGACCCTCCGCGCTCCCCGAAACCTCCAACCCCAGTCCAACCATGGCCATGGCCCAAATGTACAGCCGCAAACGCGCCTACAGCGCCGACGACGAAACCGACGCTCCGACCGGCGCGGCGCTGTCGACGCCATCGCTCCCGACCGCCAAGCGCGTGCGCCAGCACACGGCCCCACCGACGCCGACGCACCCACCAAACTCCGGCTCCGGCTCCAACACCGCGTCGTCGGCCGCGACGCACCGTATGCTGGCCAAGTACCTGTCCATTCTCGACAAGGACCAGCTCATCTTGATCCTGCTCGACCTCGCGCAATCGGCCAACCCGGACCAGGCCGTCGCACTGCACGCGGCTATCCCGAAACCGACCATCGCCGCCGTCGCGGCCCACCTGACTCGACTCGAGCGCGACCTGCGCGACGCGTTCCCGTACTCGCGCACCGGCCCGATTGCCAACGACTACGCCTACGCGCGCGTCGCGCCCGTGCTCGAGAGGATCAAGGACGCGGTCGTCGACTTCCTCGAGTATTTTTACGCGCAGGCCATGGTGCTCGACCCCGCCGAGTCAAAGCTCGACCGGATCGCGACGCTCTTCGAGTACTTGGCGCTCGCGATTAACATGGTCGTGCGGCTGCCCGACTGGGAGAATGCTAGTCACCGGCGCACCAAGGCGAACCTGGTCTCGAGCGTGCGCGAGGCCTGGCACGCGGCGATTCACCATGTCGCGCAGTGGGCGCACGAGCAGGCGCGGTATATGGCGCCGGGGGTCGTCGAGGCTTGGGGCAAGTGGTACGCGTTGCTCTTAGTTGATTTCAACCGTTCACTCGATCACATCACTTACTTACCCCTTATTCTGCTTAGCCTGACCGACGCCAACGCCATGACCGGCGGCCAACTCACCGACGTCGTCCGCGACTTTGCCGCGCGGCTCGGATGGTACTTTGGGATCGCACCGCCGCCCGTCGCCGTCAGTGCGCCGTGCGCGATCGCCGCGGCCCCACTCCCGCTACCGACTCCCGCACCGGCACCGCAAGCGCCGGCCTCGCTCCTGTTTGGCGCCACTCAGCCGGCGTTCCTGTCGATGCTCGCGGGGGGTACGCCAGGCCAGCAGCCGTTGTCGCCGGCGAGCCGGTCGCCCGTGGTCGGGGTCGGGCCGCGCGTGCAGTTTGGGATAGGGCGGCAGTGAGGGCCCCAGTGCGGTTGGGATGTGGTTAGGATGCGGTGTTTTCGGTCGTTGGCTCGATTTGAGGTTCAAAATCGTTTTTTTTTTCTCGCTCCTTCTTCGCCGTTGTTCGGTTCGGTGAGGGGGCGCTGTTGTGTGTATTCCCGTCGTCTCTCTCCTCCCACCTTTCATTCGCTCGCATTCGTCGTCGCGTCGTTGGCCCAACCCCAGTGGGGTCACGTGCAATGGCGGCCGTGAATGCGATTCCGGTTTCGTCTTCATCCTTTTGTGGTTCTCACTGGCGCACTTGCAAATACATATCATCTCTTGTCACATCCAATATCAATCCCACTGTTGTTCCTTGCCAGTCAGGCTACTGAGTTCTACACAGCAACTCCTGCATGGACAGTGTTGGTGCCATGCACGCACTGCTCAAGCTCAATACAGTTCTCACAAATCTCATGTCACCACAGGCCATTTTGCTGCTGAGTTCCACACAACTTGCAGTTGTGCTGGTGTTGGCTGGCTACATGGAGCATGCAATGTTTGTGGATGATGATGATGAAGACAACTTTGGCTGGGAGGATGACAACAGTAATTGGTTGATTCACATCATTTCCCACTGACATCACAGCAATGCAAACCCAAACACCACCATCACACTTGTTGGGGTTGCACCAGCCATCTCCACTGCAGAACCAGATGACATGCCAAGCCACCCTTCCTGTGCCCACCCATGTGTTGTTCAACCTGACAAGTGTGATGGTGGCATTTGGGTTTGCATTGGTGTGATGTCAGTGGGATCAATATCCTCAAGATTGGTCAAATGTGAAGAGCAGTGAGTTGTGTGACCAGTCAGTTGGTGCCCAATCCATTGGCATTTTGTGGGCAGCATCATGGCGGCCATTTGCAGGTAAGTCAGAGAATACTCTATGGTCATTACAATGAATCAGTTGTGGGGTGGGGTGGGGAGGGGTTTGGGCAAACATGCAAACTAGATGCTTGCATCAGTCATGGTTGCCTTGAGCTGTTGATTCTCAGCAATGAGCTGCTGGTTCTCAGCCACAAGCTCAGTCATGCATGATATGTACAATGTGGCTCTGATTTCAGCAATCATAGTGCCTGATTTCAGCAATCATAGTGCCAATTTTTTCATAGTGTGCTGACTGGTTCTGGAATGCACCCCTGGTGCCAATGCACACACAACATTGCAAATGGACCATCCTTGCCCTTGTACAATAGTACTGCCATGGCATACAATGTACCATTGGGGTCCCATGCAAGTGGCATGTACAGTGTTGGCAAGCAGTGACCTGTCTGGCCACAAATCTGGCTGCCATGAAAGTGCATTGGCATGTGACATGTGCTCACCCTTCTTGTACTTGATTTCCAGATTGTGCTTGGTGAGCAACAATAGCCACTGCACCTGCTGTCCATTGAGCTTACACTGTGTTGCAAGGTACATTAGTGTACAGTGGTCTGAGTTACAGTGCACCTTCCTGCTGTGTACATATGTGCATCACTGGTTCAATGCCATGACAAATGTGAAGTTGTGAACCAGGTATGTGCACTCAGCCATCTTCAACTTGCAGCTGAAGTACTCAATTGGCCACCCATCCTGCTGTAGCACTGTGCTGACCATGAACCTGCTTGCATCAGTTATAATATTGAAATTGCCATCCTCATCAGGCAGGACCAGCACCAGCACCATTGATGATGCCCCCTTATGCGCTCAGAATGCAACATCAGCCATGTCCAACCACTCATATGTGATGTTGGTGAGCAAGTCTGTCAGTGGGCACATGAGCTCAGCAAACCCATTGATGAACTGTGCACAATAGTTGGCAAGCCCAATGAACTCATGCAGTTCCTTCTGGTCTTTGGACACAGGCCAACTGCACACCACTACAACCTTGGCCAGGTCAATGTGCGCACTGTCACAGTCCATGAAATGACCAAGCATGAGGTGGAACTTGTTCTAGTGAAACACCTTGAGCACCTGCCAAATGTGGTGCTTGTGCTCAGCCTTTGTCTTCAAAAAGACCAAGATGTTGTTGAGGAAGACCACATCAAACTGGTTGAGGTACAGCTCAAAGACCTGGGTCATGACATGCATGAATGTCAATGGTGTGTTGCACAAGCCAAAGCTGAGCACACACCACTTGAATGTCCTGTACTGCATCACAAACACTCTTGTGCATGTCCAACTCGTCCATGCACACCTGGTGATACCTGCAGATGAGGTTGAGCTTTGTGTAGTAGCACATGCCACACAGCATCCAGAACAGTGTCTTGGCACATGGCATCAGGTTTGTGTCACACACCATGATCTTGTTCAGTGTGTGATAATTGATGTATACCCTGATGCTGCTGTCCTTCTTCAACACAAAATGAACTGGTGATGCAAATGGCAAGCCCTTGCTCAGCCAGATCAGCCCATGTTGCAACAGCCCTTCCAGCTGCTTGTGCAGTTCTTCAAGCTCCCTGGGTGAGGCCTGGTAAGCACACTGGGCGACCAGCAATGTGCCATCCTTGAGCTCAATCTGGTGGTTGACCTTGCATTTTGGTGGCATGCCTGTCAGCTTGGCAAACCTGGTCAGGAACTTGCTGACCAGCCTCTGCCCACCCATGTCCATATAGCCAATGCCCTTGAAGGTTGAGCACAACCATGACCACAATTGCCAGGTCATCATACAATGCTGCCACACACTCAACAGCCAACAGCCATTTGACTTCAACATGCAAAGGCCCACCTGCCACTGGCTGCACATGTGTTGCACCATTGTCAAGTGACAGTGCGCCTGATGACCACTTGAGCCACATGTTGCACTCATGCAACCATGGCCAACCCAAGATGACCTCCCACACACCATTGTCCAACATCAAACACCTTGCCATGGTGATGATGCCAGCCACCACCATGTGCATCACCACCCACTCACACTGCACCTGCCACACCACACCATTGAGCCCTGAGACTTGCAACCACCCATTGCTCACAATTTGTGCCCCAATGTGCTCCAATTTGTGCCCCAATGTGCTCCATGACAGCAGTCATGCAATGTTGTTGTGACACACCCAAGTTAACCATGAGCATGCCTCCATGTTGTTGTCATAACCTGTTGTGCAGCCTCTTGCCTTTGCACTTAGTTGACCATGCCTGCCCCTTGCATGGGGTTGCATCTGGCTACAGCAGTGTGTTGTACACATACAGCCAGTCCATGCTGAATGCAACCACCTCCAGCTCATTGCCAACAATGTCAACATCCTTGTGCTCCTCCCCCATGTGCAGGCTGCTGCTGCTGCTGCTGTCCATGTCTGTGTGGTTGCAGTCAACCTCCCTGACCCCTACTGTGGTTGCTGCCCCTCCCTTGCATGACAACACAATGCCACCCCCAGCACCCATTTGTGGAATACATCCTCATCCATGGACTGCAACTTTGGTGACCTGACAGGGAAAACCTGGGCACTCAGCAACATCACCAATTTGATTGTCAAAAACTGCAACATCCCCTTGTGCCCCATGGACAATCACACTGTAAATGGCCTACACCACCACACCAATAACAGCAGTGGCACTCCATGCCCCAATCATAGGCTGTGCAATCTGCACAGTCCTGTCCACAATTGCTACCACATCCATGCTGGCAGTGGCAATGCTGCTCCATGGTCATGCCAGGGCCATTGTGATCTTGTGCAACCATGTGCACAACTTGAAGCTGGATGACTTCAGAAAAAACTCCAACCACACTGCCTGGACAAAACCTTCCACCATCATTGGCCACAGCCCCACTGCATGCTGCTGCACCCTGCATGATTCTGCCAGCCCAGCAAAAATGCGCCCAATTAAGAGCACCATCTCCACCTCACTGCACAGCCACCCATGCAACACTGCTGCCCACCTGCACCTATGTCTCCACCACATTGTACTTCCACACCCCCACAAACAGCAGGGTGACCATTTTTTTCAAGCACTGGTTGTGCACCAGGGACAGCTGCAGGCGCTGCTGCTGCTGCAGGTGCAGCAGGCACTGCTTGCTCCACTTGGGCAGCAGGCACTGTAGCAGGTTGGGCCCCAAGAACCCACTGCATCATCAACCAGATCTCCTCTATTGCTGCCCCTTGCTTCTCCACTGCCTCACCCACTCTCTGGATCACTACCCCTTGTATCTCAACTGCTGCACCAAGATCATGAAACTTGGTTGACATCTCAGGCACTGCCTGACTCAACTGCTCCACTTTCCCAAAACACTTCTCCAAAGTGCTCATGCTGCCTTTTGGAACACCAGAATGCCAGCTTCACACACCTGCAGGTCGATTTTGAGGTTTAAATAATGGATGGGTGACTGTGCCCACCCCACTGACTTGCCAATTTTGGAGAAAATCGCACACCACAACCACCTGCTTGCAGCCCAGGTTGCAGACAGAACAGGTTGCAGACAGAACAGGTTGCAGACAGAACAACGTCGATCCAAGACAAGAATAGCTGAATGTCAGAAACCCCACTGTATCAACAAATCTGGCGTACCTTGCCTGGTACCAAGGCCAGGTTGACTTGAGGAGTCGAACTGGCAGACGCTATCAAGTTGTTGCGACCTGAACTGGGCCACAGGGAGGAATGCTTCTGGACTTATTCGCCACGAGGGCTGGTGCTAATATCGAAGACGGTCCCAGCCCAACTCCACGTGTAGACAGGGCCAGGCGTGGGACGCTTCGGATGCGCCCAACAGAGCGAGAGTCTTGGGAGCGCCAAAGGCGCAGGATGGGTTGGTGGTTGTGGTTGTGGTGGTGGTGGGAAGGCCGAGGGCGGTGGAGAGACGGCCGGGCCAGTCGAAGGTGCCGGGTACGAAGGGATGGAGGGAATGGCAACGAGTGGCAAGCGATGGAGAGAAGACTGCCGGCGTCGTATTTGTCGTCGTCCTCGACGGTCGGTCCTTGCCTGACGTGGTGGTGGGGGGTGGTGACTGGTGGGCGAGCGGCGGGTCTCTTCCACTAAATCTTTGCCATGCATGTCCACCGGCGCTAACACTGATCCGCTGTTCACGACGACGACCATGACCACAAGTGCTCGCCGCACCGCGCACCAGGCGAAACCGGTCGAGAACTCGACCACGCCCGCCCTGCTGCCAGCGCGCCTCGTCGCCGTCATCACCGGCGCCAACAGGTGCCGCACACCCCCGCCAAGCCTCGGCAACATGCTCGCATCCTCAGCTCACGCTCGCGCTCTCGCTCTGCACTATCCGCCTGTAGCGGCGTCGGGTTCGGGATCGCGCGCCGCCTCCTGCGCCGCCAGTTCCGGTTCGAAACGGTCGACGCGCGCGGCACACCCTGCCACGTCGTGCTCGACTCGGACGACGACCATGACGAGAACGCACCCTTGCACTCGGCCGATGCCTTCCAGCCGGACGTGGCTGTAACCGTTGTCCTCGCCTGCCGGAACCTGGGCCGTGCAGAGACCGCGCGCGACGCCCTTGTCGCCGAGTTTCCGGGCGCTGACGTGCAGACGGTCATTTTGGACGTGAGCGACCGCGCGTCGATTGAACGTGCCGGGGATGAGTTGCGCGCGCGGTTCGACCAAGTCACGCACTTGTTTTGCAATGCCGGGATCATGCCGACGGTTGGACTCAACTGGCTCGCCATCATGCGCGACCTAGTGTGCGACCCGTACGATCTCTTGACAGTCGCCACGAATGCGTTTGTGCAGCCGGTCGGGGACAGGGATAGACACGGGCACGGCACCGTGTTTATGGCGAATACGGCGGGGCACTACGTTCTGGTGCGCTCGAAATGGCCCGTCTTTCTTGGCCGTTAAGAGTGCTCTGAGCTGACAGATTGGTACATTGCAGATTCACGAGCTCATGCCGCTCCTGACGGCGGGTCGCGGGCGCGTCATCTTCACCAGCTCCTACACAGCCAACCGCGAGTACTTCGACCCGCGCGACGTCGAGTGCTTGAAGGGGTTCGTCGACTTCCACCTCTCGCGATCGACGTACTTTGTCAACTGACCCGCTCCAACCTCCACCAGTGAACGCCCGTACCAGTCGTCCAAGTACGCCATGGACGTGCTGACCGTCGCTTTGAACAAGCGGTACGGCGACCGTGGCGTGCAATTCTTTACTACCTGTCCCGGCACCGTCTACACGGGCATCATTGCCGTCCCAGTCCCGGCCTTTATCATGATGGCCGTCTACTACTTTGTACGTTCCCCTCGATCCCAGTCTCACAGCCCTCCACCCACTCACGACCCCCGCTTCCTATTAGGCACGTCTGTTCATTGCCATGCTCACCATCACCGCCGAGAATGGCTCATCTGCTGCGGTGTTTCTCGCGCACCGGCCCGCCAACGAGCTCAACGTCTACCACAAGTACCACGCGCGCGCGTCGCCGCTCGGCACGCCGTTCGTGGCGTCGCACCCGGTCGCGCCACCGCCCGCCGAGGACGGGTCCGGGTTTAGCCCGCAGTCGCTCATGGAGGCGATGCTGGTGGACGGCGCGTGTGCGCGAATCATGGAGGAGGAGCGGCCGGACCCAGAAATGAGTCAGGCATAGTTTGGTGAAGGCAATTTTGGTCCATTCTTTGCCACATGGAAATAACACCCGCACTAACGGCAAGGAATCGCAAAATGCATCGCAAGCAATCACAAAGTGCAAGCATGCCCTTCCTTTCGGGTCACGCATCGGCCGGTGCAAAAAAGTCGTCGAGTGTGCGCGAACCACTGCTTTCGCCCTTGCTCTTGTCGGATCGTGCCGACGGTCGTGCCGACGGCCGTGCCGGTTTTTTACTTGGACGAGCTGGCGACGATGGGCCGGCTGCTGGTGCCGCGCGTTTCCTTGATGAAGCGGCGACAGCGGCCTCTGGTTCCCCGACCGCATTCGAAGCGCCGCCAGCTCGTAATGCCGCGAGATTCAGGCACTCGTCAATGTGCCAGACCATCGCGGCCTCGGCCATCCCCGCGGGGAACGGCACGACGTGACAGACCGGGCAAACGGCCTCGTCCACTGGGTCACGACTGGGCGGCGCGTGGGCCGATGACGAAGCCTCGGCCGTCGCCCCGCCAGAGCCCGCCGCACTCTTTGCTGGCCCGACCGCCGTCTCCGCGCCCAGCCGAATCAAGAACCGCGCAATCCCCCTTTTCTCCAGGACCTCCCGGTCAATCAAATCCGACACGCGCACGCCGAGCAGTCGGATCATCGACGTTTCCGAACCCCCGTCCTGCGCGGTGACCGCGGCCACGGCTTCGGTCAGTAACGTGCGTGCGACTGGGAGCAAGTCGGTCGTCTGCGTCGTGTACTTGTGCAATGTGCGCCCGGCCTGCCGCACGCGAAACGACGCCGACTTGACCTTGACCGTCAGGTGCCGCGAGAGCCGCGACGTGGACTCGAGTTCCATGTGCAGTTCGGCGACGAGGGCGGCGAGGGTCGAGTCCCATGCGGCGGCGTCGCGCGTTGCGCGGAACGTGCGTTCGGTCGAGATGCTCTTTTGCGGGCCGGAGCTTCTGTCGACGCCCAAGAGTCCATCAGAATCGAGGGGATGGGGTCGTTTTTCAGGGAGTTGGGCGACACGTCCGACCAGAACGCGTTGCCGAGCCCGAGCGCCGACTGGAGCAGGAACCCGAACGCCTTTTCCGACAAGGCGAGCGACAGGATCGCGGCTTCGCGCACAAAGTCGGCACACGTCTCGACGCCGAGCGTCTTGAGCAGGTGCTCGGTCACGCGCCCGACACCGCTGATGCGGCGCATCAGCAGCTTGTTGGTGAAGTCCACGACAGTCTCGCGGTCGGGTGCGAGGTAGTACTGGCCGTTGGGCTTGTTCAGGTCCGAGCACACCTTGGCGAGCATCCTAGGGGTAGAGACGAGCGTCGATTTGAGTACCAGAGTGGATGTACGAACGAAAAGATTGTCAAAATCACGCACGCGTCGGGTGCAATGCCGGCGGACGCGGTCAGCTGCGTCTTTTCAATAATGCGGTCGCGCATTTCTTGTACAATGGGCTGCGGGTCCGACAGGTCGTGCGACTTCATGTAGGTGGTCAGGTTCAGGTAGCACTCGTCGAGCCCAGCGGTACGCATGTCGGGGTCGTATTCCTGGTCAGAAAAAAGCAATCAGCCAGTGCCGAGGGTCAGATCACGTCGAGCGACAACGCACCCGCAGGAGAGCGCGGACTTGATCGCTAATGGCGCGATACTTGTCGAAATGCAGCGGAATAATGACGAGTTCGGGGCAAAGTTGTTGTGCAATGTAGCCTTCGAAATGAGGTTGAAAGCGAATCAGCAACTGGTGCTCGACCAGCCCCCAGTGCAAATCAAGTACCAGGCATCGCTGCGCGCACGCCGTACTTGCGTGCCTCATAATTGGCCGTGCAGAGCATCATGGTCGACCCGACGGCCATGGGCTTGGTCTTAAGCTCGGGCAAGTCGCGCTCCTCGACTGACGCGTAGAACGCGTTCATGTCGAGATGGACAATGGTCTGTGTCAAGTCGCGCGTCGCCTCGAGCTCGGTAATCCGGCGCGCAATCTTGGCGCGGTGCGGTTCCGACTGGGCAATCGGCCGCATTTCGCTCACTTGGTCGAGCAGCCGCAGCTCGCGCTGCCGGTTGGCCTCGGACTTGCGCTCCTCGTTCTCGTAGTAGGCCGACCCCTTGGAGAGCTCGGCAATGCGCGCGTTGATCTTGGCGCGGTCCACTTGGTCTAAAATGGATAAGAAACGAGGTGAAGGGACATGCTCTCCTCGAAACGGAACATCGAGTGCGTACTCATGCCGGCCTTGTGCGCGGAATAGCTGAAGCGGTAGCCTGTCGCGTCATCCGCGCCCTTTGCGGCAGGGGGATCGGCCGGGCCGTCGTGCTCTTGTGATAGCCACGCGAAATCTTGCGAGAACACGCCCTGAAATTCCTCGTCGTCACCAAAGCCGGCGAGCTCGCCGTCGGCGCCCAACTCATCGTGGCTCCATTCGGCGGACGGGTCGGGAACTGGACCTGCCTCCCTAGGCCTCGTCAGGTTGGCGCGCTGGCCAACACGGCCGTGACCACCCAGCTCATCGCGCATGGCGTTTGGTCTCCTGTCGGACATGTGCAGCCGCCTAAATGCGAGGAGTTTCTGAGCTTGCAGCCAACTGGGACTGGGCGAGACCCGGACCAGCTGCATCAACGAAGCGAGCGACGCCGTGGTGAGGTCGGGACAGAGTCCGTGGCGTCTGACTCACTGTGCCGGGTGCGGTGAGGAGCCCTGTCAGAGCGGTCAGGGGGTGCCTCATTCCCGCATGGCACTTCCTGGAAAGACGTGAGCGCGTCGCGTCCAAACCAACGCCGCTGTTGCTGCCGCGACCACCACCGTTCGCCGCCAGCACCTGCTTGACGGCCAAGCTGCTTGACGGCCAAGCTGCAAACTGATAGTGTCCATTGCCGCTGCAAGAATCGACCCGAAAACGCCATGGTCAACGCTCTCGACCGCGCGACGTTGCAAAATGCCACGACGGCCGACTTGATCGCGGCCGTTGCTCGCCTGCTCCCACCAAATAACGAGTTTCCGACCCATGCCGAGACGGGACAGCCCGATTTTGCGCTCGTCGCCTTTATCCTCGAGTCGCTGACCTTCCACGTCAAAGGTGCGCCGCGGTCCAGCTCAATACGCTCTACATCGATGATTGTTGACCAGGCAGATACTGACCCGTTTGCCCCAGGCCCCGCTGGCGCGACCGCAAGGGGGGAGATTTTGCAAGGTCTCAACGGATCGCTCGACCCCATCTTCGCGTTCCTCGCCATTCCCGACGAGGAGGTCGCCGAGGCCGCCGTCAAGCTGCTCGAGCAAGTCACACTGCCGTTCCCCGCGGAGACAATTCTCCAGGCACATGTACGCGGCTTTCTGTCCAGCAACTTGCTCGTTATCGGGTTGTGCTCACCTTGATTTCATTTTAGGACAACCTCGTTGCCGGCCTCGGTCATCCAGAAAGCGGAGTTCGCAACCTCGTCCTCTCACTCTTGAAGAAGCTCGGTCCAAGCCAATGGGTGCGTGTTCCCGACACGTAAGTCGACGCCTTTATGGACCGTCTCGCTGATTGCCGTCACGCCAACTCCACAGACGCAAGAACTCGCTGCGGCCGCCCTGAAGGGGGCGTTGACGGGCAGCCTGCGCGTGTTTGAGCAGTTCAAGTCGCTCCTCAAGAGCGAGGCCATGATCCACGTCCTGCTCCAAGCGTCTTGTCTCGAGATTTTGCTCCAACTTGCCCAGCACGTACTCCATGATCAGTTTTCGCAACACAGCGTTTCACTGACGCTTGATCCTGTCATCTAGCGACCCGCTCGACCGCTTCCGAGTCCTCGAAATCGTCGGCCTCGCCGCACGCCTGTCTGCCGCCGCCGCGCACCAGCTGCACCTCGCCAAGTTCTTCCTCCCGCTCGACGACGGGGACCTCGAGTACGCCGTCCTCACCGAACTCTGCACATCCCTGATCCTTCCCACCTCGACCGCCGACGCGGGCACCCCTACCGAAGCGCGGCACTTCCTCGTGCAGGCCGGCGTTGTCGCCGCCATCACCGACCGCGCCGAATCCACCAACCCAGAAACGCGCGCGCGGCACCTGATCCCAACGCTCACGTTCCTCCTCGCGTACGTTGCGGCCGTCGGGACCGACAACGACGCTTACGTCCCGCGCATTCTGGACGTGGCCGCGACCGCCCTTCTCCCACCCGCCGACGCCGATTTGGTCCAGCGCGACGCGCACCAAATCGTTGCCCTCGCGACCCTGCGCGGGCTCAGCGCGATCCCCGACCTTGCGCCGGTTCTCGCACACGCGCGGCTCGTGCAGGCGCTGACCACCGTCACCGCGCCGCTCCGCGGCGGGAACCACGGGTCGGCCGCGTGGCTCGCGGGCCTCCTGCAGCTGCTCTGCGCATGGGCGCCGCTCGACCGAAACGGACAATTCGCGGCCGTGGTCACGGCCAATGCGGACGATCCGGCGGCGGTCCTGGTTGCTGCGACCGTGCGGGCCACGACACATATTGACGAGACGGTGCGGTCGGCCGCGTATGCCGCGCAGTGCGGGCTTGCGCAGGTGCAGTGGGGTCAGGTGGAGTTGGCCAAGCCCGAGCGCGTGAATTATCTCGTGGATCGGACGGCGGACGACGGGTCGCCTGCGGCCAAACGCGCGCGGTATACGGTTGTGGAGCTATTGGCGGCGAGCGAGGTGGTGAAGGGGGCGGATGTCGCGACGCAGAAGCGGATCGGCGAGTATTTGCGCGAAGGCCCGTTTTTTGTCGTGCGGGAGGCGGCGGTCGCGTTGGGCGATGCTGCGTAGCGGATCCGCGGGGTGTTGGTCTCGGTGTCCAGACCAAGAGGATGTTTTTGTGAATCAATGGAGGATTCGTTGCTTTCTTATTCGATTGGGACAAACAGGTGCTGCTGGTACCACCGCAGTTCCTCGATGCTTTCGCGAATATCGTCGAGCGCGCGGTGTGCGGTTTTCTTGATTGGCTTCTGCTGAAACTTGGCCGGGTACCACCGCGACGCGAGTTCCTTGATGGTCGACACGTCGACGATGCGGTAGCTCAAGTGGTTGACGAGGCGTGGCATGTCCTTTTGCAGGAATTGTTTGTCGCTGTGGACGGAGTTGCCTGGCCAAGAGAAGGTCGGTCAGTAAGTTTGCTCGGAGAAAAGAGGCAAACATTGGGAGCGACAAACCAGCGAGAACGCCGACACCCTTGTCGGGCACGTAGCGCTGAATGAACTCGAGCACTTGGGTCTCGGCGTCGGCCATGGAGACGGTGGATGCGGTCACGGCCGCAGTCAGGCCCGATTTGCCGTGCTGCTCGGTACACCAGGCATCCATCCCGTCGAGAACGGATGCGGGCTGGTGGATAATGATCTCGGGCATCTGTGCAAGCATCCAAGAGAGAAGGCGGGTGGTCAGGCGAGCCAACATTGTCGATGAGGAGGAGAATGACAGGCACCTCGGCGACAAAGTTTAAATGGCCGTCGGTGATAATGCACGCGATTTCAATGATGAAGTCGCGGGACAGGTTGAGGCCCGTCATCTATTGAGCGGCCAAGAAGCGAGGGTCAGGTTGGGTTGTAACGGACGAACGCATACGAGCCGTGATCCCCCTTACCTCACAGTCAACCCACACGAGCGGGCGAGCGACGGGGGTTGCAGGAGCAGCAGGGGCAGCGGATGCCGAACCTGAGCTCGGTTTCGCGGATTGGGCGGTGGACATGACGCGGCAAAATGGCAGTGTCGCGGCGGCAGTTCGGGCCAAGGGGCGCAAATGGGCACACGATATAGTGGAGAAAGGGCGCGGGGCAGGGGCAGCGATGCGTCTCCAGAGCGTGTCCGTGACGAGCAAGTTCCGACGCGAGAGGTCGGCGGCTGGATGCTGGCAGTGCGGGCGTGTCGCGCGGATTGATGCGGCCGTGATGAAGCGGGCTTGGAGCATGGCAGGTCGAGGACTAGACAATACGACGCAAGGATTATGAACGTCGAGATGCGTCCAAGTCACTGAGGCGCCAAACAGCAAGCGACAACCACAGCAACGCAGGAGACGACAACAGCCACTCTCCACGACGGCCGCACTTCATTTTGACAACGTCGACACCCTCATCCCTCAGCAATTTGCACCAAAAAATACTCGACCAGCGCTCGCTTTCGGCCACCGACTACCCCGGCCATCACCATGTCGAGCGCTCGACCACGACCCGTCCCAGGCACCAAGCGGCGCGCCGCGCGCAGCCGGAGCCCTCCCTTGCCGGCCATTTCGTCGTCGGCCACGGCCCGAGCGCCCAAGCGCGCCAAGCCCATGACGCCCGACTCGAGCGACCCGCCATCCTCCTCCTCGCCTCGCGACGTTGACGTTTGGGACCCGGAACCCGACGACGGCCGGCTGCCGACACCCGCCCTAGATTCCGAGGCTGGCGACGACGACGCTGCTAGCTCGCGGTCCACGACGCCCGCATCATTTGCCGACAACGACGCTGCCAGCTCGCGGTCCGCGACGCCCGTATCATTTGCCGACGACGACAACAACGACGTCGATGCCGACGGCGCCAACTCGCGCACCGCAACGGCCGCGTCGCTGGGCGACAGCGATGAAAACGACGACGACGCTGCGCCTGGTTCCTCGCTCGAAAATGCCGTCGACGAGACCGATGACTTTGTCCTGCGTGAGGAAGTCGTCAACGGCGACATTATCGCGCGCGAGGAGGGCACCGGCAAGGTGCTGCGCCAGTTGACCGATTTCGTTATTCACAAAATCGACGACTTGAACGCGCGCGCACCCTACATGCACACTGGACTCGAGGAACTAGCAGTACAAGTCAGTGGGCGTGTGCTTCCGTTGTATGGCGACGAGAATTTCCGAGACGATGACGACGACGGCGATGACGAGCCCGTGCCCGTCTACCTGACGACGTTACCCATCATGCGCTCGTTTTCCGACATGGACAAGGACAACCGAATGTACTTGACACTCCTCGTCGAGTTTTTGGGGGGCTCTACCGGTGGAGAAGGGAAAGCTGACGAAAACATCTCCTCTCATGTAGGGATTTCTGGGTCGAGACGCATTGTGCATGGTACAGGCTGACGGACCCGCACCGGTCCTACGCAGACCAGTTTTGGGAATCGGCAATGATCAATCTGGCGGTTGAATTTGTTCTCGACGTGTTGCTCGACGATCCCGACAAGTCCATGAAGGATGCGCAGATTTGGGACCGGCTCATCAACCACCAATTTGGCCTCGGGGGCAAGGTCTACGCCATTGAGGCATGGGCGCTCGATCATCTCAAGGACCAGATTCGCCAAACGACCGTGGAATGGATGGGAGCCGGCAAGATCACGTACCGGCACCCGGTTCTCGACCGTTGGTTCAAGGAGGCGACGGGCAGGTCGCGCAGCCGAAATGGTCGCACGAGCCGCGCCTCGGGCCATGACCGTGCTCCACGCGTGCAGCAAGTGCAAAAGAGGACGCCGCATCTGAAAAAGGACGCGCTCGCCACGTTCACGCCGCTCGTCGCAGAAATTGCCGACGAGTTTGGTGTCTACCAGGTCGGCCGGCAAGTCGTCGGCAGCAAGGACGTCTTCACCTACTCGCGCATGCCCGAGGCCATCGTCAAGCCGTCCGACGCACCGATTGTCGCAGGCGACACGGTGCGCACGCGCGGGTCTGCGGCAAACGCGCGCCGGTTCATGGTGCACAGCGTCGACGGCAACCGCGCGCACGTCGTGATCATGCTCTACGGGTACCAGACGCAGATGGGCGCCATGGCCGAGCACGAGTTCATGTACCCGATCGCCGAGTGTCGAACCGTGCCGCTCGCCGACCTGCAGCACGACCCGCAGCCCGTGCGCGCCATGTTCCTGCGCGACCGATTTGTCAAGCTCGACCTGACCGTGTGCCCCGGGTGCCAGCGCGGGCGCATGCCCGTGGCCCTGCCCGACGTCGTCGAACTTGAGCGCACGCACCGCCACCCGCTGCTCACGCGCGCCGGCGTCGCCACGTTCCCGCCGCTCAACACCACGACCATTCGCAACATCGAGGTTGGCGGCGTCAAGTATTTTGAAAATGACTTTATCTACTACGACCACGACAAGGCCAGCATTGGCCTCTACCTGTTTGCGCAGATTGTCAAGATTTCATCGGGCAACCAGCCCTCGAGCAACGGCGTCGACGCCATGGACGTCTCGAACGACGACGATGATGAAGAGAACGACGTCAAGTCAGTCCCCGCGCGTGGCCGTGCCGCTGCCGCCGTGCCGCGTGGGCGCAACGGGCGCGCAACAACGCCGGCCCCGCCCAAGCGCTCGTCCTCGTCGCGCGCCGCGCGCGCGTCCGTCAAGGTGCGGCTTCTCGGCCGATGGAACTCGCTCTACCACGACGACAACCCGGACGCCGACAGCGACCCGCGGCGCGTGTTCATGACCAACATTTACGAGACCATTCCGGTCGACAAGCTGCGCGGCCATCTCGTCGTCGTGCCGCGCGGGCTTGAATCACCCAACAAGTACTTCCAGTTCGAGCACAACCTCGTGCTTCATGGCCTGCACCCATCGCACAACCCGACCAAGTTCCTCGAGCACATGTCGACGTCGCCGACCAAGCTGCGCGACTCGGTCGATCCGGCCAAGCTTGAGCCGTGGACTACTGACGTGTTTGAGAACCGGTCGGTCGGCAATATTCTCAAGCTCAACGAGCAGGCCGCGCTGCTCAACTTTACCGAGACGCCCGCCGACTCGCTCGAGGACGTCGTTGCGGCGGCTGACCCGACGGCCAAGCCCAGGGGGCTCGCGCGGCTCAAGGCCATTGACCTGTTCAGCGGCTGTGGCGGTCTGACGGTCGGGTTCGACTCTGACCTGGTCGCTTGCGCCGACACCAAGTGGGCGATCGAGTGGGACGAGCACGCATCGCTCACGTTCCACAGCAATTTCCCGGGCTCGACCGTCTACAATGTCGACTGCAACGCGCTGCTCGAGGACGCGATCAAGCAGCGCATTGCGACGTTTGGCACCGACGCGCCGCCGCCCGTCACGCCCGCCGAGATCACCAAGTCGACCAAGGTCGCGCCCGACGCACGCAACGTCGACTTCATCTACTGCGGACCGCCTTGTCAAGGTTTTTCGGGCCTCAACAACAACCGGAAGTCCGACGACCCGAAAAACGCATTGATTGCAACGGCGCTCTCGTACGTCGAGCTCTACCGGCCCAAGGTGTTTTTGCTCGAAAACGTCGTCGGCCTCTTGACGTTCAAGTTTGGCGGGCAGCAGGCGACCAAGCACCGCGTCGAGGGCGGGCACAAGACGGGCACGCTCTCGTTTATTCTGCGCGTGCTCGTCGAGCTCGGGTACCAAGTGACCTGGCACGTTGCGCAGGCCGGCAACTACGGCACACCGCAGTCGCGGCGTCGCGTGCTCGTGTTTGCGACGCTGCCGCACATTAAGTTGCCCGACTGGCCCGAGCCCACGCACATTTTCAAGACCGAGACGTGCAACCTCGCCGTATGTCTCGACGCCGAGGCACGCGCCGCGGCGAAAGCACGGCTCGTGCACCACGTCACGTCCTACTGCAAGGTCACGCGCGCGCTGTACCCGAACACGACCGTCAAGGACGCGATTTCCGATTTGCCGGCATTCGACTTTGAGAACCCGAACGTGGCTATGAAACTGCCGCGCAACAAGGTCGAGGCGATGCGGCACAATTCGGCTGTCAAGCTCGTCAAGGGGTACGAGCCGACGCTCCGGTTCCTGACCGAGGTCGGGTACACGCGGCCGGCACCCTACTTGACGCGGCCCAGGTCACACTACCAGCGGCTCATGCGCCGCGTCGCCACGCGGTTCGGCCGGATGCGGCTCGACCACGAGACCGAGGCGCAGCAGCGGCGCGCCAACGGCGCTGACGCACACGGCAGAGACGCCGACAACAACGACGAGGAAAATGACGAGGAGTCCGACGAGTCGGACCTCTACCTGTCGATGGTCAAGAACCAAATGACGCGCCAGTTCACGTCGTCGGATATCGTCGAACGCATTTGCTGGATCCCGCGAGACCCGCCCGGGTGCGACCACCAGAGCCTGCCCGACGAACTCAAGCCGTGGGCGCTCTCGCACGAGGACTCGGCCGCATCGCGGCATTCCGGGTGGAAGGGGCTCTACGGGCGTCTGCAGTGGGAGGGCACGTTCAAGACTGCGACCACGGAAATGAACCCGATGGGAAAGACGGGGGTACGTTCTTATCTCATCTTCTCTTCGTTCTTGTTGTGTATTTCAGATCCGTTTGGCTAACGCGCTTCTCCGCCCTCGTAGACCATTCTCCACCCGGAGCAGGACCGCATCATCACGGTGCGTGAAGCCGCGCGCAGCCAGGGTTTCCCGGATAACTTTACGTTCCACTGTTATGGCAACGCAATCAAGCTCATGTACTTCCAGGTCGGCAACGCAGTGCCACCCGTGCTCGCGGCCGCGCTCAACCGGTCACTGGTGCGCGCACTCGCCGCGTCGCCGCTGCACGTCTTGACCGAGGAAGAGGCCGCGCTTGTTGAACAGCAACAGCAACAGGAGGAGGAGTAAGTGGAGGGGGCGTGATCTTATCTTATGTGCATTGTTTGCCCCAATGACACAAAATTGGACTGAGATTCATTGGTTATCGTCGATGCTTTTTGCCAGGCCAACGTGCTTGCATCCTGCGCGCACACCTCTGCTCGCGCCTGTCCTCGACGATTTTCTCTGGCGAAGCCGGCTCCCAAAAGGAACCGAGGGCATGTCCCATGCTGCCCACGAGAAGCGCTCCGATCCCAATTGCAAGGCACAGGCTGGGCCCGGCTGTGGCCCCGCTGGGCCGAAGAGGATTGACAGCAGGGGAATGTCGTCTTCGTTTCCCTGATTGACAGGTTGGCGGCGGGCTGTCGTCAGGTTGGCGGACCTGGAGCGCCACAGTGGCAGCTGTCGGGCAGGTTGCCGTCAAATCAACGCCAACTTGCGGACAGCGCGTGACTTCGCGACGCCACCCAACCACGTCGTCAGCGTCTCCGCTGACAATAAAAGGGCGACCGGCCCCGCTCACACCAGCACCAGACCCTCCAGCATCGACACACGATGATCGCCCCACCCATTTCATCCACATCGACCAGCGACACGACCTCGGTTCCGCCGCCGCCGGCCCTTGTGGCCAGCTTGAGCGGCGCCCTCCTAGACGTAACCAATGCCATCTCCAAGCTCGCCACCGCCAACACGGCCTTGAGCACGCACCAAGCTCGGCTCACGCAGCTGCGCGACCTGACGACTCGCGCGCATGATCATGTTCGCTCTTTTTATTCGCACGACCAAGACCTGCTCAAGATCGTCAATGACCTCGTGGGCGTGTCAAGTGCTCTCACCGCGCTCGTTGATGGGCCGACAATGTCAGTTCCCTCGTACTCGCCGCTGCCCATCACGAACCCGCCCGTCACTGCCGCGAATCCCGTTGCGACCCCGTCCACTGTGTCGCCGCCCCTAGTCGAGAGTTATACTGCCACATCGGACCTGACTCGTGATCTGCCCCAGCGGACACACGAGATTCGCCCATGGGCCGGCTCTTCCCGCGGCCCCATGAGCGACACGGCGTCCGAGTACTCGGACATGTCGTCGGTGCGGTACACGAGCAGCGTCAGCGGCAGCGCGTCGACACCGCTGGTCGTGTCGCCCAAGTGGACACGGGGTCCGCCGGTGGCCGTGGGCAGCAGTGGCCACGGCAACATGTCCTACCCCAAGGAAGTTGACATCGCGTGCCGCCTGGCGCTGGAAAAGACGGGCGCGGTATTACCGGTGCACTCGCACAAGGGCAGGCATTATGTGGCCGCGGGCGTGCTGGGCTTCTTGACCGGCACTTACTCGTCGCTGCGGTCGGCCAACAACACGATTTCGCGGCACGTGCGCGAATACGGTCTCGACAAGAGCACAGGCGACTTCTTCCCGGGCATTTGCAAAGTGTCGGAACGGTGGTACATTACGATTGACGCATTCAAGACGCACATTATGCCGCACATTCGCAACTCCAAGGACATTTGGGCTGCGAAGGAGTAGACAGGCTGTGAGTGAATGGATCCGGCATCGAGCGAAATGAAAACTGTTTCGTTCGACCCGGAGCCGATTTTGAGTGACAGGTTCGTGATCATGGCGCGAGCCAACATCCAACGATATATATATTTGTACATGCACGCGATCGCGACGGCCGGCGCGTTACTCCATTCGCGGCTTCCCGCTGCCACCGTTCGCGCCCACAACGGGGCTCTGACCGGGCCGGCCTGCGCTCTGTGCCGACGCAATCGACGAGCTCTCCCCCTGCATGGCCACGTCGGCTAACAGATCGTCATTGTCGCTGTCCTCTTCGGCGTCCTGCACGCGCCGATACGACCGCGATGATTGCCGGTACGCGTTGTACCACCAAATGCCGGCCATCGACACGAGCAAGCCCACCACGTTGCGCGGCGTGAGCGTGTCGCCAAAGACGAGCATGCTGCTGCTGATCAAAACGATTTCCTTGGCGAGTCCTGGTGGAGAAGGGAGCGTGAGTAGGACAGAGCCGCGCGGAGGAAAACGCAAGCCGAGCGGCAATCAAAAAACGGACCCGCGACTGAAGACGAACAATAAAGGCACCGACGATTTCGTTAGTGTCCGTGCGTGGCAGGGTGCGGGGGAAAATTGAAACCAGCTTGAGTACCAGAGAGCGCCAGCACACTCGAGTTGTGAATGAGCCCAAACTCGGACGTGAGCATGATGAACGCGAGGAACCCGCCCGCAAACAGCACCGACATGAGCGCCCAGTCGCCCTCGAGAATGCGCGGGTCCTGCGGCTCAATGACGGCCGACGCAATCGCCAGGAACACCGACATGAAGGGCGTCAGTGTGTAGAGCGTGACAATCGGCCCACCAATCACGCTCGGCGCGGGCGCATCGGTCTGTGGGCCGCCGGGCAAGGTCGCGGCACGGCGATTCGCGTGCCACGTCAAAAAGCACGACGTGAGCGCCCACCGCATCCCGCCGCACGCCGCGGCGCCCAGGACCATGAGCATGCCAGACCACGAGTAACTGACCTCGCCCGTCACGGCCATGTAGACGCCTGACAGGATCGTGGCCATGATCACGAGCAGCTTCGGCGTGATGCGCTCGAGGCCGAGCAACCATGACGAGAGCAGGACAAAAATGGGTGCCGAGTTCTTGACGAGCACGTAGGTCGTGATGGAGATGTAGCCGAGCGACGTGTTGGATAGGGCCACATCTAGCCAACGGATGAAGGTGTTGGATTAGAATCACGCGCATCAACAGCGTTTCCTTCGATGGCGAGCCAACAAAACGAACCAGCGGCAGCCGCAGCCGCGGTGGGCAGCGCGTAACGAAGATAGCCAGACTGCCAATCTCGGAATGAAAAGGAGGCACGGAATGCTTCAAATTGCTTGCGGAGCACGACGTGGATCGTCAGCCATGCGCAAGCAAATTGAGTTACTAGATTTCGATTCGAGCACAATGGTCAGCTCACAGTTGGTCGGTTTGGATTCGGTCCTTGGCGTCGTCGACGTACTGCAATGCACGCACGTCGCGGCCGCTGGTGCCTTGAAGTCCAAGTACTCCTTTCCAAACAACTGCTTGTTATAGAGACTAATGACGCGTTGCAGCGGCATGATCAACCACGGCGTCGAGGGTGGAGCGACTCCAGCATCGGACTCAGCTGCAATTGCTTTTACCTCAACACGGTCGATGACGTGTACCACACCGTGATGAACACGGCGTTGCGGAGATACGCGCTCTTGTCCATGATTTTGCGTGACGAGTGGCCGTGGTTGACAGCGTGCAGCAGCCGTTATTTGCCCAGTCAACAGGCCGGTAACGTCGGTCGAAGAGGTCCAGTGAGCTGGCTGGCTGTCGTTGTCGTAGTCGGGTGCTGTCAAACAAGCCGAGTTGTCTCCAGAACGAGCAGCGAGAGTCGGTGCTGCAATTTGTGCCAGCTCTAGGATGCCAACCGCAGCCTTGGACGGCGCACACGCGTCGAGTGCAGCAGGTTGCGGGTGCGCTCTGCTGCTCGTTGAGCAGTAATTGCAATGTGGGCGCGGGTTGATGTCGGCCTCGAACACTTGTCGCGGGTGGCGAAGGAAGACTGGACAACGGCGCGGTCACGTTCGAAACCTCAAAATATTTGCGGATGTGCTGTTCGCTCTTCGCTGCTTCGCTGCATGAGAAACCGCGAGAGGAAGAGAGACCTTAATGAGAACTGGACTCTGCAATAATCTTTCATTCAACACTGTTTTCTACGGCAGCGCTCTGCTATCACCCATTGGGTCGCCTTGATCAGCCCGTGGAGCGAGTATTGCGCCGCCCTGGCCCTCAGAACTGGGCCAATTGCCGTCAACGCCGTTTGCCCCGGCATTTGGCACACCGTCACCTTGGTCAGTGTCAGCAGGAGCAGCTGCAGCAGCGGCAAACTGCGCCAGCGCGACTTGCAAGTGCGACTGCCCTTCCGGCACTTCCCACCCTTGGTGCTTCGTGAAGATTTGCGCAAACGTCTCGGCAAATGTCAAACTACGTTCAATCCGCGCCGCCCAGCCAGTCAGGCGAGGAAAATCGGGAAGGGAATCGGGTTGGCCGAGACCTAACGTACCGATTCGACACGACTGCTTCCTGGACCACGTCGTACAAGACATTGCGCGCGAGACAGTGCTCAAAGAAGGCCGGAACGAGACTCGGCGCCGCCTCGGCCACCTCGGCCGCCGCGTCCTTGGCAAGTGCGTACGCAAATACGTGGCGCTGCACGTCCTCGACGCGGTCCCGTTCCGGTAACACGACGACAGCGCGAGCCACGTCGGCCGGTTCAAGCCGTGCTCGATCCATGGCCGCGACGGCGCGCGCTTCGCTCATCGGCATGGCCGCGAGCAAGACCAGACCAGCAGCGACCGACACGCGCGACCACGCCATGTCGAGAAGCGCCTCGGCCAATGGTGGATGTGCGCCGCCGTTCGTCCTCGGATTGGGCTCCGTCGAAACCGATCCTTCATTGTCGTCGCTGTCGGCGATCGGGAAGAGACTGGAGGCGACCGGGCAGGAGACGAGAGCTTCGTGAATGGAATCGAACCACGCTATCGCGTCGGTGCTGGCCGGGGTCGGGTGCGCGACCGCGGCGTGGAGCAGCTGGTTCCAAACGATCAGCATCCACGACGGGTTGCCGTATAGTTTCGACAACATGCCGAGATTGGCGAGCAGGTACGAGTGCTGCTGGTGCCGGAGCAGGTCCGTCAGACACTGCTTCATGAGCGTGTCATCGCAGATGCTGTAGTCGAGCGACAAGTTGCAAATCAGGTGGAGAACCTGGACAGGGTGCGTTGTGGTTGTGGTTGTGGTCGTGGTCGTGGTCGTGAGACTCAACAATAACCTCGCAAGCCGCGGGAGCCTGAGAGATTGGAAAGACGCACCAGCGGGTACTTGGCGTGGCTCCGAGAGCTGTACCACAGGGACTGCAACAGCGCCTTGTTGCAGTTGCCGAGATCCTTGGACGTGTGCGGAATGTCCAGGTATTGGCAGTCCCGGAAATGCAAGAAGCCGCGGAGTGACCGGCGCAACTTGACGCGGGTAATGGGCACCTGCTTGAGCTCTTCGGGCTCGGCAAACTTGAGCACGATGCTCAAGGCGCGAATCCGAACGTGTGACTTTCGAGCCGAGTTGCGATCCTGAAGACCATGAAATCGAGAGACTCACTCGTGAGTTGTGTTACCTCCGCTGACCAGTTGGGATCGGGCAGACGTGCATACGTAGGCGATTTCGAGGAGCTCCTTGATCATTTCCTGGCGCGGCGCGGTATCGAGCAAGCGCAGAATAACGTCGTGATGGGCCCACCCGGATTTCTAGAGCGTTGCAGAATCAAACCGTCAGCACAGATGCCATGACGCCGACTGGTCAAGCGAGCAACGCTTGGGACAGACAGACATACATGAAACGTGGCCGACGGCAATTGACCTTCAACCAGGACCTCCTCGGCGTTCAGGAATTTCTTTGGGAATCCAAGTCGTCAGCATCGTGACTTTGGCCTTGCCAAATGAAACACCCGAGAAGTTGTGTACCTTGTAGAGCTGGCGGCGGAAGATTTGAATGTTGATCGCGCACTTGGCGGCAATTTGCGCGGTCAGCTCGTGCACGGTCATCGTGACGCTGGGTCGTTGCTGAATAGCGCGATAGTTTCGATACAATAACTCGATGAGCACGTCTTGTTGCGTGACGAGCGGCAGGTACTCGTCGAGGTGCTGGTCCTCGAGCAGGCATTCGAGCTCGGCGCGGTTCAGCAACGCCTTGACCATGAGTAGCCGTTTTGCGTCCGACATATCGTGCTCTTGGTTGACCATGGGCCCGCCGACTCGGTCAGTCACGGATTGCCGTGCCGCCGCCGCTTCAGCCGTCACGTCCGGCGACGGCAAGGGACTCGTCTCGAGTGACTGCAGCGCAAACCGCAGCGCCTGCACCTTGTCCTTGCCGCGCGTGGTTTCGCCAACCATTTTCGCAACGCTGAACGCCATGCTGCCGCGCATTTGGCGCAGGTACGGCCGCACGTCGGCGAACCGCAGAGTCGATCCCTTCTGCGCCGTAATTTGCGTCACAAGTTGACCAAAAATCGTATCCGGATCGAGTTTGAACACGGCGCCAATCGGAAGCAGCTGGTCGACCGTGGCCGGGCACAGGTACCTGCGAATCGTTGCCCACGGGGAATGGCACAGCGCGTGGAGCTGCACGCGCTCCGCCGCCCACTCGACGTCCCACCCGTTCTCGTGCGCGACACGCACGTCCTCGGCAACGACAGCGGCCAGCTCGCCGACCGCGGGTTTCTTGAACGATCGAATCACCTCGAGCACCGTTCGCGCCAACATGAACGAATGAATCTGGTCGCGTGACATGTCGACCCCTTCGTGCGTGGCCACGTCAGCGAGCTGCCCGCAAATGAACTGGATCTTGTCGTAATCGTGCGGGTCGGAGTGGTTGAACGCGGCCATGTAGACGCCGGCCAGTAGCTTCTTGCGCAGCACCTCGCCATGCACTCCAGCGATCGCATTCTGGTACTCGTAGTTGGCGGATGTCGGCGCAGACGAGCCGCAATCGGCCCCGAGCGCGTTGTCGCTGTTCGTGCTGCTGGCGTTTCGCGACCTGCCGTATTTGAGCTGCTGCTGAATGTACATGATCAAGACCAAATCCTCGTCAATCTTGAACTGCCGCGCAAACTCGAGCGCGACGAGCAAGTCGAGTCCCGTCTTGTCGAGGAGCGGCGGCACGTACTCGAGCAGCTTGGTGTGTCGGTCCGTCTCGTCATTGAAGTCGCCCTGCCGGAACGGAATGTCGAGCAGGCTGAGCTGCTCGGTCCACGTCGTGATGGCAATGTAGTCGAGGAAAAACGCGATGGCCGCGCGGTGTTGCCAAAACGTGCCGCAGGCAATGCCAATCGAGCACAGGACGTGCGACTTGGAGAAATTGCCCAAGACACCGCCGAGCCACTCTTGCACGACCCGCATACTCTCGACGGATCCGAGTTCGAGCAAATGGCCGAATATGAGCGCCATGTCCAGACTTCGTGCGCCAGCGAGCGTCTGGCACACTTCGCGCGTCCCATCCACCACGCGCAGCTGCTGTTGTAGGTGCATGAGGGCGTCGATCTCGCGCGTGCCGTCAAGCACAAGCCGCGTCATCATTTCGGCAAACGTGGCCCCAAGATGCAGCCTAGTCTGGAAGTGCCTGGCTCGAGCGAGCAGTCGCGACACGTCATTCACGGCCTCTTGCAGCGTCGCCATGGGATCGACTTGACGCCCCTTGTTCTTCTTGCGCGAATGGCCGAGCTTGGTCAGGAGCGACTGCGGGTGGATTGCGGCTAGCGCCTCGAGCCCGCGTTGGATCAGTCGCGCACACGGCGGGATGGCGGCGACCGGGTCGAGCACGAGTCCCGAATCCGAGTCGTACTGGTGCGGGAACAGCTCCACGGGCAAGTGAGGCGATCCAGGTCGGCCCGCATTCGATGCCGCAGCTGAGGTCTCGACGTCCGCCGTCCTTGCCGCCGACGCGCGCAAATGCTGCCCATAATCACCGAGCTCGGTCAAGTCAAAGACGATTTGCTGCAGCGCAACGAGCCGATACAGGTCCAAAGTCGCGGGCAGTTGCCGTTCCTCGACATACAGCACAGAGTATTGCGCGAGAGCGGTCAGGCTGGTGACCAGGTCGGACGTGACGAATCGTGGATTCGACACCATGAACGACGCGAAATCCTGCATGACCACGTGCACGTCGAGAGCAACTTCCTCTTGGATGCACGTTTGCACGAGCAAAACGGCCTCGGCTACGTTGCGCTCCTGGAGCGCATGTCGAATCAGGTATAAACGCGCCGTCGGAGTCGGAATCGCGAGAATGTCGGCGAGTTGGCCAATGGCAAGTTGCATCGTCGATCCGTCCTCGTCCCCATGGGTGACCGATGCACGCCACGTCTCAACCGTAACCTTGAACAGTGCGAGACACGCCTCCTCGGACTTCAATTTGCCCAGCGGCGCGGCCAAATCGAGTTCAATCTGGAGCCGCTGCGCCTTGACGAGTGCGGCCTGGGTCTTTGCGTGGAGATCGACACCGGCGCGGCCGAAATGCCGCTCGACAAATCCAAACAGGGCCAATGCGTTCTCAATGAGCTCGAGCCGAGTAGCACGAGCGCTCGGTGCGCGGGCCAAGGCCGTTCGGGGCTGAGCATCCGCAGATCCCGTCGCGCCGGTCGCGCGATCGACTAACGACACCATGTACGCAGCCGGAGCGCGAGCCGCGACTGCCATCTCAAGCCGGCACGGATGCTGGCCGAGCAGGTCCAAGTACGCACGCAGAACGTGCGGCGCGCGGGTCTCGGCATGGTGCAGCAAGAACGTTTCAAACACAAACGAGCGCGACAGAGACGTGTACGATTCCGCAACCTGGAGCGCGTCAGCGAGCGGATCGAGAGTCGGGACACGATCGCGGTCCGAGTGCGGACTCTCGGCGCGTCCTGTGCCGCCGAGCGGCGTGCGGTCGAGCCGTGTCGCGAAAAACTTGACGAGCTGTCGCGCCTGCCACGTGTTGGACACGTCGAACCCCGTAATGTGGTAGGCCTGCACCATGCGTCGGATCAGCATGCGCTGGTAGTGACCGCGAATCTCGCTCAGCTGCTCGGGCGACGGCGCGTCCTCGGCAGTCATTTCGCTGCCGGCAGCGGTGCCAGACGCGCGCGGATCGAGTGCGAGTGCGCCACGGATCAGGGTGTTGACTTGGTCGCTCCACGGGACGCCGACACAGGTCATCAAGTTGGCAATGACCGTACACCGCCGCTGCGCGCTCGACAGGCACTCGAGCAGCGTCACGACGCGCGATTCCCACTGCGCCGACGCGCCCGCGACACGTTCATCGAGGACCTGCACGCAATAGTCGCGCAGAAGCATGTCGCGGTCGAGGTCATGCCGTGCGACGTACGGGTCAAAATGCTCTTTCACGGCCATTGGGAGCAGTTCCGGCACCACTGCACGATCGAGCAGCGCCATGGCAATCTCCTCAGGCGACTTGTTCTGGTAGGCCGCGAGCGAAATCGAGTATCCGTGCGTCTCATGCAGGTCGACGATATCACGCAGCAACTGCGCGAGCCGCAACGTTTCGGGCGGAACGGCTGGCGATCCCACGCTCATGGCATACTTGAAGCAGGCCAAAGGCGTCTGCAAATGCGTCGATGGTGTCGCGGCCGCCAAAATCAGCTCAATCAACCGCAGCGCTTCCTGCGGGCCGCGCGACGGCAGCTCCTCGACGGCGATTGCGCGCGACTGAAGCCACTTGAACAGTGCCGCAGTTGCGTCGGGTTTCGTGGCAGGAAACACATCGTGTTGGAGCCACGGAATAAACTTGGCTGAGGGCACGTCTAGCGGGATGGAAGTGACAATGGTCTCGATCGCATCGCGCACCGGGCCGTGTCGTGTCCAGAGCAACTTGAGGTCGCGAATAAACCCAAATCCCGCAATCGCCTGCGCCGAGACAACCAGATCCTCGTTCATGAACCGGCGCCACAAATCAATCTGGTACGGGCGGTTGAACAGGCACCAGGTCCCGAGCCGCACCATCGAGTCGTTGACGTTGTTCTGAAGCTGCTCAAGTTCGGCAATCTGGGCCAGCAAACGCTTCGCCGAGTCGTCGTCCAACGGGCCCTGCGACTTGGCCACCGCCGCCACCGACCCAGTCTCGTCATCGGAACGAGATGACTTGGCCGAGATCCCGTGTGACTTGGCCTCGTTGCGCAGCGCACCGAGCGCATTGGTACTGTACTCCTTGGCCGCTTCGAGCAATCGGCGCACGTCTGCGAGCGTCGCGCACTTGGCCCGCAAACACACTTTGCACTTGATGACCGTGTCGGCGACGGGCTGAATGGCCGCGAGCATTTGGTCGGCCGTAATGGGTGCGTCGAGCATTGCCGAGACGCGCGCCTCGTGCACGTCTTGCACGTCCATGCCAAACTGCGTCGCAAACGCCAGCGCTGCGGTCCAGTCGCCGTTGCGCATGAGCGCTCTCAGCTGTTGCCGCGGCTGCGTCTCAATAATCTCGCGAATCTGCAGGCACGGTGCGCCGTTGTGCATTTCCGTGAGCAAACCGACGACGGGGAGGACGACAGCACCCGCAAAAGACCGCGCGTTTACAGCCGACGGCGCTTTGGCGACCACGGCATGTGCAATCGTCGCCGGCAGCCACACCCGCGCCATTTCCGGCAGGTCGAACCGGGCCACCTCGTCGAATGTTCGCGAATCGAGCAGTCGAATGCACGGTGACCCAACATTCTCGCCCTCGCCGCGGAGGCGGCCCAACTTGTCGCCCTTGGTCGACGTGCGGCGCTGCGCGACCATGACCAAATGGCTCGACGGAACCCGAATGTTCGGGTCCGTCGACGCGGCCGTGGCCGCAGCGAGCGCATGGACCGCAAAGTCCTCGACAGGCTTGCCGTACTGGCGCAGCAGCCGTATCCGGCACGAGTTCGTGATCACCCAATACGCCAGATGGCCGGCGGCGTCGAGCGTGTAAAGGCCGATGCCGTTGGGTGCTGCGTGTGCTTGCCGGATCGGCGAGTATAGCGACGACGACGAGACGCAGTTGACGCAGTTCGCGGACGAAGTGTTGGGGCCGCGGGTCCAGAGCGACATGCAGTTTGAGCCCTCGCCAACAACCAAGAGGTGTGAAAAGTGCCTGTGGCCGGGCGCAATATCGGCCAGGTCGTCGTGCGGCCGGATCGGGATCACCGACGTAACGGCCGTGTGGCACTGCCCGACCCGGTGCGCGCCTCGGACCGGGAAAACGAGCAGCTCGGCCCCCATCGACGCTTCAATCTAGACGTTGTCGATGAGGGTCGTCAGGCCAAAGCAACAACTCGACCAGCCAACCACAGCCACCAAATCCATACCTGCGAGAATGTGTCATGGTCTCTGGTGTCAACGGCGCGACACATGGCGCGTAAGTCGAGATCGTAGAACCGAATCACGAGGTGCTGCGACCAGACGATCAATTCGAACCTAGAGTGCGCGGCATCGCCACCAATCAAATCAGTCAAAGGCCCAAGCGATGGTCAACATTTCGGCTTCCACGCACTTTGATGATGGCCCAGTGACGGCAGCGGGCGCGCAGGAGAGCACCATGCCGCGCAACTTGAAGTCCGGGAAATGCTGGCCGAGTTCGCGCGTGATGCACACGAGCTCGCTCGGTCCATGGATGATGCTGATGCGGCCTGCGTGCGTGTCGCCGACAGCGATAATTGGAACAGCCGGGTCAGGCGACATGGCGACCACCATGGTTGACCGATCGTGCTCTGTTCAAACGGCACCCACAAAAACCGAACAACCGAGTTTCAATTCCAGTACTGACCAAGCACCAATCCAACGCCATGAGAAAGACAACTAACCTACCCGACTGGATCACCGACACTTTGCCGGACGCGGGGAACACAATCTGCGCGGACCGCTCCATACCGAGCGTGATCATGGACGGGTGGTACAGGCCCTGCACATGCGACGGCGGGATCGCGGCCGCTGCTGGGCCGCCCTCTTTTTGTTGATGCGACGCAAGCGTCGCGACCGGCACGGTGATGCCGCCCTGCATCGTGTATAAACTGCGCGCGGACCCGCTCGTCGACGCATCGTGCCCGGCGGCAATGCGTGTCGAGGGCGGCGGACGCATCGTGATCTTGATCTTGTCGCTGTTCGTATCGTGATCTTGTTGTTGTTCGTTGGGCAACGTCGGTTCAATTGAGCGTCGGCAGGGCAATGGGTGCGGAAGTTTGCTGGGTCGTCGAGGACAGCGGACCGACGGCCGGAATGATCGCACGACAGGCTCCTATCTCGTTAAACTGCAGCAAGTTTGATGTCGATTCGCGGCTAATTCGGCGAGGAAATGAGAAGATCAGCAATAGTCCAGCGCTTGCTTGCGGCTCGGAGATGAGGTCAGTCAGCGACAGACGTGGCAGGCCGTAGATGTGGACCAAATCACCAGGTTTACGCGAAGGCCAGTTCCCATGGCCTCACGTTCGAACCTCCAATGCCGCGGCCATGACACAAAACGCGCTCTACGGCTCCATCAAGAAAACGAAGTGCACCATGACTAGAATTATGGGTATGTAAACGCTGCGCAGCTCTAAGCCAGTCTCCGAACAAATCCGCCGGTCTCTACGTCCCGACCGACCGCGTTCTCGCGCCGTGCCGTGTCGTCAGCTGCAAGTCCGCTCCCGCTCCCTCCGTCCTGCTTCTTGACCCCATCCATTCATCTCCATCCCTCATCACGCCCGCCCGGACCGTTCCCGCCGGGGTCTCGGCGGCGGAGACGTTGCGCCGTCTGCTCCGGCGACTGTCGCCCAGGATGCCGCAGCTGCAGCTGCAGCTGCACGGCGCGCCGCTGCCGCGTCGCACGTCCCCGAAGTGATGTGTTTAAAGCTCCTCACTGACAGAGGTGTCTAAGGCGTGCTGTTCTGGGCAAACCACAGGAAAATGACCGGGCCTATCAACGTATGCAGATTAGCACCACAATAGTAAATGACAAGGAAATTTCATGACCGCTTGACTGAGACCAGCTCTTGTTGGGATTTGGGATGAAATGGCTTGATTTCTGCTTCAAACACTGATAAAACAAAGAAAATCTGTTCCATCGCGAACGTCTCAGTGATCATACACATGGGCATGCTTTGAGAGGAATCCAAAACCAGGGATCTGAACTTGTACTTGACCTGATTATGACCTGAGCAGAGCTGCGTGTGCTGGATACTGTGCATTCGTAGCCTGAAGC
>GG745338.1:168233-194202 GCA_000151295.1 Allomyces macrogynus ATCC 38327 | reverse complement strand
ATTACCTGATTTCAATGAAAGAGTGAGAGTAGGCTATTGAATTCTAGCGTTAATGGCATATGGATCTTCTCACTCTAATTCTCATTGGTCGCAATTCCATCCACCACCCTGGTCGGGTCCGGCCTTGACCATCGCCCCCGCAGCACTCGTATTCCGTGCGGCCACAACGTACTCCGGCAGTAACGGCCCAATCGAAAACGCGCCCGCGACCCCGTCGCCATCTACGTTCATCGGTGGGCTCCCGAGCACGCCCATCGCCGCGGCCTCAATCGAATCAAGCCGCACACGTGCCGTCGCCGAAACGGACGCGCGCCGCGGCCCGCGCCCGAGCGCGAGCGGGGCAAAGTACGGCGTGGTCGCGACCGACGCGCCCGACTCCTGCCGCGCGTGCGGCCAGATCCCGCCGCCAGAACCGGTCGCGAGCGTGAGCTGCATGGGCGACCCGCAGGGTGTCGGGGACGTGCTGCGCAGCATGACCATGGCGTGTCGCAGCCGGTGCGTATTGGGTAGGTCGTGCGGGGAGTCGGCGGAAATGCCGAGCGCGGCGCGTGCCGAGGGTGGAGTGGACGCGTCGAGGTGCCCGTGCGCGGCCGCGGCCGCGGCAGCTTGCACGAGAAGTTCGAGCGGGGACGACGGGGTCGCGTAGGCGGCGGCGGCGGTGGGCATGAGTCCGAGTGCGCTGCTGGCAAGCGGGGTGCTGGTCGTGTCAGGCGTCAGCCGCGGGTGGATCGCGAGGTCAGCCATGAGCTGGTCCTGCGGCGACAGGTGCGGCGTGCTCAGGTCCGAGGCGTGCGGGTCAGACATGGCGTAATAGTTGGCGGGGTGCTCGCGCCGACAACATCGGGATGGTCGGCCTGCGGTTCAGCATCGACCAAGTCGTGCTCTGGCTCGGCGGTCATGACGACGCGCTTGACCCAGGCCTCGCGCTTGGGCTTGGCCGCCGCGGCCGGCGCCGTGCCGCTCGCGCTCTCAGGGTCAATCTGCAGCCCCGCCAGTCGACGCGTGACGACGCGTCCGGCGACCCCGAAACTGAGCGAGTCCGTATCATCGTCATCTGCATCCCGCGCTGCGTCCTCTTCCTCATGCCCCGCCACAGACACTCCAATCCCATCCGTCCCCACCAGCGACACGGCCGAATCGGTTACCCGCGGCCTCCCCCGCGCCCGCGTCGTACGCGTCGACTTGCTGCGCGTTGGTGGCACCGGCACGGGCACCCCTACGGTCACGACGGTTCGCTTCGGCGGGCGGCCCTTGACGGGCAACCGCGGCGTTGGGTCGACGGCGGCTTTTTTGGGCATGGCGTGCACGAGCACGACGGACGCCGACGCTTGCCTCTTACGGCCGCGCTTCAGGAGGATCGGGCCGGTGGTGATCGGGACAGGCGGGTCCTTTGCCGTGCTTGGGTCGCGCGCGCGGGTAGGTCGCGTCGCGGACGCAGGCACGGGCGGGTCAGGCGAGATGGATTTGGCGTCAGTCCATGCGCTCGAGACGGTCAGGTCGTCGTCGTCGACGACCGATTCGGTGCCGACGGTGCTGGGCGCGTCAATGTCCATCGGTTCATCAGACGACAGCGCAGGAACAGCGGGCGACGTGACTGCCGCCGACGTCGGTCCCGCCAATGCCATCGCCATCCCCGGCGTCACTTGCACCAATCCATCCCGTGCGCCCGCATCGACCGCTGGCTCTGCCGCCTCCGCCGCTGCCTTGGCCGCCGCCGCCTTGGCTGCGGCTGCCTCGTCATTTTTCGCGTGAATCTTTTGATGCCGGCGAAGATTCGACAATACCGAAAACCTCTTTTCGCACCCGTCGACGGGACACGGGAACGGTTTCTCGCCCGTGTGCGTGAACAAGTGCGTCTGCAGCGACGAGGGGCGCGAGAAGCCCTTGTTGCACACCGGGCACAGGTACCGGCGCGTGCCGTTCGCGGCCGTCGCGGCGATTGCTGGAGTAGTCGGCGTCGCGGGAGCCGGGGACGCGGCCGAGACCGACGCAGCACGTGTCGGGGTGGAGAGTGTTGGCGGTGCGGGTGCGGCGACGGGGGTCGCCGAGTCTCTGCGCCCCGGAGCGAGCGACGAGTAATATGCCAGCAGGGCGTCGGCCGTCGGGAGGAGACCAGGTTTTGACGCGTCGGGCGACGCGTCGCGCACGGCGGGTGCAGCTGCAGTCGCTGCTGGTGGCGGTGTCGCCGCGTGCGCGGCCGTGAGCACGCCGTGCGTCGCGTGCGGGTGGTACATGGAGAGGAATGCCGCGTTCGAGTAAAACTGCATCGACGCGGCGGCGTTGGCGACGAGCGACTGGTACGACGTGAGCTGTGCCGTTGAGTACATGGCCGTCGGCAGCGCCGCGTAGCTGGACGCCAAAGACGACGGGAGGGTCGGGGTGCCACGGGCCGCGGCCGGTAGGTCCATGGATGAGTGCGATGCGGGAATTGGTTGTGCGAGAGGAGCAACGGTGAGCACGCCGGGTGGACTCAATGGCACTGGGGTGGTATTGTCTGCGACGATCGTGCTAGATGGCGCCGTGGTGATGCTCGACGTCGGCGCCGAGGATGAATGTGCAAAGGTGGAGGTGCCGAACGGCGTGCTCCCGCGTGCCGGGACCGTGGGCGGCACCGAAGAGGGAATCGAAGGGGTGGTGAAGATGGGAACGTGCTGGAAAGGGCGTTGGTGGAAAGGAGGAATGCAACCGAACAAATGTGTCGGGCCTGCAGTGCAACACGACCCCATCCATGAGTATCAACGCGATTCGAAGAGTATCAAGGGAAGGCACACAAACCGTCAAGCACCGAATCGCGGCGCAAGTAATGCTGGTATCCGGCATAGAGCAATGGGCGCGCGGTCGCCAGATCGGCCGACATGATTGGCGGGGTCGACGTGGCGCGAGCTCCAGGTGCGGCTGAAACAGACTGAACGGGAAGGATGCCGACTCGCGATGCTCTCGTGGACGCGTCTATGGCTGCGATCGCGCCGCCGGGTTGAGGATGCGGGCCAGGGACGTTGATCGGCGGGGTGGAGCGGGCGTGCGCGGCAGTCGCGTCGTGCAGCGGCGCCGGGCTGGCGCCGGACCGGGACAGATCCCGTGCAGCAGCGGCGAGGGTCCAAGGCCGCGCCGGTGCGGTCACTGCCGCCGAAGAAGGAGGCTGTGGAGCGTGGGGAGGAGTAGGCGCGGCGGCACTGTCTCCCGAGGGCACGCAACGCGGTCCCGTGACGAATATTATGATCACCGCTCGTCGGGGAGTCGGCGACCGGCACCGCAGCCGGCTTGGTGGCCGCTCGCGCCGGCGTGCACACCGCGCGGCACCGGCGTAGACGCGTGCCGCACAGAAAGAATCACGTTGGGCCCCGATGCGATGCTGGGCGGCGGCGGTGGGGGCACGCGTGCGGCGGCAGCCGCTGGCTTCTCGGCCGAGGTGCTCGCGGGGACGATCATGGCCGGCTGCGTCGTGCCCATCCCGTCAACTCGCGGATCAATCGTTTCGCCCGCACCAACGGCAATGGTGAGTGGGTCCATGGCGGGCACAGTGGCGTCGGTTCCGAGCACGTCGAGCAAATAACCGCGGGCCGAGCGACGAGACGGTGTTCACGATTCGAAGAGCCCCAAGAGTGACGCGCAGGGTCGGTCACGGCAGCGTCGCGCGGCACGGCGAGGGAAAAGAGGTCGTGTAGTGCCAGGGCCGAAGTGGAAAGCGAGGCCGGCGAGCAGGAGATCGGCGCACGGCGCGAGCGTTGGCAGAGCCAGAGCCAGGATCCTTGGCCGGAGCTCCGGTCATTCGGCCATTGAGGTTGCGGCACGAGCAGGACGCGAATGCGGCAAGTTGGACAAGGCCGCTCGACGAGGGGAGAGCGGGGTTGGGAGACTTGCGGCAGCAGCAGCCGCAAGCAGCGATCAGGTGGCGACGAGACAACAAGACGACAAGACGCTGTTGATCACACGAAGGGACGCCTGTGCGGCCGCCGTGTCTCCATGTTGTAAACGTGGAATAAATCAAGTTGCCACGATGAACAACGCTCAAAGGGACCCGGCAAAAGCAGTGAATGGATTGTTAACTATGTACACTGTCGTCGTCGCCGCCGCGACTCGCAACTGCACGCCATCATAACACCCGTCGGCCGCCCGCCGCCAGCTGCCGCGCCGCGTACTCGGCCATTTCGCGGCGCACACGCTTGAGAAACTGGAACACGTTGCGCTGCACAGCAAGTTCGAGCAGCGCATCGTCGAGCGGGACCAGCGGCACGCACTGCACGATCCGTATCCTGGCCTTGGCCAGTGCCTGCGCCACGGCCGCACTCTCGCATCGGTACGCCCCGGGCCCGTCCGGTTCACCCGTCGCCTGAACGGCCACGTCGCCAAACAGCAGCGAGACCACGGCCTTGTTGCGCAGTCCCGGGATTGCAAACGTGAACACCATCGGGTGCGCGGGTGCCGGGGCGTCGGCGCCCGTCGAGGGTGGTGTTCCCGGCCGGGGTTTCGCCACGGAAATGGTCAGGCCCGTCAGCTTGGCATAGAGCGCAATGTCGCGGTCGGCAGCAGCAATGAGCCTGGCGCGCTCTTGCGCCTTTTCGGCCAGTTGCTGCTTGACCTGGGCAATCTGCGCTTCGAGCGCCTTGTTGGCATCGTCGGCTAAGTGCTTGCGGTGCACAGCCAGCTCCGTGGCGTCGCGCTGGGCCGCGATCTTGGCCTGCTGCGAGGCAACCTGCTGCTTGTGCCGCCCGTGCTTTTCCTGCTCAGCGCGGAACCACATGGCAATGTCTTGTCGTTTTTGCTCGCATGCCTTGATTCTCGCTAAACACGTTGCCTCCGCGTCAGCAAGGGAACACGGCCCGCACGCGTGGCCCGTCAAGGACCATCAGCAACAAAGAGAGAGCACCCACCTCTGTCGCGCGCATCGGCCTCAATCTGCGCCGACTGCAACCGGAGCGCATGACGGCGCGCAATCTGCGTCGCACGCACGATATTGCGTCCAAACTCGGCCATTTGCGCGAGCAGCGGTTCCGTCTGGTGCAGTCGCGGCTGCTCGATCCCGTCGTCAATGTCGTCAAACGCCGCCAGGACTCGGACGCGGTCCGGGCCGGGCGGTGCGCCCAGCGTGATGCGGCGATTCGCCAGGAGGCTCACGGCGGGCGCGGGCATAGACAGTCGCCGATTCCCGGGCGCGCCGGTCAGCGTGGACTGCCGGGACCCCAGGCCCAGATCAAACGGGAGCCGCACGGGCGGGAAGGGTGGGCGCGCATACGGTTGCGCGGCGGCGCGCGCGCCGAGGAGCGTGGTGGTCGCGGTCGGGGCGCGGCGGCGGGAGGCAGTGACCGACCCGGCGAGCGTCAGTGTGCGCACGGTCGGTGCGCCGGGCGGTGGTGCGCCGAATGCGGGGAGTCGCGGCGTTGTCATGGTCGTGGAAGGGGGAGAAATTCAATGGATCGACGACGGCGACGACGGCGACGACGGCGATGGCCGACGACAAGCAAAATCGACCACGACGATCAGGGTTTGACAGGGTTTGGGACGTTTGAGCGTTTGAGTGCTCTGTGTGGTTCAAGCGGGATGCGGGATCTCGCAGCTCAGGCTGTGGGCGGGTTTTTGGCTCACGATCCGGCATTGCGGCAATCGAGTCAAGCAAACCACGGTCACGTGCAGTGCGGCAGAGCCGTTTTTCGTGCAGGCCCGCTGCACACAGCCGCCCTGTTGGCCAGCGGCAGCGACCTCGTCCCGCTCGCCCTCGACCCGCGCACGCTCCTGCGAACGGCGTTCTCTGCCGCGACTGCAAGCTTCCAGATTGAAGCGGACCCGCTGCAACCTGCGGCTGCGAGCTCAGCGACGTGCAAGTCGGCGACCGCTGCGGCAGCTGCTGCACCTGTCACCTTCAAGCAACGACAAGTCCTTGCTGCTCGAACCGCAAGCTTATTTGACCGCCCGTCGACTCGACTGCGCTCGGTTCGACGTCCAAATCATCTGCGTCAGCTGCTTGCGCTGACGGCCTCGCGACTCGACCCGCGAAACTCGCCGTTAACGACGACCCTTGCCCAAAAAGGCCCGCACCTCTCCACCGACCCGCGCACACACCCTCTCTCTCGCTTGACCGACCGCCGCGCAGCACGCCCAATACGACGCCATCATGGGGATCCCAAAGTTCTTTCGCTGGATCAGGTACCGCTTGGTGTTGTTCTTGCCTAGGTGATCGCGTCTGAGCAGATGATCCCCGGGTCGATGGTGCAGGAGCGCCCGTTCATGACCTGACGATGTTTTGGTCTCTACATAGCGAGCGCTATCCAATGTGCAGCGAGCTGATCACCGAGAAGCGCATTCCCGAGTTTGGTACGCGGCGCTCCTTGCGCGTTCCCGGCCAGCTTGCCGCGTATCAGCGGAAATTGACCATGATTCGTCCTCTCTCACCAGACAACCTCTATCTCGACATGAACGGCATCATCCACAACTGCTCGCACCCCAACGACGACGACATCAACTTCCGCCTGACTGACGCGCAAATGTTCCAGGCCATCTTCGACTACATTGACCACCTCTTCAACAAGATCAAGCCCAAGAAGGTGTTCTTCATGGCCGTCGACGGCGTTGCCCCGCGCGCGAAAATGAACCAACAGCGGTCGCGGCGGTTCCGCACGGCGCTCGACACGCAGCGGCGCATTGCGCAGGCGCAGCGCAACGGCGAGGACATTGACGACAAGACCGAGGCATTCGACTCCAACTGCATCACGCCCGGCACGCCGTTCATGAAACGGTTGTCCGAGCACCTGCAGTACTTTGTGCGCAGTAAAATGGCCGAGGACGCGAATTGGCGCAACGTCAAGGTGATCTTGTCGGGCCACGAAACGCCCGGCGAGGGCGAGCACAAGATCATGGAATACATTCGCAACGCTAAGGCGCAGGACGACTTTGACCCGAACACGCGGCACTGCCTGTACGGGCTCGACGCCGACTTGATTATGCTCGGGCTCGTCACGCACGAGCCGCACTTTTCGCTGCTGCGCGAAGAAGTCTCGTTTGGGCCCAAGAAGAAACGCGCGGGCGCGGCGACGCTCGAGTCACAGAATTTCTTCTTGATGCACCTGAGTCTGTTCCGCGAGTACCTCGGGCTCGAGTTCCAAGCGCTGCGCGAAACGATGAAGATCGAGTTCAACCAAGAACGCGTGATCGACGACTTTGTGCTCATCTCGCTGTTTGTCGGCAACGATTTCCTCCCGCACTTGCCCAACCTGCACATCAACGAGGGCGCGCTCGCCGTCATGTTCGACCTCTACAAGCGCGTCATGGCCACGTCCGACTCGTACATCAACAATGACGGCACGATTCACGTGCCCACGTTGCTCGCCATGCTCAAGGAACTCGAGTCGGTCGAAGCTAAGTCGTTCCAGGCATTTGCTAACATTGACGAGGACGGGAACCAGCTCGACGACGACGGCGAAGATGACGATCGTGGTGGCGGGCGCAGAGGGCGCAGTGGGAGGCGAGGTGGCGGTCGCGGCGGTCAACGCAATGGCCGCGGCAACGGTGGCGGTAAGAAGGCCAAGAAGCAGCAGCCGCGCGACGGCATCACTATGGAGCAGCGATTGATTCTCGACGACGTGCTCAGTTTCCTCGACACCAAGGAACTGTCGATGGCCGTGACCACGACCGACACGCCGTTCCTCGAGAATCTATGTTTCAAGCTCAACCTTTACCTCGACGTGACGGGCGACGGCCAGTGGGTCGTGATGCGCAACGAGGACGAGGATTTGTCCGACGACGAGGGCGACAACGTGCGCAAAGACCTGCTCGAGAAAATGATTCGCAAGCCGATCGTCGAGCCCGAGCCCGCAGTGCCCGAAGCCGACCGGCCGTCGTACAAGGCCATGCTGCACGACTGGAAACAGAACTACTACCAGACGAAGCTCGAGTTTGACGTGGACGCCGACCCGGACGCGCTCAAGGCGCTGCTGTGCGAGTATATTCGCGGCCTGCAGTGGGTGCTGCGATACTACTACGACGGCGTGGCGTCGTGGGGCTGGTTCTACCCGTACCACTACTCGCCGCACATTTCCGATTTCGCGCAGCTCACTGAAGCTGACCTCGATCTCGAGTTTGAGCTCGGCACACCGTTCCGTCCGTTCGAGCAGCTCATGGGCGTGCTGCCCGCGGCCAGTCGCCAGCACGTGCCGGCGCCGCTGCACGAACTGATGCTCTCGCCGAATTCGCCGATCATTGACTTCTACCCGACCGAGTTTGAAATGGACCTGAACGGGAAAAAGAACGACTGGGAGGCCGTCGTCAAGATCCCGTTCATTGACCAGGACCGGTTGCTGGCCGCGATCGAGTCGAAAGCACACGAGTTGACGCGCGAGGAGAACGAGCGCAACTCGTTCCGGCCCGCGACGCTCTTCACGTTCTCGGAGACGGCGCATGACTACCCGAGCTCGCTGCCGGGCGTGTTCCCGCCCTTGCCAGCGTGCAAGTGCCAGGACGAGCCGTTCATTCCGCCGCATGTGGCGGCGTTCAAGCGCGGCCTGTGCGAGGGGCTCAAGCAAATGGCCGGATTCCCGACGTTCTCGGTGCTGCCTTACCACAGCACGATTGGCGTGCACGGCGTACACGTCTTCGAGTCGGATTCGCGGCACGACAGTGTCGTGCTGCACGTCGACAAGGAGCAGCCCGACGCCGCAGTCGTGGCGCAGCGCGTGCTCGGCAAGTCAGTCTATGTCGACTGGCCGATGCTGTTTGAGGCACGCGTCGAGAAGGTCGCCGACGGCCGCGTCATGTACGACGTCAAGACGGGCGCCGACCGCGCGAACTTGATGGAGCCGCACGAGACTGGCGACTGGCGCAATACGGCGCACCGCATTCAGCGGCACGTGTCGAAACGGTTTGCCGTGGTGCTCGAGGACGTGCAGGTCATGGTGGCCGTGCGCACGATCAAGACCATGGTGCGCACGCTTGACGGCAGTACGCGCCGCGAGTACGCCGATGAGCTAGCCTGGTACCCGTGGCAGCTGGTCGTTGAGTCCGAGTCGGTCGCGTACGTCGACGCGCGATTCGAGGAGCGCGCCGCGTTGCCGCTGCACGTCGAGTTCCCCGTGGGCACGCGCATTTTCTACCTGGGCAAGTCCATGTACGGCGGGCCTGGGCAGGTCACGGCCAGTTTTGGCCGCACGCGCACGCTCGATGCGCAGATCATGCGCGGCACCATCACGATGCCAGATTTCGGGCACGCCGTGCTGCGCGAGACCAAGGACCAGTACGCGTATAAACCGAGTTACATGGCCGCGCGGTTGCTCAACATGTCGGGCATGGCGCTCGCCAAGCTCACGTCGTCGCTGCACGTCGTCATGACGACGTGCCCCGGGTCCGACACCAAATGGAACCTCGGCCTGCAAATGAAGTTTGACGCCAAGGGGTTCAAGATTCTCGGGTACACGCAAAAGGTCAACGCGACCTGGGAGTACAGCAACCAGGCGATCGACCTGATTCGCGACTTCAAGACCGCGTTTCCGGATTTCGTGCGGCGGCTTGAGACCAAGCCCGGCGACGGGTCCTCGTCGGCGTGGTACCGCGACACCGACTTCTACCCGCGCGATTGCGCCAAGGACAAGCTGCAGGAAATCCGCGACTGGATTCGTGCGTCGCCCGTCAAGGACTTTGAGCGCGTGCACCTCGACGCGCAGGCGATGGTCAAAGACCAGGTGCGCCGGCTCGAGGAGAAATTGCAGGAGGCGGCTGCGACGGCCAAGCCGTTTTACGCCGACCCGGTGGTCGTCAAGGGCGTGCCGGCCAACAGCGTGCTCAAGTCGGAGCACGCCGAACTCGTGCTCGGCAAGCAGACGTTTAGTCTGGGCGATCGCGTGCTCAGCGTCGCCGACCGTGGCAAGGCGCCGCTCGGCGCGCTCGGGTACATTGTCGGCATTGAGAAGGAGCACGTCGAGGTCGTGTTTGATGTGACATTCATGGCCGGGTCGACGCTGAACGGCCGGTACGTGCTTGATGTTTTCTTTGTGATTGATCTGAGGAGCGTTCGACTCACCACTCCCTCTCTTTGCGACTGCAGATGCACCGAGTCGCGCGGTCTCGCCATGAAGCGCGGCCTGCTGCTAAACTTGACTTACCCGCAGAGTCCCGTTTGGACGAGCGAAGTCAAGCCCAAGGCGCAGATCAAGACCTACTCGCCGGCACCCGCGCCGAGCAAGAACGCGTGGGCCGCTGGCGGCCAGGCGCCCGCACCGGCGCGCACGCACTCGACGCCCGCGGGGCCCAACGGGCAAGCGCAGCAGCAGCAGCGCGCGCCGTCGGCGCCGCCGCAGACGTTTTCGGGACCGCAGTCGCGGGGACCCGGTGGGCGCGGCGGCTTGCAGCAGCCGAGGTACCTGCAGCAACCACAGGTGCTGCAGCGGCCGCAACAGCAGCAGCAAGGGCAAGTGCCGCCGCAGCAACAGCAACGACCACAGCAACAGAGCGAAGTCCCGCAGCAGCAACAGCAACAACAGCAGCCGCGCGACACTGGCAGCCCGCGTGGCCGCCGTGGTCGCGGTGTGGCACGGGGTGGCGGCGGTAATGCGGCCGAGAAAGTGCCAGCAACCAACCCCGACAAACTGACCAAGCTGTTCAAGCAGAAGCTCAACATTGCCGGTCCGCAACCCGCTGGCGGCGAGGCATCGGGATCGAGCACCGCCGGCGCGTCGCCCAATGCAGACAAGAAGAAAGGCCGGAAGCAGCAAAACAAGCAAGAGCCCGCAGCCCCGACGCCGGTTAACGCGACGGCGGCGCTCAAGCAGGCGCTGAAGATGCCCGCCGCGGACCCGACTGACGAGCCAGCGCTGCCCGCATCGGCCCCACCCATGGCCGTGGCTGAGTCATCGACACGCGCGATCCCCTCTTTCCCCGAATCGATCCCGCCGCCGCCGCCGCATGTGCCATCGTCGGCGCCAATGCCGCAAGACAGCGGGTCGATGGTCGCGCCGCCGATGGCCGGCCCGCCGGGCATGTCCGTGGGTCCGCACGCGCCTGGGATGCCGTCCATGACCTACCCGGGCCCGTTCCCGACGCAGCTCGGGCGGCCGATGCCGCCGCCGCACGCGCACCCTGGCATGTACGCCCCACCGCCGTATTACGGCATGCCGATCCCGCCGCCCATGAACTCGGCCATGTACCAGCAGCAGCTGGCCATGGGGATGCGGCCGCCGATGGGCGCCGGGCCGATGATGCCGGCGCCGCCCGCATTCCAGCACCACGCGTACTCGGCACCCGCAGCTGCACAGGAGCACATGAGTGCACACGGGCAGCCAGGTGCGCAGCGGCCCGCGGGAATCCACCAGTTTCACATGCAGTCGATGGGGCCGCAGGTGCGCGCGAACGTGCGGCCGCGGCAGGTGGTGCGGCAAGGGCCGGTGCCGCCGCACCAGCAGCAGCAGCAACAGCAGCAAGGGGCCGGCACCGAGGGACCGGGGCCGCAGGGCGCGTGAGAATTGTGGAGAGCCAGGGATCCATGTTGTCTTTGGTTGGATGATTGAAGTTGCTCCGAGTTATTCATGATTTTGTGTTGGATTGCCCTGTCGTGTGTCTTCGGTGAAGTGGAAGGCGGCCGACATGTGACCGCGTCGCAGTGGCTGCGTCCCCCACTGTAGCAGCACCGCCATCTCCAGCCGCGTCCTCCGCACCGCACGAGGACGAGCGCGTCCGCCCACGACGACGCTGCGCTACACGACTGCCCGCATTGCTATCTGCCCTCGTTGCCCGACCGCGGGCTCTGCATGCCCCGCCCGCGGCTGCGGCGGGCATGCCCGCCAGCGTCAACGGCATCGACCACGATAACGACACCGACACCTCGACCCCCAACCTGAAAACGTCCAGGAACGCCGCTTTTGCCCAAGAGATCCCGGCACGACGCTGTGGCCTGCGCTTCACGCGTGGCTGTGGACGCTGCTGACGACTCGCAGACGGCGTGGTCCGACGCTGGGAAGCTTTGCTCGCCGCTCGTTCGAGCATCTGTGCACGCAACGCTCTCACCATGCCCAGGTCGTCGACCGACCCGCCGTCCATGGCCGGCGCGCCGCCGCGACTTCTCATCGACGCGACTCGACCGCATGCAGTGCCCTCGCCGTCGACCGCCTCGACACCGTCCCCCACGCCCGCATCCGCGCACGCATCCGCGCCCGCATCCTCTTCCGCGCACCGCGGGTCCGCCAGCGGCGTTGGCGGCCCAGGTGCCGCCGGCCGCGCCACGTATACACGCACCTTCCGTGGGGTCAGTGGCGACGTCGACTCGAGCACGCCGTCGCCCACGTCTCCCTCCACTGCAAGCGCTGCTGTTCCCCCGCCACCGGCTCCGCAACCATCCCCACGCCGCGCCAACCAAATGACGGGCTCTACCGGCGACACGGTGGGCCAGCCGACCTACGCGTCGATGCGGCGCGCGCAACAGAACACCTACGTCTCGCTCTCGCGCAATGCCAATGCGATTGGATATATGTCGCTGTCACGCGGCGCGCCGGCACCCGTCGTGGTGCCGTCGTCGAACTCCGCAAATCACGGGCCCGTCCATACGTACATGATCTCGCCGCAGCCGGGGGTCGTCACAACACTCTTGCCCGCCGTCACGACGCTCTCGCGGCCCCCTGTCGAATCGGGCCCGCCGACACTGCGCGAGCGCATGGCTCATGGGGCGCAGAGGCACCGTATGGCGATTGGCGCCGTGCTCGGCTTGCTGGTTGCGGGGTTGCTGTTTCTCGTCATGGCCGTGACCATGAGCATTGTACGCTTGTAGTGAGTTTCGACGCTTGTTACACCACGACGCTGACGACGAGCACTAGAGTATCCCGGTTGCCGCTTCATCTTCCGTACCCGTCGGGGTGCTGGTCGCTGCGCTCGTCAAGACCGTCGCTCTGCGACGACGGCGTGGGGTTGGCGGTGTGTATCCGCCCGGATCACCGGGCAAGATCCCGCCGTCAGCGTGGTTTGAAGACTCACTGGCCTGCCCTCTCTCCGACCAGAATTTCGGCCTGCGGGAAACGTGCCTGTTATCTCAAGGGTGCGCTGCCCTCCATCGTGGCCGTTCTCCAATAGGTCACAACACTCACCATTCATCCTCTCCGCGTTTCGACACCAGTTCTCGCTCGACAAATTCTCCGCCAAGTCGCACAGCTCGCTGCAGTCCGCGCGCGACTCGAGCGCGACCACGACAGGCCCTGATCCTTCGCACACGTCTGGCAGCGCGCATGGCCATGGCGCGCACCCGCTGCACATCAACTTTTCGCCAATCGTCACGGTCGACCGCATCACCGTCACGTCCGCCGGCGGACTCACGATCTCGACGACCAGCATGCCCCCGACCCTCTCGCCTGGATCGAGTCGCGCACCGTCGGTCAGCGACGTACAGCGGTCCGACACGCAGCGGTCCGAGCCGGACCCTCCCGAACCACGATTCCCGCCGCCGGAGGTCCTGGCGACCGCGAACCCGGCCGCGGGGCCGGGCCCTGGACCGCCGCTACAGGAGACCTACACGTTCAAGCTGTCGGTGCCCGGGGGATTGGCGGTCACAGGTGGAGCGTCCGCGTTGGCGGCGGGGATGCCGTCGAGTTTGTCGATCCAGATCTCGCCGGCGTCGGTGACGGACTTGTCGACGAGACCCAGGTCGGTCCCACCAAGCGTGGCCGCTGCCGACCCTGGCGACCCGGGGCCCACTCCATCCGCCCGATCTGCGTCCCCACCACCCCCCGTTGCCTCACGCACGTTCACCGCCGACCCGGACCCGATCGACGACGCCGAGCTCCACGACGCGACACCCCCTTCGCTCCCACCCGCAGTGCACCATCCGCGGAGACACCAGATCCGGCGCAGCGCGTCGGCGGCTCTCGCCGACGCCCCGGCCCCGTCCTCCTCGTCGCGACCGCCGCACGCCCCACACCGCCACCACGAGGCGTCCCCACCGCAGCCGAGACCTGTGGGCCTGACCAAATCCGAGTCGGCGCGGGTGATGCCGACCGCGCGTCAGCCATCGCCAACCGACCCACTCACCGCGTCCCCGCGCACGAGTCGGAAACACCATGGCCATGGCCACGGATCGACGAAACTCGCACTCCTCCGCGAGCGCGTGATTGAGGATATCGTGCAGTACAAGTCGCACGTGGACTTGGACGAGGCGTCGAACGACGCCTTGCCCGCGGTCACGGGCGCCGACACGGGCTCACCGCCGGGACCGGGAGGGTCGCGCCGGTTACGCACGGCGACGAGCGCCGCATACATGGCTGCGCGCCCGGCAGCAGGGGGTGAAGTCGCGCACGGTGGTGGTGTCGGTGGAGGTGCGCGGATGCCGCGCAGCGCGTCGCTTGCGGGTATGTCGGCGTCGCATCGGGTGAGCAAGGCTGACCAGTGGCGGCCCGTCGGAGGTGTGGCCGCGGGCAGTGCGGGCGGGCGTGTGGGCGAGGTGATTCGCGAACAGGCGTATTATGAGGCGTCGATGGAGATTCAAAAGTGGGTCACGTCGACGGACCACGTCTTGGTTTGAGGATGGGAGGCTGGTGGGGACTAGGACCTTATGGACGTGTGGGCTGGACGAGACGGTACTGGGAACGGGAGATGACGCGTTTATTGCGTGTGCATGTTGGCCATGACGGCGGCAATGGTGCGAGCGATGTCGGTGTATTCTGCCATGGCGCCGGTTCCTATTTAAGAGGAGGATATGGGTGAGGAACAGAGTGGCGTGAGGAGAGCAAGGCGGATGCAGACCAATGTCCCCGCACGCGAGTTTTTTGCTGATGGGCGGGATCACTTGGTAACCCCACAACGCGAGCGTCTGCAGCTGCGTGGCCGTAATCGGATGCTCGTACATGGCCGTGTTCATGGCGGGCGCGACAAAAACGGGCTTGGTGAAGTGCCAGGCGCGGAGCACGCATGTCTTGTCCAAGATCGGCTCATTAGCTTGTTAGAGCAGGGTGGATAGCGGGATGCAGAGAGGCTAGCGCACCAGGAGACCGTCGCAAAGACCATTCGCGGCCTTGGCGAGCGTGTTCGCGGAGAGCGGAGCAATGACCATGACGTCGGCCCAGTTGCGCAGCTACGTGCGACCAAATGGTCAGCCTTGATCGTTCACCCACGATGGCTAACATAAAGCCGGACCTCGATATGAAGCACCTCGTCGCCCATCTTCCCCCACCGCAGGTACTCGTCGGCATCGCGCAGCACCGGCACGTTGTGCGCGCTCAAAATCTCGTGCTCGAGGTCAAAAAAGTGCAGTGCCGGCTCGGTCGTGACAATCTTGATGGAGAGCGGGTACTCGCCGCGACGAGCTGGTGGAGTGTCATCATGGTGAGGTCGGCGACGGACTCAGGCAATGCTTGGTCATGCCCACGACCCACCTTCCTCGAACAGGGCCTGGACCAACAGCGGGATCTTGACGGACGCGACGCTGCCCGTGCAGCCGAGCAGGAGGTTGACCATGATCGTGAAAACAGATTGCAGCAAGTGTCGACAGGATATTTGCAATGGAACAGCGTCTACTGATCTTGCGCCGCGGCGCTGCTGGCCATCGAATGGTCAGCAACAACGAAGACAGCGACAGCGACAGCGACGCGATCACGGATTTCCGACTCAGTGGCTCGCTCCTCGACCAAATCGGTTGCACCTTGCGAATGGGCGGCCTCGACAGCGAATGGCTCACCGCCGACGTTCCCCTGCTGCAACCTGCTGCATTCTGCTCGGACCCGAAAATCAAGTAACTCGACACCATGTCCGAACGAAAAGTGCTCAACAAATACTTTCCACCCAACTTTGGTCTGTCTCGACCCTGCACCTTCGACCTGTTCTGCTCCGTCTCAACTACGGCCACAATGGACTGACTTTTGTCCACCGTCATCATAGACCCGTCCAAGATCCCGCGGCGCAAAAAGGACAAGAACTCGGGTCCCAAGAAGCACAAGGTGCGGCTCATGGCGCCGTTTTCCATGCAGTGCAACACGTGCGGCGAGTACATCTACAAAGGCAAGAAATTCAACGCCAACAAGGAGACCGTCGAGGGCGAGACCTACCTGTCGATCAAAATATTCCGGTTCTACATTCGGTGTCCAAAATGCCACGCCGAAATCACGTTCAAGACGGACCCGGCCAATATTGACTACGTCGCCGAGTCAGGCGCCGTGCGCAACTTCGAGCCGTGGCGCGACCAGGAGGCGGTCGATACGCAGTCCAAGTCGCTGCGCGCGCTCGACGAGGAGCTGAACCCGATGCGCGCGCTCGAGAATAAGACCGACGACGCCAAGCGCGAAATGGAGTTGATGGACTTGCTCGACGAAGTGCGCACGCGCAATGCGCGAATTGACGCGGTCTCCGAGGACGCGGCGATCGACCGACTCGTTGCCATGGCCGCGCAGTCGGAGCAGGAGGTCGAAGAGGAGTTCGACCGGCTTGCGCGCGAGGCGTTCCGCGGCGCCGCCGCCGCAGGCAAGTCGCGGGCCAAGTCGCGCAACGAGGACGGCGTACCGCTCGACCATTCCGACTCGGACGGCGACGGGGGCGACGACAGCGTGGAAGAGGAGGTGGATTTGACAGAGTTGCTTAACGAGTACCGCGGCGCCGCACCCGATTCGCGCGCAAGCGCCGGTCGATCATTCGCCGGTGCGTCGTCCAGCTCGGCCCTCGTCGATGAGCCGGACCCTGCTGCCGCTGCGAGCAGCCGCAAGCGCAAGAACATGTGGGCCGACCTGGTCGTCAAGAAGATGCCCCCGGTGCAGTCTACCTTGGTCTCTGCCGGGGCACCAGGCGCAGCGGCGCACGCTGCACCAAGCCGGCCCGGAGCTTTGGCACCTGTGGTGGCAGCGCAATCCGGTGCACTGTCGACGCCAAAGAGTGTCGCCCCGCCAGCATCAGCAGCACCGCGACCTGCAGCCGGCAAGAAGAGCATGCTCGTCATCCAGTACCAGAGCGACGACGATTCCGATTAGTAATGTGATTCCATAAAACGTTTCCCGTTTCGATGCTTGGTGAAATTATTATTCGAACTTGAGTTTGGCAAGTCCGGCAAAGAAAGACGATACATTCAAGGATTGTTCGTGGTGCGAGTGGTCAACAGTCCGCCGTCGCCTCCTCCAAATGCTAATGCTCAGTCGCGTTACCGCCGCTCAACGGCGCCCCGGGGCGCCCCCGAATTGGGAAAACTACCTTTTCTTTCTCCATTCTTTTTGGCGGACTGGGCCAAAACGGATGTGAGCCCATTTGGTGGTTGCTATGAAGACGCTCCTCAATTTTTGGCCATTCCCCCTGTACTTCCTATTCAATCCCCATGTCTTTAACACCGTGAATTGAAGCTAAATAGTTGCAAACTAACTTGATTCAAATTTTTATGCAAATCGGTTCAGCTGTCAGAGATCTGGGCAGTACGAAACCGCATCTATGGCGCCTGGGTCGGTCCGCCCGTGGAGAGGTGTAGAATCGATGAGCGCTACCGAGATGATTCAAATGCTGCTTTTTGAAGAGGATCAGAGGTGAGTTGAGTGGGGAGATCAATCTGGTGGTAGCGGTCAGTCACGCAAGATCCACATAGTGTAACACTGGTGAAGGCCAAATAAGAGCGAAAAGACGCGCCGCTATGGTGGTTTCTTCTCAAATGCAACATTTGGCTGCAGTTTGGCTTGTGAGCATCGGTTTTTCCGTTAATTTTCTTTGTTTCTGTGCTGCATGCTCATACTGTCCGAACAAATCAAAATTCAAATCCATGGCGGTCAGGCCTCTATGCTTCAGCACCACTGCGAACTGTGAGCCACATTGGCATGGAGTGGAACAGGATGCGCACCTCAGCCTTCATGTCGTGTGGTCTACAAGCACGATGTTCACAGCGTGCCTGAAAACACGTACCATGGTGCCAAGCAGCATCAGGCACGTTGCAATCGACGGGTTGCAGCCAACACCAATCACGTCAAGTCGCAGCGCCTTGGACGGCTGGTTCCAGAAAGAGCCCATGCACAGGTGCGCTGGCGACAAGTGTGCTGGCCACACCACGCTGCCCTGTTACATTGAGCGCTGACCATGGCATTTCAGCGACAATCAGGACCTTGGAGTTCTTGGTGGTGTGTTCCCAAATGGCTTGACTCTTCACGGTCTGGGATGGCTGATGCATTGAGAGCGTGGCACAGTGCGTGTCGTGTTTTATATCAGCGCCAACAAGCACGCCAGTGTAAAATCATTGCTTTGACCAGCTTGCTTGACGATGACAACAAACTCTGGCACCCACAGCAGCGTCAGCCTTGACCAAAGAAAGAGTGCCAAAGTCGGCCAGGAGCGCGTCGGCTGGATGCGAACTTGTCTGGTTCAGGGTCGTCGTCCTCATGAGTTCTGTCAACTTGACTGCCCCAGTCAGGTGGATCACCAAGTGGCATGCTGTTGTCTGTATCGATATTTCCCCCCTGTTGCGCGACAGCTTCAAGCAGCAATCGGCGTTGAGGATGTAACAGCATGGACAGAATGGATGCCGCTCACGCAAGGGGGCGACATATCTTGTTGCAACCTGAAAGCATAGGCCAACTGTGCCAGGCAACACTGCATCACCTCCACCTCATTTCCCAATGATGCAGGGGCCCCCGCACTGCAGCCGTATCTTTCCACCCAGACTTTGCCACCCACCATAATTCACCACAATGATGGCATGCCAGTGCTGCAGCCGCCAACCTGGATCACGGTTGTTGCCATCACAACACAATGCATGACACTTCCCCTGCTCAAACTGACAGCTGGAAGATCTTCGATCGTCACTGCCATAATTCTTTATGATCCAACACGATCCATTCTCCACTCTTACTCTGCCCAGACAGCGACAAGTCATCGAAATCTATGACATGCGAAAGTTGTAATTTCGCCTCCAAGGGCTGAGATGTGCCAATTGGTAGACAGTTGCGTTGGATGGCCAGCATGCTCACGAATCGCAAGAAAGGATTGCTTTATCAGAAGAGCAAGACTAGCGGCATGAGCGTCTCATCCATGCAAATGCCCAGCTTGAGCGTTGTCAGCGTTGGCAGGAGTTGTGTGACCAAGCATACAAGCAAGTGAATGTTGGCATTGTCGCCACGAACGCGAATCTCTGAAGCGACAGCCTGCGCAAGCGGAAGGCGCGTAAAAAGATCACAGTGGGCTGCCTGACCCTGAGAGACTGTGAGCGTCAGGTCGGTCAGAATCGTGGGGCAGCGGCTTGCTCAAGCTCATAATTGAGAATGCAGCACTCTGCACAGTGAGATGCCGGAAAAGAGGCGGGACTGGATCGCCCCTGGCCGCGAGCTTGTAGCAGCGCAGCCGCTTCCTTGGGTCATGCAAGAGCGACCAGGGACGACTTGTGGAAATGGTGACGTGGGAAACTACACGCGCGGATGCACCAGCACAAAACGGGCAATCAGGACCGCGCAATGGCAGGAGCAGGATGGCGCGGTCGTGGCCAACATGGCCGAAAATGACGGTACCTGCACAGCTGGCCACATCCAAATAGTGACCTGGACAGGAAGGGGAAATTGTCTCAGCTCCAATCGAGCGCCCATTGCCTGGCCACATTGTCCCAAACTCGGTAGTCGTGCAACTAATCAAGACGCGCAAGCACGGCGCAAAAAGGCTGGGCATGCATCAACTATATCACTTTCAGCTGTCGGACGGTCACACCTGATGTTTACAGGCCAAGTCGTAGAATGCTGGTTGTTGACATGTATCAACACATGATTCGCGTGGCTCTTTCTGGGCAGGCCACTTGCGTTTGCTCCAACGAAGCGTGATAAAGAATGAGCGACCGCTTGCCCTCCCACCCTTGAACGTGGTGCGGTGGGGTTTCAAGCTCTTGGGTTTCTGGTATCGACGTGTATTGAGGAGTGCTCCAGCGCTTCAGGGACATCATGCGTTGCATACATTTGCTTCCGATTTTCGTCAATGCTGGAAACAACAACCATATTATCTCACATCGGCTCCATCCATCACGCACGAATCTGCCGCAGCAGCCGCTCCATGACGTCGTAATCTCTCGGCATTTCCGTGACGGCCATCCCGTAGGCGGCCGTGATCTGCTGCTGCATTTTGAGCGCGTGGCCCGAATCAATTAAGTTGATGGCGACGCCCGCGCGGCCAAACCGGCCCGTCCGACCAATACGGTGCACGTAGGCCTCGAAATCCGGTTGCCGGTTCTCGTCCATTGGCAGGTCATAGTTGACGACGAGGTTGACTTGCGGCACGTCGATCCCGCGCGAGAGCACATTGGTCGCAATCAAGACCTTGGCCGAACCCGACCGGAACTCGGCCATGACGCGGTCGCGCTGCGCGGGCGTCAGCTCGCCCGTGAGCACGGCCACCTGGTGGCCCTCGGCCTGCATGCGCGCGGTGAGATCGACAGCAGTCGCGCGCGTGTGCACGAAAATAATGGATTGCCCGACGGTCAGCAGGCCGTACAGGTCCGAGAGCGTGTCAAACTTGGCCGCGCGGGACGGGACGGGAATGAAAAACTGGCGGATCGCCTCCACCTTGATATCTTGCGGCGCGAGGGACAGCAAGTTGGCCGACGGCGCAAACGACGCTGCAAACGCCTTGACCTTGTCCGGGAACGTGGCCGAGAAAAGCAGGACCTGCGATGTCGCTGGTACGAGCGGGCGCACACGGCCCGCCTGCTCGCCGAGATTTTGCGCGTCGAGCATGGTGTCGGCCTCGTCTAGGACCAGCACATTGATCCCGGACAGGTCGAGCTGCCTCCGCCGCGCGAGTTCGAGGACGGTGCCGGGTGTCCCGACGACGACGTGGCCGACCACTCTTTGCCCGCGACCGTGCGCGTCCTTGACGGCCATGGCCACTTGCACGGGCGTGTGCACGCCCATTTGCTTGACCACGTCCTCGATCTGCACGGCCAGCTCGCGCGTGTTAACGAGACACAGCGCCTGCGGCTTGGTCGGCGGCACCGACCAGTCAATGCGCGAGAGCATGGTCAGGGTGAACGCGGCCGTCTTGCCCGTGCCGGACTGCGACTGCGCGATCAAGTTGGTCGGCGGGTCGCGCAGCAACAGCGGCAACGCGCGTTCCTGGATTTTGGACGGCTTGGTGAAGTTCATGCCGTAGAGGCCGCGCAAGAGTTCGGGAGTGCTATGGGAGGGGAAGCGATGAACAGATATGGTCGGAATGCGGCGGATAGGTCGCAAATACGGCAAGAAAGAGTACCTACAGGCCCAAGTCTTCGAACCGCGACACCGAGTAGAGCGGGCTGTTGGGGTCGTCGCGGTTGGCAAGCGTCACGACAATCTCATCCTTGTCGAAGAACGTTTCGTGCAAGCCCGTGGGCTCGAGGTGCATGTCTTGATCAAGCGCGTCCGGAGCATCCATTGATGCATCAGGCTCGGCGGGAACGACAGTCGTGGCCGTTGCGGCTTGCTGCGCAGGAACGGGCACGGGTACGAGCGCGGGTGCCATTCCTGGTGGCGGTCGCGGAGCCGGAATGCCTTCATCGACATCACCGAACGGGATGTCGTCGTCGTCGTCGTCGTCGAGTGCGTCCCAAGCAATGGCCGCCGCGCGCACGGCCGGATCATTGGAGGACATGGCGGTGCCTTCAGGGTGCTCTTGCGGCGCGTTCAGTGTCGAGGAGCTGTTCGCCGCTGTTGTCGTCGCTGATGGGTTATTTGGGATCGGCTCTTGCTTGCAGCGTTGCTCGTCTTGGGCGTGGACTGTGTGGAATGGCGTGGCGAGCGGTGCAGCGATGCGGTGGAGTGGCCACGTCACTGGATCGTGCGCCCGCGTGTGCGGTCGCTCACCGGCGATCGCTCGCTTCGTCGATTTCTTTGGTCGTCGTCGACGTCGTCGAGCCATTTGCGCTGCTCAACCCCTGCAGCTTCGGCACCGAAAGCGACTTGCTGCAATGGCCAAGAAGAAGAAAAAGGCGTTCCGCCCCTGGTGCTGGTAGGGTCTCGTTAAGCACTGGCACCGTGAACCACCATCCAACCGCTCACCGACCGCGTCCTCGAACGGCCAGGTACTGCGACCGCGACTTTGAGGACGAGAAAGTCTTGCTGCAGCACCAGAAATCCAAGCACTTTAAATGTCCGCACTGCCCGAAAAAGCTGAACACGGCCGGCGGCATGGTGATCCATGTCATGCAGGTGCACAAGGAATCCGTCAAGAAGTACGCACTCTGGCTCTCCTTGCGTGCCGATTCTGAATCCTATTCTCACCCGTTTCTTCGTTATAGGGTTCCCAACGCCATGCCCGGCCGCGAGTCTGTCGATATTGAAATCTTTGGCATGGAGGGCGTGCCTCAAGAGGACCTCGACGCGCACATGGCCGCGCTCGAGGCCGCGCAGAACCCGAAAAAGAAACAGAAGACGACGCACCTCGACAGCTCCGACTCGGCCACGGCCACGCCGCCGCCCGTCGCGTTCCCGCCGCACGCGTTCCCCTTCCCACCGCCCCCACCGCCGCCGGGGATGCCGCCGCTCCCGCCCATGCCGCCTGGCATGCCCATCTTACCCAGCATGCCGCCCCCTCCACCACCGCCCGGCATGCCACCGTTCCCGATCCCGCCGCCACCACCGGGCATGGTGCCGTTCCCGATCCCGCCGCCGCCGCCTCCCGGCATGGTTCTGCCCGGATTCCCGGCGTTCCCGCCGCCACCGCCCGGCGCGTTCCCTCCTCCACCGCCTGGCGCGTTCCCGGGGATGCCACTGCCGCCGCCACTCCCGGGGATGCCGCCGCTGCCGGCTCCTCCGGTGCCTGGTGCATCTGCGGTCCCGCCGTTCCCGTCCCTCCCACCCCCACCGGCCCCCACATCGTCATCGTCCTCGATGACGCCAACGTCGACCAACACGCCGCGGCAACCGATTCCGGGCTTGCCGCCAAAACCGCCCGTGTCGGCGCTAACTGGGACCGCGTCGGCGTCAGCCGCGCAATCACCACGGTCCCCTGACAGGAAGTCGTTTGATCGGTTCGTTGATACGGTTATTCGGTTGCGTTTGTCCATGACTCGGTAATTAACTCTTTGTTCTGTGCCTTTCCTTGCTAGATCTGTGCACTCGCTCTCCGTCAAGTCGCCCATCATGTCTCCCGTCAAGCCGTCGGTCAAGTACCCCATCCGGTCGCCTGCCAAGTCGCCGCGGTCCCCCGTACGGGCTCCATTACCTCCTACCGCATCGACTGCACCGGTCGCGCCGACGGTCCCAGTCGATCACGCGGCCAACGGTCAGTCTGCCGACGCGAACGGATCAGCGCCGGCACCTGTCGTGGCTGTTCCTATGACCATCACAGTAGTACCGACGACCGCACCGGTCCTGGCGCCGGCCCCCAAGGCGCCGGCCGTTGGGGCACGGTCGGTGCTCGTGTACGACGACATGGAGTGGTCGATGGTGCGTTTGCGACCACCGATGCGCATATTGACGGCGGCCAAAATTGCTCACGGTTCCGTTCCCGATCTAGGAGGAGAGGCGGGCCATGAAGTACTACGCAACCATCCCGATGGGATCGGCCGCGATGTCGTCGTCATCATGACCTCGGCGCAAGCGACGGGCCAGTGCGTCCGCGCGAAGCGGAGCACAGTGAGGAGAGCACGGCATTGCATGGAAGAATGATTTTGGTTTTTTTTTCCTTAGCCACCCAGTTTCTACGTACAGTCGTAGCGTCGATAGTGCAGCGGTCGGTCTTTGGAACGCCGTTGGATGCGATTTGGGTGCGACTTGTTTGAGGCCATCGGCCCATCAGCGTTGCAAAAGACGCCTCGACCGACCTTCCTGCAAACGTCGTTCAGGCCCTCCTCAATCACTCGCGCTTCACGAACCCTCGACTCCTGCGCTGCCGTGTGCGCCCACGACTTGCTGCAATCTCGTGTCCCCGCATTGCTGCTGCGCTCGGTGCCAGACTGCGCTCGCCGCGCCCTCGGCCGCCCCAGCAACCCTTCGACCAACTGCGGTCTGCGCTCGGCACGCGGCACGCGCTTGCGCTCTCGCGCGGCAAGCGTTCCTGGACCCGTCTTCAGCGTCAATCAAGGGACCGCACGCTCGTTCATTAGCACGGCCTTGGTGGTAGTGGGGCGTTTGCCGGTCCATTATTTACACGACCACCGCCAGGTCAGCCAAAATTACCGGGTTCGGCCAGTCGACCCCTCATACTCTGAAGGATCAGCGCGTCGACGACCGCGTACCATGCTCGACCAGGGTCCGGCCGTGCGCTCCAATGGCGCCGCTGCGTCGCCGCCAGTGACGGGTCGCCGGCCCAGGAGCCCGCGCGCCCCTCCACCCTCGACTGCTGCCACTCCCGACTCGCCGATACCGTCCATATCGTCTGCACCCATGTCTACCGCGAGCTTGCCGCTGATGCGACCGGATGTGGCGCCGGCACCGTCGCCGGCGGTCGTTCGCCCGCCGCGCCCGCCGCGACTCTGCGCGGCATGCGGTCTGCCCGTCACGCATCAGTTTGTGCGCGCGCTCGGCGGCGCGTACCATTTGGCGTGCTTCAAGTGTGTCGTATGTGGTTTTTCTTCGTCTTCCTTTACACGGTGCTGATCGAGGAATCGCTGACTGTTTGCGTGGATCCGTCTCCAACAGGACTGCGACCAGCCCGTCACCAAATTCTTTCCGCTCGCCGCGCCCGATGGCACGCAGCACCCGCTCTGCGAGCGCGACTACTTTGCGCGGCTCGACCTGCTGTGCGCCTACTGCGGCGGGGCCCTGCGCGGCGCCTACATTTCCGCGCTCGGCCGCAAGTACCACGCCGACCACTTCATGTGCTCGCAGTGCGACGTGGTCTTTGGGCCCGCCGAGTCCTACTACGAGCACCAGGGCGCCGTCTTTTGCCTCTACCATTTCTCAACGGGCCCGGCCGCACGGTGTTCCGGGTGCCACGGCGCGATTCTGCGCCAGTTTGTGGAAGTCGCAAGGCAGGGCGCGCCCGAACAGTGGCACCCCGAGTGCTACATGGTGCACAAGGCGTGGAACGTGAGCGTGGCCGGGACGGGGCCACCAACCGATTGGCCCATGAATCCGACGGCGCTCGATCGCGACCGGCTCCGCGCCGAGCAGCAGCGCACCGAGGATATGGTCGCGCGGCTCTTGTCAGTGCTCGGCGTGTTTGAAGAGTCGGCGGCCGCGTGCATTTCCGATATGCTGCTGCACGTCTCGAACGGGCGGAACCTCGACGGCGTCAACGAAGCCGCCTCGTTTATCTTGCACGTCGAGGTCCTGTTCCGCGCGATTGATTGGATCCAGGCGCAGCTCGCCGACGCGCGTGCGCCAAACCCGGTGATTCATCGCAAGGAGCCCAAGTTGCTGTGCAAGCGCATTGTCGCGTTCCTGTCGCTGCTCACCAAGACACACGACTTGGCCGCACCAACCGTCGCAAACAGTGATGCTGGCAGCGTCGTTGTCGCGGAACCGACGCGCCGTCTCGCCATGACGCAAGACCTGCTCAATATCGTCACGACCCTCGCCCACACGCTCAAGGCGCTAACCCGTGTTGCGCTGTGCGGCGCCCTACGGCTCGAGAACGAGTGCCACCGACCCAACTCGGTCCTCGAGTTTCTCGACATTCTCATGGAATTGTCGGACCAGGAGCGGCCCGCACGGATGGTGCAGTTTGAGGACACGCACCTCAAGGCCGACCTGTGCCATGCATGCCGCAAGACGATCGAGGAAGCGTGTATTGCCGTACTCGGTCCACCCGTCCCGCCGGATGCGACAGCACCGCCACCGTCGCGCACGGCGCCGCAAGCCAGGGCGCGATGGCACGTGCCGTGCTTTACATGCTCGCGATGCCGCATGCCGCTCGGCACCGTGCACGACTTGCCGCACGCGACGTGGTCCCCCACGGTCGGGGGTGTCGTCTGCCTGGCGTGCTCGAACCTGCGCTCGCCGCCAGAGGAACCCACCTTCCAGCTCGTCACGAACCTCGACCAGAACTCGCTGCTCCTGCGCGTCGCGCTCAAGCGGCTCCTCGCGTTTCTCAAGTCGCGCGAGGACGCGCTTGGCATGAATCCGCGCACCACGCGAGCGGCGCCGCCCGGGGCCACAGCCAC
>GG745338.1:132512-167209 GCA_000151295.1 Allomyces macrogynus ATCC 38327 | reverse complement strand
TCGCTCCGTCACTGGTTCATTTCTGATTGGTGGTCGGTCAACGGTTCTTCGCACCCGCCCGGGGATCCGCCGACATCGGCGTCGATTCGGCCCCGCCGCCCATCGCTGTTGCATCTGCTGCACTTGTGTCGCGGCCGCCGGCGGCGACGATTCCGTTGCTCGCGCCACAGGCCATGCCGGCAGCGACGGCGACTCCGATTCGCTTGGCACCCGTCGCGCCACCGCCGTCCTCGACCGCGCCCGAACTGTGGCTCGCCGAGCAGAGCGCACTCGAGGCGTTTGTTGTACGCCATTTCGCGGCCAACGATCTCGTCCTGCTCCTGCATGGACGGATTCGCGCCGACGAGATTATTGCGCTGACCGAAGAACGGCAAGCCGCGGCGCGGTCACTGCTCGATTCGTCGGGCGGAATCTGGGACCGGTTCCGCGCCACGTTCCGCGGGCCCGGACGCCGGAGGGACCGCGAGGCCGCGGCGGCACAGGCTGCAGCTGAAGCGGTTGCGCAGGCGGCAGCGAGGATGATTGCTGCGACACCTACGGCGGCTGTCACGCATTCGGAGGTCGAGCTCGAGACGAACGGGGTCGGGCAGGATTCGGGACACGAGACGGGCGACGGGGTCGTGGTATCTGGCGGGAGTGTGAGCATGGAGGGTGCTGGCACGTTTGGCGTCCCGCTCGACGTGCTCCTGTTCCAAACGGGCCGCGCATCGACGCTCGGTGCCGGTCCCGGCCGCGTCGCTGTCCCGGCTTTCATCGACATGTGTGTTGGCGCCCTGCGTGCCAAGGACCTTTACGTCGAGGGCATTTTCCGGCTCAACGGGAACGTGCGTGGCCTGCGCGAATTGACCGAGGAACTGGATGCGAGACCGCTCGGCGCGCTCGCGCTCCTGCCCAACCAAACGGTCGTGCAGCTGGCCGCGCTGCTGCGCAAGTTTTTGCGCGAATTGCCGGAACCGCTGATCCCGTTCCGCATGTTCAAGCTGTTCATGCAGATCGGCGCGTTGACGGACCCGAACACGCGCGCGCGCGCGATTCACGACGCCGTGTGTCTACTGCCCAAGGCGCACCGCAACGTCCTGGAAGTGGTGCTGCTTTGCGTACAGGAGGTGGCCAAGGCATGCACGCACCCGACCGACCCGGACCGCGGGTCGCGCATGACCGAAGATAATCTCGCGATTATTTTTGCGCCCACCTTGTTCCGGCCGCCCAAGGGCATCGACGAGACAGTTACGTCCAAGGCTGCGAAACGCATCGTGCTTGACATGCTCAACTGGCCGCCGCGCGACCTGTGGACGGTCCCGCCGGAAATCGCATTGCAGTTGCGGCACGGTGGCCACGCGGCTACGGCTTCGACGACGGCGAGCGCGAGTACCGTGCCGACTGCCATGTCGGATGCGTCTATGAGCCCAACAACCGCCGAACACGCGAGCCCCGCTCTCGCGCCGCACTTGCTGCCCCACCAGCCGCCGGTGCAGCTCGGGTCTTCGCGCGTAACCACACCCGCAGACCCAGCCGACCCACGGCGTGCGAATGCGCGGCCTGCGGGTGCGCCAGGCCATCGGTCGCCGTGGAATTTGCCGCCGCCTATTGCGACCCCGTCGCCGCCCGTCGGACGCAGTATGGCGCCGTCGTCGCTCTCGGGCTCAGCGTCGGGGTCCGGCGCAGTCGCGGGTGGGGGTGTGCGGCTCGTCGTCCCGCTCGCGCGTGCGGCATCAGCGCAGGGCGCGCATGGGGCAACCGGGCTGGTGAGGGCGAATGAGGTGCATGGATGGCGCGCGCCGGCGTAGCCGCGAGGCTCGCCTGGGCTCCGTTTCTGTGCGATGTTCTTTTTCAATACCCCCTCCTCCGCTGTGTAGCTTGAATTATTTTTTGTTGTTGTTGACCGTTGGGCGGCTGCGTCGATTTTGCCTTCGGATCTTTGTTGTGCCCCGGTTTTGTTTGGCGCTGTCGCCGGTTGGTGCCGTCGCCACTCGTGCACGCGCGCTGTTCCCCTTGGTCGCGGCCGGCCTGTATTTACGCGTGGAATGAGCAACCAATTGTTGAGGTCGTTGTCATGGAGGCCCGCTCGCTTGGACGTGCGAAAGTTATCACTCAAAAGAAAGTGATGGCGTTTTTAACCTGCAAAAGTGCAGAATGAAGCGAGACACGTGATCCCACTGGACACCAGGCCGCTCCCAACAGCTCGCGCTGAACGGCCGGCCACCTCTACGAGCACTGTGATCGTCGTCGCCGCCCACCCGCACTCGCACGAGCAGCCGCAACCGTCCGCCATGTTCCGCTCCGCCGCCGCGACCCTCGTCCGCGCCGCCGCGCGCTCCTACGCCACCGAGGCCGCCGCCGCCTCGTCGGGCAAGCTGACGCTCAACTTTGTCCTGCCGCACCAAGTATGATCCGGCCATTTTCTGCGAGGTCGCGACGATGCACGATGAGCGGCGCCGTTGTCGTTGCGGCCGTTGGGGGTGGGCACGGGTGGGTGGAATGGCGAGATTGGTCAAGGGATACGCGAACTGCCCAACCTCCCCCGTCGAAGTGTTCGCCAGCCGGCCTCCATGCCCGCTCTTCGCCCACCCGCCCGGCAACAACGCCCGCGGCGCGCGCGCTCCGCCTGCACACGATCCCCGCGCTATTTGCGCGCTGCACTGCGACTGACAACGGATGCGGCGTCGCTCGTGTACTTAGACCCTCTACAAGTCCAAGGAGGTCTCGCAGGTCAACCTGTCGGGTGCTTCGGGTGACATGGGTATCCTCGCGGGTCACGTTCCGGTCATTGAGGAGCTCAAGCCGGGCGTGCTCGAGATTGTCGAGAAGGACGGCAAGAAGAACAAGTTCTTCGGTGCGCAGTCGTCCCGTATCGTATAGACCGAACTGAACCGACGCTGACTCTTTTTGCAACGATTAGTGTCGGGCGGCTTCGCGGCCGTGCACCCGGACTCGTCGATCAACGTGACCGCCATTGAGGCCTTCTCGCTCGAGTCGTTCGACAAGGAGGTGCGTGCCGTCGTCTTCCTTAACCACCGGCTTCGACTGGTCATGACCACGGCGCCAGCCGACCGTCCCGGATCGCGGGTCCCCATTTTCTACCCCGTTGGCCCGATCCTCACCAACCTCTGCCCCATTCAGGCGATCCGCGTGGGTCTCGACGCGGCCAACGCCAAGCTCGCGTCAGCCAAGGACGCCGTCGAGTCGGCCGAGGCCAAGATCGAGGTCGAGGTCTTCACGGCCCTGCAGAACGCCACCAAGTAAACCACCTCGAGGCGAGGTCCGCGTAGTTTCGGCCTGCCGATAGTCCTGTACCACCCCTCCCTCGCTGTGAAGCCCGCAACGGCGCTCTCGGCCAGAAATTGCGACAATTTGGGAAGTTCTCAATACACGTTTGATTGAATTTCCCGTCCAAACGCTGTCTTTCTCCGCTTTTCGCGCCGGTTGGGTGACGGTTCCGGTCGTATCGTGTCCTTGATCTCGGAACACGATGCGCGAAGGCCTGGCTCGTGGTGCCTCGTCCATCGGCTGTTTGCAGCGGCCAGATTGTTTTTGCCTTGAACCTCCACCTTCTCCACCGCGTCGCCATCGGGTGCAGACTAGGATAATGGTCTCTTTTGTCGTCGGTAATTTCCTCCCCTTTTCGCCGAGTCTTTCCCAGTCCACCATTTCCTTCCCCACCCTCTAGACACCCGCGCTGGAGACATTGGGCACCGCCTTCAGGTCCTCAAATGAAAAACTCGGGATCGAAACCGCGAGCTTCGGCGGCAGCGGCGAGGGTGCTGCCACGTCCGGCCCAAACACGGTCGCGTACTCGTGGTCCAAGTGCGCGACGAGCTTGGAGATTTGGCTCGTGATGAGGACGATGTCATCGAGGTCGGCCCTAGATTCGCGCGACAGAAAAAATTCAGCACGCGCGCGTGTGATCATCACCACCACAACGACACATGGTCATAACGTACTGCTCGCACGTCAACAAGAGCTCATTCAGCGCCTGCGCGACCTCGCTCAGCTGCCGCTTCTTGATGACATAATCCTCGCGCGACGCCAGCGCATGGGCGAAATCGTGCGCCTTGAGCGTATTCCACGCCATCGTGATCCGTTCCTCGACCAACGCGCGGGTCACGGCCGCAGCCGTCTCGCCGCCTGCCGAGATCGGTAACGGAATCTCGGCCGATGGGTCGGCCGCTGCGGCCTTGAGCGTGGTCGCAAGTTGCGCGGCCGTTTTCTTGAGCCATTCCGACGACGAGACGGAGCCGGCGGGCCGCTTGGCCTGGCGAGCGAGTTTGGCCGAATACAGCGTGAGCATGATTTCCTCCTGCGGGGTCACGAGCGGGTCCGGGACACGCGCGGGGTACTGCGCGGCGACGGCGCGCGAGGTGAGGGGGAACGACGTGTGCACTTGGGTTTGAACTATGGAGCGGCAAGAATGATCAGGAGTCGGATGCGGTATACAGGCACGATAAACGCCGGCAACGTACCACTCGGTTGAGGCGCCAAGCACTGGTACTGCGTCGTGACCGCAAGCGACGCGTCCTTGAAAAACGACGTGTCGACCCTTGCAAAACTAAACTTGCTGCGCTTCACCTTGATCATCTCGTCCAAGAAAATCACCTCGTGGTCGACCGCCGCTTGCTGCTGCTGCCCGCCTCCACCTTCCCCTACTTCCACTGGCGCGACCCGTTCCTGAACAAACTGCATCCACGCCTGCGTCTCCACGAGCATCCGCACAAACGGCTGCGCGTCGGCCTCCTGCGCGTTAATCCATCCCTCAGTATCCATCCCGCTGGGCCCGAGAAACCCGCGGTAATTCTTGAGCAGCGAGACGAAACACTTCAAGAATGCGCGACGCACCCGCCCTTCATCAAACGCCTTGGGGCACCAGTCGAGTACCTTGGCCGTACAGTCGCCGTGCACTTGCATCCCGCACGCGTCGCACCGCCAGAGCGTGGCTCCACCAGGACCTGAGTCGCACTGCGCGCAGACGGACCCCGCCACGGGGAACCGCACCATCACTTCCACGAGCGCATGGCCCTCGACCCATTTCTTTGGCGCGGTCGGGGCCACAGCCACGATGGATGCGGGGGTGCCGGTCGTAGTCGTCAGGCGCCGCGCCGGGGAGGAGAAGCGGGACGAGACGGTCGCGAGCGTGTAGACGGACGGGGCCGCGGACGCGGCGAGGGCAGCGGGTGGAGGTGCGGGGAGCGGTGGCGACGGAGTCCCGCGGTCGCGGTTGGCCGAGGACGCGTCCGACGTCAGCGACGACTTGCGCCGGAAAAACCGCGCCGCGCCCGCGGATGCGGCACGGCGCGCGGTCGCGGATAGCGCCGATGCGGCTGCCGGAACCGTGACTTCATCCGAGTCGGCGCTGGCCAGGGAAGTTGGTGATGTGCCGGGCGACCCGAGCGACGCGGCCGAGCCGTTCCGTACCGCGGTCGCGGGGACTTGCGACTGCAGTGACCTCGCGACGAGCCGGCCGAGCGGAAAGGCCTCCGTCACGTGCAGTGGTGGACCGGCAACAGCGACTTGGCAGCTCGCGCGCAGCCGGTGCAGGAGTTTGGCGCGGCGGCGGGACGGGAGCGGGATGGATGGTTTGGTGACGCGGCGCTGCACGGTGCCGTCGTCAAGGTGGCAAATGACCACGTCGTCGAGGTTGTCGCAGAGAGGGAGGTGGCATGCGAGTAGGCCCATGATGAAGGGTACGGGCGCTTCGAGGTACGAGAGCAGCCTGGATGGATGGGGGATTGGAAGAGGTGAGTGATGCGCATGTTAGGATATGCGGGTGGGAAGGATGGCCGAGAAAATGATGGACGCACTGAAAGGGCACGACGGAAATGACCGGGTGGAACCAGGTGAACGGGAACATGACGAGCAGCAGCGACTGGATCGTCAGGTTCAGCAGACTCGCATGCTTGGAGACGAACAGGATGCGCTTCTCGTTCAGGATGCTACAGGTGCGTAACATGGTCAGCAATGGCGCGCAAAAGTGGTCGAGCATGATCATCACCCGTACCACTCGAGCAGAAAGACAATGTCCTCCATTGGGAGCGTCCGAAAGAGCGGATAAAACGAAATCTATTTCCCGTGAGGTCAGTTGGCACATCATCTCGAACCAATACAAGGTTGCAGTTGCACGAACGTTTTTCAAGCTCGGGATATCGTTGAGCGGCGGACGCGAGAAATGCAAGTCGTGCGAGTGCGCGCGAATCACGAGCTCACGGCGGCCCGGCGGCGGGACGGGCACCTCGTAAATCAAGTTGGTCAAGCACGCCTCGAGCGTGAGCGTCGAGCCGTTGTTGTCCATGATCCCCCAGTGCACGCAATTCAAGTAGTCGGTCATGAGGTCGTAGATCGGCAGTGCCGAAATCAGGCACTGTGCTCGCGGCACCCACAGCTGCTCGACGTCGACGGAGGCATTGGTCAAAAAGGGCCGCATCAGGTCGGTGAAAAGCCGCAGCTTGTCGAGCGCCAAAGTCATGGCGAGTTGGTCGTCTTCAGTGATGGGCGCGAGCTGGGCGAGAATCGACCGCTGAGACTGGATTTGCTGGCGCAGGTGCGTCAGGTACTCGAGGTCGGCGGCGTTGATGTTGCGCACATACCACGCGCGCGACTGGTACTTGATAGCGGTTTTCAGCTGGCCCGTGGGCTTTTCCCAGGTGATGAGGCACGCACAGTGCAGCTTGGTGCCGTCTTCCTTGGTGAGCGTCTGTTTAAGGATGGGCGCGGTGGAGAAGGGTCAGATCAGGGTGCCGATTCTTTTCGAGATCAGGATCAAGATGCCGCACAAAGGAATGGTTGGTCGGGGTCGGCGGCATGGTCGGCGACTCGACGATGCGCATAAAATCCGGGAAGCAAAACTGGATCATTCGGAAGGCGACGCGTCAGGAAAAGCGATCCCGAACAACTAGCGTCATTGGTGAGCGTCACGAACCAGGGGCACGTGCTGGAGATAGTCGGGCGTCTTCTCGCCGTCTTCGACGGGGGGAAAACAATCGATCAGGGTCGGGAGATAGGAAAATTCGACGGGATGCGGAGGCTTCTTGTTGACGGCTGCGGCAGGAGAGGCCGGATCCGCAGCGGGGGCGGCGCCAACGTTGGTATTGGTGCGTGTCCTGGCCAGCGAGAGCGTCGGCTGGCTGGGCGTGCTTGGTGCGCCATCCGGGCCCGGTGCCGTTGTCGGAGGAGCTGCTGATGCAAGCGAAGCGTCGGGTACTGCCGCAGGAGACGCAGTGGGAGTCGGATCACTTTCTGCAGCAGCCTTGGCCGATGCAGCAGCGAGTAGAGCGGCCATGTTGGGCGCGTCGGTGGGCGACTTGATAAAGGAGAGCACAGCATGGTCGACGGTTGATCGACGGCTCGCAAAGGCGGTGCCGGCGGCCGTGGTGGCCGGGTGCAGCGGTAGCGCGTCAATTGGAGGTACGGCGGCAGCCGATGAAGTGGCGAGCGCCGAGAGAGAGGCGATGCTGCCGTGCAGGTCACCGGTGGCCGAGGGCAGGACGCGCATGCGCAGATCGTCGTCGGTCCAGCGCGGCGGCACGCGCAGCTTGGCAATGGATCCGTCGGGCGGGAACCCGACCTGCACAAAGCGGTCGACGGGCCTGAGTTGGTGCGCGTGCGCGTGCGCCATATTGGCCACGATCGCGGGAGCCGGCGGGCAGTGGAGAACGTCTAGAGCTTCTAGAGCGTCGCTGAACGCTGCGGGTAGTTGCGAGGCGATTTTGGTGCGGTATCAGCGTTGGAGAGGGTGGGGAGCAAGCGCGGAGCGGACGGTCGACTCTGGTCGACTTGGTAACGGTTAGCTGCAGAAATTCGAAACGCGACCCGAAACGTCTCGCGGAGCGCACGCGCAAGTCACGCTGTCCCGCACCTCCGATCAAGCAACGTGGAAAAGCATGCAGCGCCTGCACCTCCACCGCGGCCACGGTCGGTCATGACCTTGCCACCGTGCGCTGCTGCAACCGCCCATTTTGCTCCCGGCTCCCAGACGTGATTGGATCATACCGCTGCATTATTCTCCACCCGCCAACCATGCTCCTGGCCGACTCGAGGCGCCGCGACAGCGACGCCAAGCGGCACGCGCCGCCGCACGCCGCGGCCCCGCCCTCGGCCGTCTGGCTCGCCGTCGCCAAGGCCGCCAAGGTCGTGGGTCTCGTCACGGTCCAGCAGCTTATCCAAGAGTTTCAGTTTTCCGTGGCCGGCGTGCTCTTTTGGGCGCTCGCTGCTGCATCCGTCACAGCGCTTGTTTACCGCCCACAATGGTCGGCATTGCTGCGCCACCACGTATGGAGTCGCGCCTGTTCGAATCTCGGCACGACAATCAGCGACTCATGCAGGCTGATCTTGTCACTAGTGGCCACAATGGATTGCCGCCGCGCTCCTCTTCTGGCTCCGCGCCTGGTGCGCCTGGGAGTCGCTCAAGCGCGTCAGCGTCGTGCGGTACTTGGTCTTTGTTACGTTTTTGTGGCAACGTGCTGGCGGATTTCTGACGTTCAACGGATCTGCAGCATGCTCATGCTCACCGAGTACGCTGGGATTTGGGCGCCCACACTGTGGAGCGGCAGCGTTGCGCGCGGCAAGTACCTCGCCACGCTCAAGGTTCGTCAATGTCGTGCCTCTTCACGCTGTCTGCTCCTTCGTAACCAGGATTTGGTCCTGTAGACTCGCGGCGCGCTGTTCCTCGCGGGTGCTCTGGTGCTGGAGCTGGCCAATGATTTCGGATTTCGAGCAGAAGATCCGAGTGCGTTGTGCGACCTGAATCGCATCCCCGCTCTTGAGCAATCTGCATCTCTAATCCCCGCATCTCTCGCTTGCAACCAGAAGACACGCAGCCGCTCGGCTTGGACTGGCTCTTCCTCGCGGCCGCGGCCGCTGCCGACGTCGGGTACCATCGCGTGCGTGCCTCGCTCGCCACACTCGACGACAACCTCGCGACTCCACTTGGCGCCCTCTCCGTGACCGCGCCGCTCGCGTGCGCCATGGGCGTTGTGCCCTACTTTTTATTTGGCCGCGACAGCACCGTCCTCGAGCAGCACTCGCTCGGGCATATTGCCGCATGGATGCTCCTGATCGGGCTCACGGCCCTGGCTGGCGACGCGGCGGGCAACCACTCGTTTGTCACGGCGCCCGTGCCGCGATCCGGGTCCGAATCGGCGGCCCAGGCGCGCATGGTCTACCGCGGATGGTTACTGGCCGTTGGCACAGCTGCGTGCCTTGGCGCACTGCACACGGTGCCGTCAATTTTCGAGCTCGGAGGCATCGTGCTCTGCTATCATGCCGTCTACTACCTGGCGCTCGCGGCGCCGCGGCGCGCGCGGTCGGCCGCGACCGAAGTCGGGATGCTTTCGCGCGGCACGAGTCTCTCTGCGCCCCTGCTCATGGCGGGTATCGACGCGCCCGGATTCACGACGCAAGTCGCGGTCCTGTGGCGCACGTACGTCGGCCCCGTCTGGCAGAGCAAGGACTCTCGGGCGATTTTCATTTTCCTCAACATCAACCTCGCGTACATGTTTATCCAGCTGCTCTACGGCGTCTGGACCAACAGTCTCGGGCTCATATCCGACGCGATCCACATGTTTTTCGACTGTATCGCGCTGGGGGTCGGGCTCGTGGCCGCGGTCATGGCCAAGTGGGGCGCATCGACGCAATTTGCGTTTGGGTATCATCGGATCGAAACGCTGTCCGGGTTCGGCAACGGCGTGTTCCTGATCTTCATTTCCGTCTTCATTCTCGTCGAGGGGATCGAGCGGCTCGTGCACCCGCCGGAAATGAACACCGACCGGTTGCTGATCGTCGCCGTGTTTGGGTTCATTGTCAACATGATTGGCATCTTCTCGTTCCACCACGGCCACGGCCACGGCCACGGTCATGACCACGGACACGATCACGGCCACGGCCACGGGCACCATCACCACCACCACGATAACGCCAACATGCACGGCGTGTTTTTGCACATTCTCGCTGACGCACTCGGGTCGGTGGGCGTGATCATTTCGACGCTTCTCATCTACCAGTTTGGGTGGACCGGGTTCGACCCGCTCGCGTCGCTGCTGATCGCGGTGCTCATCTTTATTTCCACGCTCCCGCTCCTGTCCTCGTCGCTCGATGTGCTCATGAACACGTGCCCGCCGTCGGTTAAGGGCGCGATGCCGCACGTTGTTGGTTCGTCTTTGTTTGCCTCCGCCATTTCTCGTTTATGCGATCGCAACCACTAATCTTCTGTCTCCACCCTGTCGTAGAACAAATCCACGCGCTCGGCAACGTGGTGCGCGTCGACCACCGCGTATGGAGCAACGACGGGTCGTCGGGGAACGTGCACGCGCTAGTCCGCGTCGCCTTGGCCGCGCCGGTCGCGGACGAGCAGGCGGTGCTCGACCGCGTGCGCGGGATCTTGGCGCACGAAGGACTCGCTAAGAGCACCGTCGAGCTGGCCTTCATGTAGACCACGTGCATCGCTTTGGTTTTGTTTTGTTCCTGTTCTATCATAGAATTCTATGTTCTTTTTTGCCTGGCCCGTGGACTGTTACTGGCGAAACGATTCGCGAGACTTCCACCAGCGCGCGACGTTGTGCGCAGTGCAAGATCACTATTAAGTACTCGTACTCGATTCCCAATGACAACTATTTCCAGATGACCCGCTGCTGCTACGAGAACGAGGACCTGACGGACTGTATGATCGGATCAAACCAAGTCATGTCATGAAACCACCGGGGAGCCCGCCGTCTTCCCTTTCGACTTGCATTGGTGGTGCTCGATGCAAGGCCGATGAGAGAGAGGGAGAGCTAAGAAGAGACAACGGGTAGGGGGACCTGGAGTGTCAACCATCAAACCCTCATCAATGGAAAATTGAATCGATCATCTCTATGTAATTTTGATCATGGGCGTTATCACGTTTTGCCCACGGCCGGGTCTCTCACTTGGACTTGGGGACCTGTCCTCCGCTCTGCCTCGGAATAGTGACAGCCGACCAAACAACACAGCCGAATCAAACACAACTCGAGCCGAAGAACACTCTCCACCAGTTGGATTGCCGAGGACGGGGTTGTGACTGACTCGGTCTCAGGGTCACCAAAAAACGCCACGCTCTGCCCAAGTGGATGTGCGTTAATTGCCACAAACTCATTTCAGAATCCATTCCACTTTGTGGTGTTCAAGATCGAGAAAAGAAAAAGATTTATCGACCCTACTTTTCTTGCCTTTGCAGCTGGCGAATGAGCTCTCGGCTCTTGAGGTCCGCGACACGAATCGGTTCTGGGATGCGAAACTTGCACGACTGCAAGACGATCGCGACCGCCGACGCGAGCGAGACCTTGTGCCCAACCGACACGAAAATCGGGTTGGTTGCGCCATCGCACGGCAGGACGGCCTGGACAGGGAGCAGATGAGCGGTCAGTCAAAACTCCAAGTCGCAGTTTCACGGCTGAACGAACACACCATGCCGTAGACGGTTCCGCTCGTGCCAATCAGCGGCATCTGGTCGCCACCGCGGTGCAGCTTTGTGCGCGACACGGCCTTGACGTGTCGCATCGTCATTTCCGGACCTTCATTGGCAATTTGCAAAAAGTTTTTTGCGACGCCAATGGTCGGAATTCCAGTCACGACGCCGAGGTGCGACGCGAGCCCGAAGCGCCGCGGGTGCAGGACACCATTGCCGTCCACGAAAATGACCTAGCGCCGCGCAAGAGCGCATCAGACTCTCATTCCTCCGGGAGAAAGGAGCGTGGGCCGCGTACCTGCGGCTTGAGCTGCTCTGGAATATCATGCACCAATTTTGCGAGCGGCCCGACCTCGCGAAACGCTAGGAAAGTTGCAATGTATGGCAGGTCGAGAACGACGCGATTGTGTGCCGTGTAGACGACGTCGAGCGCAGGCCACGACAGGACCGCAACATACGCGATTGCCGACTGCGTGAAGGGCGTGCCGGGTGGCGCGTCGTCGGGCGGCGTCTCGACAAAACTGATGTCGACGCCCGCAACGTAGCACAGCGTCGCTTGCAGGTCGGCCGGGTCGTCAACGTCGACGAGCTGTGCACGCAGCGCGAGTTGCTCTTGCTGCCATTGGTCCCGGATCGCGCGATGGGCCTCGTCTTCCCCACCGGTCGTGGAGGGTCCGGTCTTGCGGCTCGCCGTATCCGCGGCGCCCGGGCCAAGTTGAGACGTATGAGCGGGCAGTACTTGGGGCGCGTTTGATGTAACAATATCCGCCCATGTGGACGACGCGGGACCGTCAGCAGCCTTGACAGACGAGGTTTTTGCTGGGACTTGCATCTCCACCTTGTTGTCCATTGTGAATCAGCGCGTGAAGAAGTTGGCGGCAACGGAGGAGACCGGAGAGCCACCAGTGCGCACGCTGGATTGCACGCTCATTCAAGCGTTTGAGAGCCCAGGCAATCGAACAAAGCGTATCGGCCGGTTCGCTCTGACTCTGAGCGAGAAGCAGGCAAACCTCAGCAGGCCTCCCAGATAAAAAGCGCAGCCGGTGACCAACAAAACGCGCAAGCAAATGAATTGATCAATCAAAAGAGGGCTAGAGCGAACAAGAACGAAGAAATCATGTACAATCGGCCACCTGCCGTGGCCGCGCAAACTGGTGGAAACGAGATGGACCCGCCACCACCAACAAAAGGAGGGAGAGGGCGGCGATGCAGCAAGTCGCGTCAGCCAGCCGCGCCCTCTGATTCAAATCTTGATGTCGGACGACACCATGTCAATGTTCTTGAGCCGCAGGAACACGTCGCACCCGTGGCCGTAGAGCGAGATCATGGTCAACGACCCGTCAAAGTACCGACTGTAGACGCGCGCCGTGCCGAGCCCGTAGCCCTATTGCCCGCATTAAAATCGTCACAAGTCAGCCTTGCTTCTCCACCCGAACGTAGCCAAAAAAAGATGGACGGAAACGCACCAGTCCAGCAATCGGCCCACCAATCCCCGACTGCATCATCATCTCCGACATGGCCGACTGCGGGTCCGCGGTACTCGCGCCCACACCCGTCGCCGACCGGTTATACCCCTTCCCCTGCACGCTCGTGTATGAGTACTCGAAGACGCGCTGCAAGTCCTCGTACGGGATCCCGCCGCCCTGGTCGCGAATGCGCATGACTACGTCGTCGGGCCCACGCGCGACCGTCAGCTGAATCGGCGGCAAGTCGTCATCTGAGAGCCCCGCTGACAGCCGCAGCGACCCGAGCCCGTTCCCGGACGTTTTCTCGTAGTGCTCGACGGTCGCGCGAATACTGTTCTTGAACAGTTCGGCGAGAATGTAGTCGAGGTGCACGGGAATGTAGGCGAGCGTTGTGTCGACCATGCCGTCAATCTGCAGCGCTGGCGCGGCGCCGAAATGGAATTGTGCGACCTCGCGGACGTAGTCGTAGACGTGCTGCGCGACCGACACGGGCGACAGCTTGGTGTCCACGATGCCGATAAAGTCGGGTTGCGGCGAGTGGAGGGCGAGGTGGTGTTCAGCTGGTGGTCACGTCAAAAACACGTCCGTCAGCATTCCGGAACGAGGACGCGAGATTGGTTGGGGGCAGAGTCGGAACGCACCCAAGACGCGCACACCGATGCGCGCACCGATCAGCTTGTCCAAGAACTGGCCAATCTCCTGCGCCGGCATATAGTCGCGCGACTCGAGGAATCCTACGTCGTGCCGCAGCGGTGAGCAGACGTCTCCAAAGCTCGGTGCGACGAACTAAGAAGCGTCGAATACCTTGGGAAATCGTCTGAATCACGTCCACATGTGCCTCGACGAGCTCCGTCAGCATGCTCGTAAACTCCTTTTCGTCGTCCTCATTGACCACGGGCCGGAACGACGTGAGCCGCTCAAGCGAGTCGAGGTAGAGCGTGTAGACCTTGTGAATGTGCGGGTTGAGCCCGACAATGAATGGCAGCGACTGGAAGGCCTTGCACCGCAGCGCCAAGCGCACGGGCAGCTCGCGCTGCAGAAACTGCGCATTGGCCACGAGCGGGTGCTGGCCGAAAGGGTCGTCGTGGACCGGCTGGCCATTTGCTGCAGCCGTGGCAGCCTGGCCAATTCGCAGCAGGTCTGGGATGCGCACGGGCGTAATGGGTCGAGCGCTGAGCGACTGCACGAGCATGTGCAGCTGCGACCGCTTGGCCGCAGCGTTGCCCGACGCGCCAGCAGTGCTTGACGCGGCTGCGCTCGTCGAGTACAGTACTCTTGCTGATCCAGCTCTTGGTCCAGCGACGAGTGAGGATGGTTGCATTCCGTTACACGTTGGCCCGGTCAATCGCAAATGACCTCGCGCACGAGCTGGAACTTCATGACTCAAGCCGTAAAAGCGTGATGGTGGGTTGGTCGCAGAGGTTGTCGTGAGCGTTCGGTGCATCAAGATGCCGAGAGCACACGGTCTTGGTCGTGATGCGTGCAGATTACGGGCAGCGTCCCGGACCGCTGGTCGTACGGTGCCGATCATCGCGGGCGAACTTGTCCCGTCGTTGTCGTTTGCCGAGTTGGTTGAGATGGCCGAGCACCGTCGTGGAGAAGCCCGCGAGAGGCAGTGGAGAGTCAGCAAAAGCGTGCGCACCGCGCCCGACGGCGGTCTGACACGAAGTCTGCGGTTGGGGCAGCCAAGGGAGCCTGGATGACAAAGAAAGGATGATTCCCCAGCTGATCTCACCTAACTCGAGTCAGTCATTGTGTGTCAACCACTTGCATATAAAGGCTTTCCGAGCAATTTAGTGTCTGTAGTGGACACTCATAGTTCAATGTCCGAAATATCCTAAGCAGCGGTGTTCAAAGAGGCGTGGGTTCGATCCTCGCTTCAATGGGGTCCGCTTCATTACGGCATTCGCCCAATGGGTCGAACCTGTCTTTTTGCATTTCTCCAGTTGGAAACAGCACCGAACAACACCACAACTTCGCGACATTTATTTCACCTTTTGCTGCTTCTGTCAGGGTGGGGCCGCGCGCCCCTTGCTCATGGGCAAGGCCAAGTGCGCGATTCCCTGTGTGCTGCCCATCCCAGTCCGACTGTGCCCGCTCGCGCTCAGCAGCAAGTTGGACCCGGACCGCATACTGCGCACGCTCGATCCATGCGACAAATGCCCGCTCATGCCTACGGCCAGAGAGAACCCATTGAGCTTGGACCCGAGATGCAGTCGTGACCCACCGCCCAGCATGGCCTCACGCTCACGTTTGCATTTGGTCTCCTCGACCCCCATCCGCGCTAGATGGTACAATACTCGAATTAGTCCACCGAAAATTGGATACCGTGGTCGAGTGAATCAGTCAACGCACCCATCTCCGCTTCCAGGAGCTGCAGCTTGTAGTGCACCTTCTTCATGAGACTGCGCACGTCGCCCATCCCATCAACCTCACCTGCGCCCGCCTTGCCCTTCTTTTTCTTCTTTTTGCCCGTGCCGCCACCACTGCGGTGCCGCCACGACGACGGCACGTCGCCCGCAAGCGACGCGGCGCTCCACTCGCTGCCAACCGGTGAGCGAAGACCCGGGTTCTCGTCGAGCAGCGCCGCATCGTCGCTCTCGGACCCATCCTCCTCGCCAGCGTCCTTGCGCGCCCCCATTGCCGCCTTCCCACCCGTTCCCGCACCCGCTGTGCCCGCCGACAGGTCCAATCCCGGCGTCGACTCGCCGTACGTCGCATCGAGATACGCGCGCTTCCACCCTACACGCGTGCGCCGTTTGGACGTTTCCGTCTGGGCCGCATAGTGCGCGTCGTGCAGCGCCCAATAGTGCACGTGCGATCCGCGCAATGCTTGTCGCAACAGACGCACTGACGCGAGCATGTCGGTCGGTAACGGCGCGTCCCATTGCGGCATGCGGGGCATCCGGTACTCGGCAAAGTACCGGTCGAGGTCGGGCGTGCCGCCAACGTCGCTCCCCGCGTCGTCAGAGTCGTCGCCGGCAATGTGGCCCGTGCCCGTCAGGAATGTCGTGTCCCGGAACGGCGCAGTGCGACTCGTGTCCCCGCCGCCGTCGTCGCACGTGTCATCGTCATCGCCGGAGTCGCTCGCATCGTCGCTCGTGTCGTGACCAAAGTCCGCAAGTGTCGCTGAGACCGTCGAGGCTCTGCGCGAGTGCGCATCGCTGGTATCGGCAATGCTGGGGCGACCGCGAGTGGGCTTGCTGCTGGGGAGAATTGGTGCGGCGGCGCGCAGCGCATCCCATGGCTCGTGGATCGGGATAAGGGGACATTCGGCACGGATACGCTGCTGCTCGTGCGCACGCTGGTACTGCTTGGCACGCAGTCGGTCCTTGGACGTCAGGTCAACGGGCGGCGACCGGGAGGGGCTCGGCTTGGGCGCTGCGGATGGGTTGGGCGCCGATCTGGTTGGTGTCGAGGGCATTTCCGCGAGTTGGTGGGGTTCTCATTGAGCTAGTTCAGCAAGTTGTCCATCGACAAGGGCAGCGACGTCGTCCACGACATGGTTGACCAAGTTGCTGTCGGCGGGGCCGATGGAGCATGATCATTTCGTTTCATAAAGGGGAAACGTGACCGCGTCCACGCGTCGTCCGACTTGACCAGAGCAACCCGCTTGTCGATCCGCACACGTCGTCGGCAAGCAATCACCCAGCTCAAGACGACAAATCCACAAAATCCGCGGCACCCCAACCATGGGCGCCCCCTCCACCGCGCGCCGGCACCCGCCGGTCCTGCACACGCTGCTGCTCGCCGCCGACACTGCGCTACACGCGACTGTCCTCTCGCTTGCCGCTAAGATCCTCTCCGACCGAGGATACTTGGCCGCCGTTTCTCCGTACTCCCAGACGCTGCTCAGCGTTTCTCAATCGATGCTCGCCGTGTCGCTCGCGCTCGTCGTGGTCCCCTTCCTGGCGCCAGTCGCGTGGGCATGGATGCAGTTTGTCGTGTTCAGCGGACGCCAGCTGTCCAAGGCCAGGCGGAGCAACAGCGAACCGCCGCCACGGTGGATGTGGACGGGACGCGGGATCGGGTGGTGGATGGCGAGTTTGGTGCTGCGAGTACGTCTTTCCGTGCCCTTCTCGTCGCGGTACCGTGCACCTGCTGATCACCCATTTCTTCGCGCAGATCGTGATCCTGGCCACGACGCTCTACTTTGGCACGCTCAACGCGCAACTCGTCTCGACCAAGGCCGCGACCGCGCTCTACGACGCGCACCCCGGCGACCCCTTCCCGCTCGTCGACCAGCTCAGCGCAACCACCTCCACGGTCACGCAGTACCTGGCCTCGCTCGCGGCACTCGGCGCCCTGACGCTGCTGGAACTCGGGACGGGATGCTACCACTTGGGCGCGACAAGCTGAATAATACCACACTATGATTTCCATCTTCTCCGGCTACTTACCGCGCGACAGGCCTCAACCCGGGCGACGTCGACGCAGCAAACAGGACCACATTCTCCCCGTCCGCACCGTCGTCGTCCTCGACATGCATTGCCGCCCTCCCTCGCTGCGCCTCCTCGTCCTCCTCCTCCTCATCATCCAAGAACGAATCAAACAGGACCTCGTGGTCCGCAAGCCGACCGCCCGAATCCGGCCCGAGTTTCATAAACTCGTAGTCGTCGTTCCCGCCGGTCCCGCGATCGCCGCGCCATGAGCGCGGGACGCACTTTTTCCAGTGGCCCGAGCGGACCAGGAACGTGAGCGTGCCGAGGAGCGCGCCGGCAGAGAGCGTGCATGTGATGAGAACGCCCAGGACGTGTGCGGCCGACAGTTCCTCGGCGGCGGGGTCCGTGGGCGGTCGCGTATCGGGGGGAGAAGAGGTTTCGGCGTCGGACGAGGAGGTGGGTGCCGGTGGATCGGTCGAGGCTGGTGGGACCGGCGCAGGCGAGGATGGCGGTGCGGGTGCGGCCAAGGCGCTCGTCGACGCTGGTGGGATCGGGCGCGACGATGGCGGTCGCGGTGGCGGCGGGACCGCGGCGGTCGTGGCATTCGCCTCCATGTAGACTTGCAGCGACCACCCGCGCAGCGTGCCGCCGGCTTTGGGGTTCGACTTGTCCATTACGACAAGCGTCCAGTTACCGGTTGGGTCCTCGCCCCTACACGCCGATCAGAACTGCGGTCAGATCCAATCTAAGCCCATATCCGAACACGTCCAGAGCAACGTACCAGTGCTGCACCGTCGACATGGTCCAGTTCTGGAACCCCTTATCCGAATAATCGTACGGCCGGCGCACGAGCAAGTGGCTCACGACCCCATGCGGGCTTACCAGATCCAGCTCCAAGTCCCCGCGCTGCTCATGATCAATCCAAACTGTCGCCGTCACATACTCGGTCCCGTTCCGCCGCGCGCCCACCGCCTCCACCTGACTAGGCGGCACCGTGATCGTATGATTCACGGACCCGAGCCCGATGCCCGCGACAGCGCTCACGAACCGGTCGCGCTTGGCCATGGCCGAGATGGGCAGTTTGACCGCGTGCCAGGCCGATTGGACGGCAACGGCGTGCAAGACGTTGGGTCGCGTGCGTGCGGCAGAGACGAGCGCGTAGGCGTCGAGCTTGCCGTACCCGAAGTGGTGCGAGAAGTACCGCCCGGACGGGAGCCGGGACCAAGCGTGCGAGGGAATGTCGAGGTCAAAAGGAACGGCGGTTTCCACGACCAGGTACTGCAAGGTGCGCCAGGTCAGGTCCGGGCGCTCGGAGAGGACCAGAGCAAAAATGCCGGCTCCGATGGGAGCTGTGGGTGAGGGGATGAAAGGCGGGTTAGGCCAGGTGGAGAGAGTAGAAGAGAAGGCGCAGATGACCGTACCGGCCGCCGACGTGCCGCTGTGGTTATCGGTGCACTTGCTGGCGCCGACGTCGGTGGTGAACTAGGCAACCGTCGACCAGTCAGAACACCATCGCAACAATCGAGGAGTATCAGCCGACAACGTACAATGCCCGCGGTCCCGCGCGATCCGCCACTGTATGTGACGGCCAACTGCGCCGCGCAATTCTCGGCATACCACGGCACCTGGTCGTTGCGATCGACCGCACCGATCGTGATAGTGTAATTCGAGTTTGCGTACCCGTCGGCATTGCAGTCATCGTCCTGCCGCCCGCCGTTGCCGGACGCAAACACGTAAATCGACCCGAGTCCACCGCGCCCTTGCTCGACGCCATGCCGGAACGCGTCGTGCACGAGCTCCGACGGCCCTTCGACGACCGCACCGTTATCTTCGGGCCCAAACGAGCAGCTGTAAATATGGTTCGTCTCGTGCGCGTAGGTGTAGGCCGCCGCCTCGTCGGCGGTCGTGAGTTGGCCCGAGAGGATACGAATCCCAGCGACGCGTGCGCCAAACGCCACGCCCACACCACACGCGTCGTTGCGTGCGGCCGCGACTTCGCCGGCGCATCGCGTGCCGTGGTAGTCGTCAGCGAGTCGCGGGCGCGGCTCCTTGCCGTGGTCGTTGAAGTCGTAAGAGCCTTGCAGGTCCTATATTGATTTGACAACCATGAGCGGTCAAAAGCCAACCAAACGTCGCCATACTCCTCCAAACAAGACATACAAACTGGTCGCGCAAGTCGGCGGCGTCAAAGTCAAGTCCGTCGTCGACGAGCGCCACGGTCACGTTGTGTCCAAACACGCCCTGCGCCCAGACGCCTGTGACGTTGATGTCGCTACGCGGGTTGACGCGGTTGTACTAGAGGTCGCGATGGTGGCGGTGGCGGAGGTGGGGACGAGCAGCGCGCTTTCGCGGTTCAGAAATAAGATCAAGGATTCTTTGAGCAGTGGAGAGGATCGCGAGACGCAATACGCACCAGGTGCCACTGCTGCAGGAACCCGGGGTCGCGGATATTGGCCGTATCAAAGACGGCCTGCGCATCGGCTTGCGTGAGCGCCGTGGGCGCGCGCTTGTGCAACCGGCGCTTCGGGATTTGCGGCTCCACGTAAGCTATGTCGTTGTGCGCCTCGAGCGCGTGGCGGACGAGGTGCGAGTGCAATGGCGCATCCGGGTCGCGCTTGGCGAGCATCGTCTGACATTCGGCGGGCGCACGGTACAGGAAATGGCGTGGCAAATTGCCGACGGGGCCGACGAGTTCGACCGAATGCGCGACGGGACAGTGGACGGCGGCGGCCACGTCGCGCGCGGCCAAGCGTGGGTCGGCGCCGTCGTGTACGCGCACAGCAAAGTAATGGTAGTTGGCGTGGTCCATGCGGTGCGGTGGAGCAGGGTCGGCGAGGGTTTGCGCGGGCGATGCTGCGGCGAGAAGAAGTGCGAGAGCCGCGATCAGGAGCGCAGCGGACGCCGAAAAGGGCGCGTGTCGGCGATTCCGCGTTGGTACGCCACGGGACGCCGCGGTACGGGAAGGGACCGACATGGTGGTGAAGGCCGCGTTTGCGGCGGTGTCAGAAGCAAAACAAGGCGGCGTCGTTGGAGCGGGAGCGCGGAAGCGGGGCGGCGCGAGGGCAGGTCAGTGCGGCAAGTTGCGTCGAACGAGTTGGTCAAGTCGGGAGGGCGCGGCAGAGCGGCGGCGGCGCGCTCGACGCCGGCGCGCTCGACGCCGGCCCGTTCAGCGGCCGACACGCTCAGCGGTGCGGCGTGCTGGCAACAAGCTTGATGGCGAACCGAAGCGAGCCACAGCGCGCACCACACGTCTTCACGTCATCTTCACGCCGCTGGCACGCCGTGTCTCCCACCAGCGTCTCGCGGCTGCCGGGCCCTCCGCGACCCGCACCGCACGACGACGTCGTCGGCGAGCGCTCAACGCAAACGAGTGCACGAGACTGCTCGCATCTGCCCGCATTCGATTCTTCTCAGCGCTGCCGTGCCGTGGATACCAGAAACGACGACCGCCCAACGTCCAGCCATCGGCCAACCGACCGCCATCCGCCCACCACGCTCTCTCCCAGCCGGCCCCCCACTGGCCCCTGCCGGCACCGCACCGCACCATGGCGTTTCTCTTTCAATGCTGCTTTTCACCCACGCCACCCGCCGATCCGCACGAGGAGATAGCGCTCGTGTGCCACGCCGCCGCGGCCGGCGACATCAAGACGGTCCTGACGCACAAGCACGATTGGGCACACCTGCTCTCCGACGCTTCCGGCAGCCCCGTCCACTATGCCGTCACCGCCAACCAGCACCAGGTCGTCGCCGCCATGGCTGCGCACGTCAAGTCGCTCCCGCCCGCCGAGAACCCCTTCAACTTGCCGGACAAGCATGGGCTCACGCCGTTGCATTGGGCCGTCATGATCACCGCCGTCAACCCGGAATTACTGAAGGCCCTACTTGACGGCAACGCCGACTGGCGTATCCCCGTTCCAACCGACCAGCGCAACCTGCTCCACCTTGCTATCGCCAAGGGTGACAATGCCGAGACGCTCAAGTGCGCTGTCGCGACGCTCGGCAGGGAACCGGCCGCAACCCTGTCCGCACAACCGGACGCGGCCGGATTCACGCCCGTGCACGCCGCGATTGTTCGCGTCGACGCGCCGGGCGAGTACGTCCAGGTCCTCGCGCCCGTCGTCCAGTGGACTGTCGTGCCGGGCAAACAGGACGCCTACCTCTTTTTCTGCATTGAGAAACTCGCACCCGCCGCGCTGGCAGCGGTCGTGGCGGCCGATCCGGTCGCTGCGCACCTGCGTAACGCGGCCGGCTCCCATGCGCTGCATGTGATCGCCGACGTGCGCGACTCGGCCTCGGCCACGGCACTGACCAATGCCTACGTGCAAGCCGTCGGCGGGTGGACCAAGACCGACCTGGGCATGCCGGATCCAGCTCGGCAACTGCGATCTGTTCCGCACATTGCCACGGCCGCTCAGGACACGCCGCTCGTCGACCTGCTCGCACAGCACGTGCTCGAGTCGTCGTGCCGCACGGCGTTCCAGGTCGCCGACTCGGACGGGAACACGCCGTTGCACACAGCGGCCGCGTTCAACAGCCTGTCGCTTGTGAAGCTCGTGGCGCCGCATTCGGTCTCGGCTGCCAACAAGGACGGCGACCATCCGATCCACCTGGCTGCGACCAACGGGTTCCTGCCCGTCGCGACCTTTCTCGCCGAAACATTCCCGGACCAGATCAATGCGGCCAACAGCAGCGGGTGGACGCCCTTGGTGCGGACACTCGCTTCTGTTTCCTCCACCAGCTTGAGTTTAAACTCACCGTTGCCTTCCACCATGTTATCCAGCACCTCGCCTGCCACGGCGGCCACGTCTCGCTCATCCCGCCGCTCGCGCGGCACGGCGCGCGCCTCACTTCCACCGACCGAGACGGCAACACGCCGCTGCACCTGGCCATTTCCGCGCGTTCCCGCGCGCCTGACGTCGTGCACTACCTGCTCGAAGCCGGCGCCGACGCCAACGCACGCAACACGCGGCACCAAACGCCGCTGCACCTGGCCGTCGCCGTTGCCGAGCATGACACGTCCGTGCAGCTCGTAGCCCTGCTCCTGCATGCGGCGGCGATTGATCCGGCCGCAAAGGACCGCGACGGGAACACGCCGCTGCACGTGGCCGTCACGCACCGGCACATGGTCGCCGTGCGGTTCTTGCTCGACCATGTCCCCTCGAGCACCGCAGAAACGGTGGAGAATGGCGCGGGGTTGGCGCCGGTGCATGTCGCCGTGCGCGAGTCGGCCGTGGAACTCGTGCCGGTACTCGCCAAGGGAATCAACCATGTCTCGGCGGTGTCGCGGAAATCGGCGCTCGATTATGCGCTCGAGGGCGGGAACGCGGCGGTGATCGACGCCGTTCGCGCAGCTGGTGGGTTGGTTGCGGCGGATGTGCCCCCGCCGCCAGCTATCGTGCACGTCGAAAAGCCCAATAGCAAGCGGCTGCTCGCGCCGCGCGTCGACGAGAACGACAACGACACGATGGCGCGGTACTTGAAGGAGACGGCTGGGGACGGCAGCGGCGACGATGAAGATCCGATGGCCAAGTACATGGGCGCGGCGAAAGGGAATACGGCGAGTGACGACGAGGACCCGATGGCCAAGTACATGGGCGCGCACGCCGACGATGCCGCGAAACCAGCAGTAAAGGATGACGACGATCCGATTGCGCGGTACATGGGCAAGAGCAGGGATGACGACGACGAGGACCCGATTGCCAAGTACTTGGGCGTGCCGGCCGAGGAGCCGGCCGAGCCATGCGCCGCGGTACCCACGGCGAGCGACGACAACGATCCGATTGCGCGTTACATGGGTGTCCTGTCCGAGAAACCGACCGAGGCACCGCGGCAAGCCCCCGCGGCCGACGACGACGACCCGATTGCACGGTACATGGGTGTTCCGGCCGAGAAGCCGGCCGAGGCGCCGCGGCAAGCGCCCGTGGCCGACGATGACGACCTGATTGCACGGTACATGGGCGTGCCGTCGTCGGAGAAGAACGAGGTGCTGTCGCAAGCTCTCGCGGCCGGCCGGGATACGAGCACGGGCGTCGCGGCCACGCCCAACGGCGACTCGAGCGCACACGCTCCGCACGAGTCCATCGCTGATTACGTTCCAGACGCGCAACCTGACAACACGCCCATCCCAGACACGGATTCGTCGACCGATCACATGCGCCCCGCCAAAAACGATCACGTCAACGGCAGTGAGCAGGCGTTGGCCGCACGCTCAGCGCTCCCGGGGTCGATGCCCCTTCTCGCCTCGTCGCGCGACCACAATCTCGACGCTCCTGTCGTTGACGACCCTGTTCCACCAAACAATCCTGCCGCCGCCGAACCCGTCGCCCCACCGAGCATCGACGCCGAACCATCTCAACCAACCGACGCGGCCCCGTCACCCGCTCAGGTCCTCGACCACCCCATCGACCCCATCGTCTCGGAACCGCAACTACTCACGAACTCTGGCCCGTCGGTCCACGCGAGCGCCGACCTCGCCGGCCAAACGCACTTGCCCGGATCGACAATGCCGCACCTTGCCGACGGGGACGTGCGCGAGGTCGACGCGGCCATGCGCAGGACGCCGCTGCCGCCATCCGAGTCGCAGCTCGCCGCGGCCAGCATAACGGTCGTGACCACGGGCCTGCCCGAAGAGGCCGGTGGGAAACCGTCGCTCGATTCGGCGCTCGCACCATCACCGCCCTCGGAGGCAGCAGCGCCGGAGTTGGCCATGGAGCCGACCATGGATCAGGCGCCGGCCACGGACCAAGCGCCGAGTACGGCTTTGCCGGAACCGGCAGCGGAACAAGCGCCCGACGCGACTGTGGCAGAACTGACCCAGGAGCCCGCGCTGAGCGAGGCCGTACCGGCCCCGGCCCCGGACCAAGCACCCGAAACGACCGCGGCCGACGAGTCACCAGCGCCACCCGTGCCAGATCACGAAGACCCCCTGCCCGTCTTCAATGCCGACGCAGTCGATGCCGACGCCGACGCGCTCTCCGTGAGCTTCGACCTCGACAGATCCGCGTCGAGCGCACCGCCGCGCATGTCCGCGAGCGCCGTCGCTGCGTCCGACGACGTCGAGGAACCTACTGCCACCCAGCTGCGGTCCGTTACCGGCAGCGACGCGCACCTCGCGTCAGCCGACGCGCTCGCCGACCCGGTGGCCGCATCCGAGACGGACCTGCGACTACTCGCCGAGGAATTTGGCGTGACCGAGTTTTTCGAGGAGGACGACGATAAGACATCGCGCCTCGCGTCGCCTGATGCGCTCGGCGAGAGCGCGAGAAGTGATCCGCCTAGAGAAGCGGCGAAGGCCGAGATGGACATGGTGGTCGACCCGGAACTCGCGGCGATGGAAGCGCGGTTGCGCGCGCTCGAGGTGGAGCAGGCGAAGCTGATGGATGGGATCTCGGGCGAGTTGGATGGCGAGGTGCTCGACCTACTGGCCGCTGGCGGTCAGGAGGATGGGGTGGCCGGGTCGGTGGCGGATTTGGATGCGAGCGAGTCGGTCGGGGATGTGGTTGCTCGGCTCGCAATGGAAGAGAGGATGTTGCTGGATGCCCTCGAGCAGGGGGACGCGGATGGGACGGACTTGAAGCACGTGCCGACTCGAGCGTGAGAGAGGAGACTCGTGTGTAGATTGGGAGGGACATGGATGGAGGACGGGGTGTACGAATGGCAATACCTTTGGATTCAGTTGCGTTTGAGCTCATCGGCGATGAAAGTTCATGTGAAGCTGGCACGAGCAGCAGCTAAGAGAAAGCGCACACGACAACAATCGATAAATAACACGACTAGAGCAAACTGTAATCGGCGCGCACGATCACGGTCCACGACGACTCGCGTCAATACACCCGCCGCACCGCGCAACTCGGGCACCAGCCTTAGTTGAACTTGAACTCGCGCAACATCTTCTCCATGGCCTCGAAATCGTCGGGCATTTCCGTGATCTGCATCGCGTAATGCGCGACGATCTTGTTCTGGATGCTCATGGCCCGCTCGCCGTCAATGAAGTTAATCGAGACGCCCGACCTCCCAAACCGACCTGTGCGGCCAATACGGTGCACGTAGACTTCGAGGTCCGGCCGGCCAGCCTCATCCACGGGCAGGTCGTAGTTGACGACGAGATTGATTTGCGGCACGTCGATCCCGCGCGCGAGCACGTTGGTCGCAATCAAGACCTTGGACTTGCCCGACCGGAAATCGGCCATGACTTGGTCGCGGTCAGCCGGCATCAAGTCGCCCGTGATCACCGACACCTGGTGTCCTTCCGCCTGCATGCGCTTGGCCACGTCCATGGCCGTGGCTTTCGTCTGCGTGAAGATGATCGACTGGCCGACGGTCAAGAGGCCGTAGAGGTCCGAGAGTTTTTCAAACTTGGCGGCCTTGTCGCCCTTGACGCGCAGGTAAAACTGCTTGATCGCCTCGACCTTGACTTCCTCGCGTTTGAGCACAATCATATTGGCCGACGGCGCAAATGCCGTCGCAAACGACTTGACGTGGTCCGGGAATGTGGCCGAGAAGAGCAGCACCTGCGCGATCTTGGGCATGACCTGGCGTACGCGGCGCGACTGTTCGCCGAGATTCTGCGCGTCGAGCATCGCATCGGCCTCATCGAGCACCAACACTTTCACGTTCTTGAAATCCAATTGCCGCTTGCGGTTCAGGTCGAGGATCGTGCCGGGCGTGCCAATCACGATATGGTCAGTGACTTTAGCGCCGCGCGGCACCTCGTCTTTGACAGCCATGCACACTTTCACGGGCGTAAACTGGCCCATTTCCCGCACGACCTTGACAATTTGCAACGCCAGCTCGCGCGTGTTGGTCATGCAGACGGCCTGCGGCGGCGCGTTCGTGGCCGTGTAGTCGATGCGCGAGAGCATGGTCAGCGCAAACGCCGCCGTCTTGCCCGTGCCAGACTGCGACTGCGCGATCAGGTTGGTCGGCGGGTCGCGCAGCAGCAGCGGCAACGCGCGTTCCTGGACCTTGGACGGCTTGGTGAAGTTCATGGCGTAGAGTCCCTTGAGGAGTTCGGGTGCGCTTCACAATCATAGTGGAAAGAGTCGGGTCAGGGTCACTAACGGGATCGGACGAGGAACTGCGTTCATTGGTCAAGAAACACGCACAGGCCGAGCGCCTCGAACGTGGTCGCGGCCGCAGCGGCATGGCTGTCGTTGGCGAGCGTGACCTCGATCTCGTGCGACTCGAATTCCTCGTAGAGACCCGTGGCCTTGGGCTGTTCGAGCGTCAGGTCGTTGAGGTCGGCCTCGAGCTCAGCCGAGGCTTTGCTTGTCGCGGGCGCAGGTGCAGGGGCGGGGTCGGACAGCGTGGCCTTGGCCACAATCGGGCTCTTTTTCGGACTGCTCGGTCGGCTCATGGTGATGGTTGGGGGGAGTGGGCTAGCCGATCATGATTGGAGGCGCGCTATGGTCAAGTTGAGCGCGGGAAACGTCGGCCTCGCGTGCGTCGGACACGCGCAAGTCGGCGCGAATAGCAAATCGGCAATGCGGGCAGTGTGTACCGTGGCGATGGGTGGAAATGGCGAGGAGAGCGACGCGCGGCGCGTGGGTCGGTGGCCGGGGGCCAACCGCGAAGTGCCAACCCGGCATCGCTGATCACTGGCCAAGGATCACGGCGGCATAAAAGTGCGATTCTTACGTGTACCCACGTGCTGTCTCGCGTGGAGGTGCAGACGTGCGCCGGCACAGGACCGCAGGTGGGAGACGCGAGACACAACGTGGAAACGCGTCAGAATCGCACTTTGATGCCGCCGTGGTCATCCACCTCCAAGATCAGCGCACGTCAACCAGAGGTTCGATGCTTCAAAACAAGACCTGCATGATGCCTTCGGAGACGACGTTGACAGGAGTGCTCCACAGTCCAGCGCACAACGGCTAGCTCCACCGTACCCCATCGTTGCGCTGCCCCATCGGACGAACGCTGGACCTGCGTACATTCGAGGAAGGAAACGCTGCAGCATGCCGACCAAATTATTTATCGAACGCTGGACGAAACAAAGGAACCTAAACCGAAACCAAAACGCGCTGACCCAAACAAGAATCCAACACCCATACCCCTCAACCGCCCTCTGGCCCGCGTGCGACCGACATCCTCTTCACAGCACGTTCGTGAGCATGCACACGGGGCACGCCTCGCCGCGCGCGTCCGGCTGGCAGGTCGCATGGCAGAACCGGCACTTGGCCGGCTCCGCCGCCATAATCGGCGTAAACGTCTTGGCACACACCGGCACGACATGCAACGGGTCGTAGGCCACCCCAGCCACACTCGCGTCCACGGGCGTGCCTGCATTCGCGTCGGCGAGCGCAATAAACTGGCGCGCGTTTTGCGCGACGGCGGGCGCCGGGTTCGCATCCAACAACCGGCGCGCAAACTGCGCCATGAGCGGGAAATGCCCAGCCTTCCGCGCCTGCGCCGTCGCTGACCGCAGCGCCAGTTGCACGTGTACGGGCTGCAGCGCGGCGTGCGTGAAGTAGGCCGCGAGCGCCAGACTCCGGGCCGGGTCCGGGCTCGTCGCGTCGAGTTCGCGCCGCGCGAGTTCCATTGACAGACCGTGTACGTATTCGCGCGCCTGGTCGATCTGCGCACGCACCGACGCGTCGCCCGATGCCACGAGTGCGAGCTGGTGCAGGACGTGCCGCCACTGCGCGACAGCGGCGGCGAGGTTGCCCTGCGACGTAAGCTGCGCGGCCTCGGCAGCCGTCGTGGATTGCACGGACGCGGGGGTCAAGACGGCCACGGGACGCGACAGGAGTGGGTCCGTGTTCTCCCAGTTTTCGGCGAGCGGCAACTCGAGCGCGGCCACGTGCGCGGCGCCCGCCGAGTAGAGCGAGAGGACCTCCGGCTTGAGCGGCGCGAAATGCGTGATCCCGTGCGTGCGGTTCATGACGGCAAACGCTGACTCGAAGGACCCTGCGAGAATGTGGTCCACGGGTGCCGTCGATCCGCGCGCCCACGCCTGCTTCTTGGAGGGACCCTGCAGCGGGACCACGTCGAGCTGCAGCGCACCGGGCTGTGTCGCGGATGCGGCCGCGGATGCGGTCGGGACGGACGGCAGGTCCATGTCGTCAAAGCCCCACCCGGCCTCGTCAATCTCGTTCACATTGCCCACGGCCCTGGTCGTGGCGTCGCCGGCACCGTCGCCCCACCCGTCGTCAAGCGCGAGCTGCCGCACGTCGGCTGTGACCGACTCCATGGCCGCGGCGACGGCCGCAGAGCTGAGCGCCTGCGCCTGCGTGGCCGAGGTCGTGGCCGCGGCAGCGTGGTTGCTGAAGTACCCGTTCTGCGCGGTATCAAGCACGGGCCAGTTGTCGACCATGGGCGCAACCGGCCGCGGTGGGACGAGCAGTGCGGCGTCGGCGGGCACCTTGGCCTTGATCTCCTCGAGCTGTTCCGGCGAGAGCCCTGCACGCGCAGCAATCTGCTCGGCGAGCTCGGTGAGCCCATGCGTGTAGCAAGTCAACCACGCGAGCGACAATTGGCCCGCGTCGACGAGCACGCGCGCGCGCTCCTCGACCGACCCGAGGTAGACGGCGTTCTGCATGCACCCCATGACGTCCCCACGGTGCTGCGCGATCGTGAGCATCTTGTGCAGCTTGTCGGCCTGGCCCGTAGCCAAGTAGAGCAGCGACAGGCCCGGCAAGTTCTTGACGCGCTGCATGGCCGTCTCGGCGAGCGCGATATGGCCCTGCCGCAACGCCTCGGTCCCGAGCCGCGTCCACGCCTGCGGGTTATCCATGGTCTCGGCCGCTTGCTGCGCAACGTCGAGCTGCCCGCATTCGAGCGCCAATTCGAACCGCGTCGGCGGGTCCTGCACGAAATGCAGCGCCACGTCCGGGTACCCCTTCTTTTGCAAGTAGGCAATGATCGACTGCCCAATCAAGTTGGACGTCTGGATCATGTTGAGCACGGCCGCGTACTGGCGGTTCACGAGCGCGAGCTTGAACCGGTACTCGGTTGTGTCGACGGTCAGCGTCGTGACCTTGTGGTCGCGCGTGAGCGCCGTGATCGTGTCGTTGTGCACGTGCACCAGGTAGAGCGGCTGCTCGAGCGTGCACAGAATGCCAGTGTCGCCGTTCGGCAGCGCGTACTTGATGTGGTTGAGCGTCGTGTAGATCAGCACCGTCCCGTCAAAGACGGCGGATTTGACGCGAATCGTCTCGTGGATCACGGCCAGCTGCTTGAGCTGCTTGGTGCAAATCGTGATGACGTGCTTGGAGAGTAGCGCGACATGCGCCATGTCGTTGGACCACGCGAGGTATTTGACATTGTTGACATTAGTCAGCTCAGCGACGAGCGCGCCCTGCTGCAGGTCCCACAGCTCAACCGAGGTACCCGTCGACAGCGCCACGTGGCCGATCCCCGCGGCAAACATTTCGGTCGCGGGTGCCGGCAGCTTGACCTCCTTGAGCTTGGTCCCGCGCGAGTCGTAGAGGTGCAGCGCGACGGCCGTCTTGTCGAGCACGGTGAGCCGGTTGCGACCGACAAAGGCGCCGACGTGGCCGTGCAGCTTGACGGGATCGCGCTGCGCGGCATCGAGCGAGTATAGCTCAATGAGCCCGCCCTCGACGGGCACCGAGACGAGCGCGAGCTTTTCCGTCGGGTTGTAGGACAAGTACCGCGGGCTCACTTGGAACCCTTGCCCGCGCTTGACCTGCGCGAGCGTCTTTTCCTGCTTCGACTGCAAGTCGTACTGGACGAGGTGCTGGCCCTGCACAAACACGAGCGATGACTGCGCGAGCGCCATGGCCGGTCGCTCGCGCTCGAGCTTGAAGACAATCAGGCCCGAATCGTGGCCCGCGGCAAACAAGTTGATGTGCGGGTGCGCGACGAGTACCCAGAACCGGTCGTTTTCGCGGCGGAACGTTTGCGCAATCGTGCGGCGCGCCATGTCCCAGACGCGAATCGTCTTGTCCTCGGCGTCCGACAAGACGAGTTCGGCGCGCGGGTGGAAGATGGCGTTGCAAATATTGTTGTAGTGGCCGCGGAACGTGTCCATTTCCCAGGCCTTGGTCTCGGACATGCGCCAAATCTTGATTTGCCGGTCGTCGCCCGCCGACACGATCAGCGGCAACGTCGGGTGGAACGCCGCCCAGTTGACCCCCTTGTCGTGGCCCTCGAGCACGTACTTGACAATCGCGTCCGAGTTGCCAAACAGGTCGGCGCGCCCGTCGTCCATGAGCAGCGACCGCGCCGCGCCGCCCGGACCGCCGAGACCGCCGCCGCTCCCACCGCCCATGCCACCGACACCGCCCATCCCACCGGGCATCCCGCCCATCCCACCGGGCATGCCCGACGCGCCCATCAAACTCGCGGGCGTGCCGGACCCGGCGGCGTGCCGCTTACGCAGACCCGAAATGTCCCAGACGCGCACGGTGAAGTCGAGCGAGGCCGAGACGACGAGATCCTCTTTCGGGTGGAACTGCGCCGACATGACGTAGTGGTTGTGGCCGGTCAGGACGGCGAGACACGTGCGCGACTGCCAGTTCCAGATGCGGATCGTGTAGTCGTCTGAGGCCGAGATGATCCAGGGGGCCTCGTGGTGGAAGAAGACGGTGCGAATGTAGTCGAGGTGGCCGTGCAGCGTAAACAGGCACCGGCGCTGCTTGTAGTTCCAGACATTGATCTTGTAGTCGTCGCCGCCCGAGACGAAAAGCGGCTGCGTCGGGTGGAAGGCGACGCCGCGCACGGGGCCTTTCGAGCGGGGAACGGTCAGCAAGGACACTTGCATCAACGCGACACGGGAGAGCAGAGAGCAGCACCACTACTTACCCTGGTGCTCGTCGAAGCGATCGAGCAGCGTGCCCATGCGGTAGTCCCACCACTGGATCGAGCCATTGTGCAGCGAGGCGAGGATCCAGGGCCGCTTGGCGTGGAAGGCGAGCCCCTTGACGCGGTTCGACTTGCTCTCAAACTTGGTGAGCATCCTTGCGACGCGTCGGCGCGGAGATCGCAGCGCTCAGACGCGCCGAGTGAGGGTGAAGGCCGGTTGGTGCGGCGACTGGCGCGCGTTGTCGGCGCGGTTTGGTGGCGAGGTGCGCGCCGCGTGTTGTGCGGCGCTTGCTGTTGGTGCGTGCGCCGTGGTCGCGCGCTCGTCGTCGTCGTGATCGCGACGGTGCCGTGCCGTACACCTCGAGCACGCGCTGGGGGCCGCTTGGCAGTTGGAGCTGGCGTTTGGCGCGTGGCCGGCTGCCCGTGGTGAGACTTGCGATGGATCCGACAGGTGTCGCACGCCGTTGACACACTTTGTTGCCACCGTCTGCAAAACCCCACAAACGAGCACTGAAACTGTGTGGGCCGCAGATCACTTGGGCGTCCTCACACACTTTGCACGCGGGCATTTCGAGCAGCGCAACGGCCGAACTGATTCAAGAGGGCGCGAGGATGCTTATATGAGTGTGTCATGGTGGTTCATATTTATCGAGAGGGCGTGAGGATGCTATGAGCGTGCCATGGTGGTCCACATTTATCGTGGGAATCGAGTTCAATGGGTTGAGAAGAATGACGTTCACAATCAGAAAGCCGAGAATGGATTGATGCTGCAGTTCGAGACGACCAGAAACATGGCCAAAGAGCTGAAGTGGAACACAGTCACAAGGCCAGTTTATCCCCCCCAACCCTTTTCCAAGAGTGCCCTCCCCCATTCATGTGACCCTGTTCGCACCCAGGAATACCAATAAAGTGGACCATGAGGGGGGGGGGGGGGGGGGGCATTTGCAAGCGCATGCGCAAAACGACGAGATTCACAGGGAGCAGCAGCATTCAGGGCAACTTGGTCTGTTTGATAAATGCAAATCAGGTGCAGTGACAGGCACAAACAGCCAAAGAGAAACAGCCAAAGAGAAACAAGCAGCAGATCGGATTCATGTATTTCTGAGCCCAAGCACGGATCAGGTTCACAAGGTCACTGACCTGTGGTGGAACAAAGTGATCCATGCAGTACATCCAGCTGAGGACAAGGACTGCTCCAATATTGGTGAGCCCATCTGGGTTGACACTAGTTATCAGTTCTGGCTCTTCTCGCATTTTGTGTCCATTTATTCAGCTTAATAATAGTGGACCCGTGTCGTTGTTTGGTCTGGACGACCAGTGTGATGAATGACCTGCAGATTGCATCCACTTGTTATTTTTTCTTTCTTGGAAATTGCACGTTCTTGGTTTCCGGACATGTCGATGCGTGTTTAAATACAAGCCATCATTGTCGTCCACCTGTTTTCGTGTGCATGTCCTTCTTCTCCACCTTGTTGCATGAGGTCTGGTCTTCCTTCACAGCACATTTTGTGCTTGTTCCAGTGTGCAATCAACTGTTGATTGCGCTTCCCGTGGTGTATTTCACCGAGTTCCTCATCTACATGCCACACCCTCACTTGCTTTGTCCACTTGACATGCATTGTCACAGCCACTTAATGTGGGTCTTTCATGGTGGGCCAATTTGCATTCATTTAGGAGGAGTCAATGCAGGTTTGTGAGCTCGCTTCGCTTTGGTGGAACAAGGCGATTCGCTCGGCGCGGCCTGCCAAGGACAAAGGCCGACGTTGTTGGTGTCAGATGTGTATTGATGGTGGACCAGAATTGCCAGCCCATTGACGTTCATCCATTTTGGTGTCTTGCACATCACTGTTGGTCGATACAATCTCGGATGATAGTACTCCGTGTTGTCCACCGGTTTCTTTGCTTGCCTTGTCGCCCCGGCGTCAATTTGACTTGTCATATCAGGGGAACTGGTCAAATCTGCTGGTTGGCCACAGCTGTGTTCCTTGATGCAAATGGCCAGTGTAAGATCACGAAGCCGGATGTCGTCCGTATCCACGGTCACCTTTGGCGTCGATCGTTTGGGGGCCGGGGCAGAGCGAAGTCCTCGGTGTGGTCCGGGCTTGCGATCCTCGAGCGGCGACGCCAGCAGCGGCCGTCGACGGCCGAAAGCCGAAACGCAGACATGTGAGACGCGCGTGCGCGGCAATGTTGCAGCCAGACACATGACAGGCGCGTGTGCTGTTGCTTGCGGCAAGGAATGCCCAAAGCGCGCCGGCCCAGTCCGACGAGCAACTTGTCCTCGACGGCCGCACGACGACCACGACGAGCCCCACTGCCCGCCACAACTGGCTGCACGCGCAACGCACTTGCAGCATCTCCTCGCGCCGTGCTCTGACCCCGCGGCCCGCCGTGACCACCGCGTCGACTTGACGGCGCCCGTTACTGCAAGCAGTCGAGTGCTCACACCAGGAAAGCGCCCGTCCACCCGCTGCACGCACCATGATCTTCATTGAAGATTACATCGACAGTACGCGCCGTGCCGCTCCTACCGTTCCGCAAACACGCAGCAACCTCACACTGGTCCGCGCGCAACCAATCATAGCCGTCGAGTCGCTCTCGCCAAACCTGCAGCGACTCGTCTCGAACCTGCGCGAACTCGATGCCGTCGTTTACCGTACGCCCCTCCCCCTCCGTCCCCTCCGCTGTCTCGCCATCCGCTCATCCTCCCGCCCGTCGTGCCGCAGATACGCACGCGAGTCTCGTCGCCGACATCCGCCGCTTCTGCGCGACCGTGACGACCCTGTCCCCGGCGGCGCGCGCGCGGGAACTCGCGAGTATTGACGAGCGGCTGCGCAAATGCCTGCCGATTGACGAGAACCGCGCGCTGATTGCCATGGCCGCCAAGGACTTGGTCGACGTGCACGTGCAGCGCGTCAACGACAACTACAATGCGTTTTGTCTGGAACTCTCGTCGGAAGAGGCCAAGATCGAGCAGCGGAAACGAGCCGCTGAGGCGGCTGCGCAGGGAGCTGATGTGAATGTCGTCGACGCGTCGCCGACGAAGAGTACGTGCGAGGGTCCTTGGTGGGGATGGGATGGGTGGAGACTGACAGGGGCGCGGATTTGGATGTGGTGCAGAGCGCGCACGCCGCGACGATTCGGTCACGGCCACGCCGCAGGCGAGGTACACGCGCGCCCTCTTTTTCGATTCGATTCCACCCGCACGGACGCTCACCGTCGGCCCCCACCAGCCAAAAATCGACCGACGACGCATCCACTGCGCCGCCCCCCACCAAAGGCCGCCGCGGTCAATCCGCCGCCGCACACGCGTCGACCCCCGAACCCTCCCCCGCTCCTCCACCCGCAACCACCGCGCGTCAACGCGCGCGCCGCCGCCGCACGTCCGTCCGTCGGCCGCTACCACGGGCACGGGCACGGGCCGGCGCAATTGCGCAGCGGCAGCGTGCCGCTTGAGGCTCCGCCGACACCGACAACCGCAGAGCGAGTCTAGTCACTAGGACGCGATCCTCGGCTGTAGTGTCCTCGATTCCCGCGTCGGTGCTCGGTCCCGACGAGCAGGCGGCGTTGCCCTGCGATGACGCGATGTATGATGCCTACGAGTAGGACTGGCTATTGTCTCAAGGACACGTGGGTTGTCGAATATGGCCGGGTGCGATGATGATTTGTTAC
>GG745338.1:115363-131772 GCA_000151295.1 Allomyces macrogynus ATCC 38327 | reverse complement strand
AGCGCGGGCCGCGCGGGCGTCGGCGTGCGTAGTAAGCGAGCGCTGGCCGTTCGTTGGTGCGGGAGGTTGTGCTGATGCTGGAATGCACAGCATTGATGAGACCTGTCCCCGAAGGATCGCGCAAAACACGACGACAGAAAAATGAACCACTATCAGCGTTTGGTATGTATACAAGTTGGCCTACCCCACCACGGCGCGCAAGGCCTTGTAGCACTCGAGACTGCACGCGGCCCGCCGCGCCTTCTCCTCCCCACCCACCGGCACCTCGAGCGTGTACTTCTTAGGCTTGCCACACCCGATCGCCTCACAATTCGCCGCGACAGGCGGCCGCGGTGGGGGCCTCACCGCGCCGGGGAACACGCACCCCATCTCGACGCCATGCGGTACCAACACGACCGCGGCCACGCGCGGAACACCCGCAGCATTCAGTTCCGTCCGTGCGAGGTACCGCACGGTGGCGAGTGCCGGGTCGCGCGCAATCGCCGCGTCGTTCTCGGCTGCGGCGGCAGCAGCCGCGGCTTCTTGCCGACGCTCTTCAGCGAGTTCGGCGCGCGATTTCTTGGACGCCTGCTTTTTCAGCAGCCGCTGGATGGTCGCGTTCTTGGAGTCTTCGGCCTTTTGCTGTTCCTGGATCTTGCGCCGGCGCAGCGCCTCGGACCGCTTAAGCGCGAGTTCCTCGGACGACATTTCGGGTTTCTTGGACCGCGAGGTGCGCGAAGTCAGGACATCTATCATGAAGTGCTTCGTCAGAATCACATCGTCAAAGTGCCGCGTCCGGGAAAACAACACGGTACCGTCGAGATCCGGCTGCTCTGCGGCGACCGGTCCTCGGCGCGCGGCACGCTGCCGCGCGGTCGCGCGAAATTGCGATTCGCGGCGCTGGTTCTCGTGCATCAGGTGCTGCAAGAAATCGTCGTCGTCCATGTCGTCCTCGGCCTCAGCGTCGAGTGGCGCGGGGTCCTCCTCCTCGGTCGCAGCAACGCTCGGCATGTCGTCGTCCACGTCCTCGTCCATGGGCACGTCTTGATCCGGTTCGTCGTCAACTTCCATGGGGTCGGACGGGATCGCAGACAGCGAGGGCGGTGCAAGGGGCGGGTACGGTGCAGGGGAAGAGGACGAGGAGGAAGCCGAGGACGCAGCCCACTTGGCGGGCGCGGTCGGGTGCGCGCGGCGCAGGGACAGGCGTACGGGCGCGAGCGGCGGGTGGTCAACGGCGGCCGCGGCCCGTGGGATGGTGATGGTCACGGGCGGAATGGGCGCAAACGACGAGGACGTGGCATCGCTCTCATCGTCGTCCTCGGTCCCGTCGGCGTCGTCCGGATCGGCCAGCGCATCGTCCTCTTCCATGAGCTCGTTTTCGTCGTCCTGGTCCCCGTCGTCGTCGACGTACGGGTCTCTTGACGCGTCGTCTGCCTCGGCGTCGTCGCCGTCATTCTCGTCATTACCCTCGTCGTCCTCGACCAGCTCGTTCTCGCCGTCATCTCCTTCGTCCGAGTCGGGGTCGGACTCGGCATACGATACGACGCGGCGCGTCGTCGACCGGCCAGACGTGCGGCGTGGCGACGGCGCTGTCGCTGGTACAGGGGCGGATGCGGCGGCAGCGACAGCGTTGCGTGGTGGGCGGCCTGGCCCACGACGGCGCGGTGTTGCTGGCGCGGGCTCTGACGCAGAGGATTCGGCGAGGTCGGTCTGGTCGGCGGCCGGCGTGGAGAGCGAGGCTCGGCGAAGCGAGCGGCGCGGCGGCGGAGGTGGGGCCGCGGGCGCGGCACGCAGTCGCGGCATCGAGTGGACCTTGTGGTGCGGCGAGTCGCAGTGGAGGAAGCCGCCGCGCGCGGCCGTGATGATGGCGTGTGGAGAAGACCGTTGTCGTCCTCCAGAGAATGGAAGTGATTGCGCCGGTCATGCATGGCAAGGTGTGCCTGGCCGGCCGTTGTGCAAAGATGGTGCGGGGGAGGGGGCACGCCATGGCGGAGGGACCGCCCGCCAGTCTGCCACCGCCGCGTCGGCCAGCACCACCGCCGCCACTATCGACGACGGCGCGCACGCGGCCCCTGCTCTTCTTCTCTCCTCGAGACTGGCCGCATGCCACGGCCGCCCGCTGCCGCTGCCGCTGCCGCTGCTGCTGCCGCCCCGCCTTCACGAGCGCCGCCACCCCTTCCGCCGCGCCCCTCCTCGAGCTGGCGCACCATGGCCGCCGCGACCGTCTCCTCGTCGAATCCGACCATGTCCTCGCAACCCGCGCCCGTCTCGCCGTCGTCGCCCGCGTCCTCGACCACCTCGTCGTCGTCGTCGCGGTTCGGCGTGCGCTCGCACCTGGCCTCGGCCGCGCGATTGCTCTCGTCGCGGCTGTCGCTCGCCAGTTCCTCGACCACGACCCACACCGACAGCACGCAGGCGCGCGCGCGCATGATGCCGCCCCCGGCTGCCGTCGTCGCATCGCCCGTCCCGCCCCAGCCATCGCGCGTCGCGTCGTCGCCCGCACACCTGCTCGCGACCGCAGGCGCACCAACTGCCGACCCAGAAGACGCGGACGCTGATCCGTCCCTTGCTTCGACTTCCAACGCACCCAATGGCTCTTCTTCCTCGGCCAGCCGCCCGGCCACGCTCTCGGGCGCGACCGACGTCGTCGTAGTGGAGCACGCCTCGGGCAAGCGCAAGGCCACGCCCTTCCATGCCCGTTTCGGCCGGTTGAAGGTGCCGCGCCCCGATGGCCGCCCGATTGCCGTGGTCGTGAATGGGCAAACGCTGCCGTTCATGATGCGTCTGGGCCATGACGGCATGGCCGTCTGGTGGCGCGACGCGCGCGATAATCTCGTGCGCCGCGACGCCCTGATCGCCGCGCCCTCATCGGCCTCGGCGTCGGCGACCGACGCGCCAGCAGCGGCGGTTGACGACAGCAGCGAGGGCGCGCCACCCCCACCGCCGCCACCGCATACCGACCGCGGTACCGATACCCCACCACAGCAGCAGCAGGCTGCACCAACGAGCCGCTGGGCCAAGATCTCGGCGGTCCTCGCCGCGTCCGTGCGGTCGGCGACGTCGTCGTCCTCGAACCGCGCCGACGACGCTGACTCGCTCCCGCCCGACGTGCTGGCCATCCTTTCCCTGACCACGCCTAAAGCCGCGTCCCCGACGTTCGGGTCCGGCAGCGGCAGCTCGCGCCGGCGTGGACGGAAACACCGGCGCAAGCGCGGGGACCAAGTGACCGCATCGACCGACTCGGTCGATGCCGCGCCACCGGAATCCATGGCCATGACCCCGATCCGGTCGGCGACGGCCATCTGGGTCGCGGACCCGGAGGACGTTGTCAGGACGCCCGAGGAAAAGGACATCACCAAGGACGACGAGTTTTGGCGCCCTGGCGCCGACGTGCCCAAGTCGTTCCTGCCGAAAGCGATTCGGTCCGGGTCGTTTTCGAGTACAAACGACGACTACTCGTCGGACGCGAGCGAGTCGGGCGGAATTCGCGCGTCCGAGGACGCCGGATTGACGGATACCGAGCCGTCGATGCCCAGCAGACCCACGGCGGCTGCCGCGGCCGCAGCGGCCGACCCGATGCTCGCGTCGTTCACGTCGACTACGTCCACAACCTCATCGGGCTCGTCGACATCCATCTCTGGCTCGTCGGTCTTGCGCCCCGACGAACTTGCCGCGCTCCCCCTGCACTGGGGCGCCAACGACATCGAGTACATCACGCTCCGCGACCGGCCGCGCGCGCGGTCCCGCTCTGCCCCACGCGACGGCACCACCGACCGTTCCTCGACCCCCACCCAATCGAACTCGGCCCGGATTCGCGTGATTCGCAAACGCGCGCGCGTCTGGCTATGGCCGTCGACGACCAAAGTTGTCGTGTCGGACGTCGACGGTACGATCACGCGGTCCGATGCGCTTGGGATCATCTTGCCGGCCATGTTCGGGTACCAGTACGCGCACCCGGGCATCGCCAAACTCTACTCGCGCGTCGCGCAGCACGGGTACCAGTTCCTCTACGTCACGTCGCGCGGGATCGCACAGGCGGACGCGACGCGCGCCTACGTGCAGTCGATCAAGCAGCAGGATGTCGACGGGGATGAGCATGTGGGGTTGCCGGATGGGCCGGTCTTGACGTCGCCGGATGGACTGATGGCAGCGCTGCGCCGCGAGGTGGTGTTGAAAACGCCGCAGGAGTTTAAGATCACGACGCTCTCGCAGGTTGCGGCGTTGTTTGATGAGGACGGGGAGGAGGTCCCGAGGGGTAGCAAGGACCGCGATGTGGCGGCCCCAGCGACCGACCGCGCATCGCCGTTTGTCGCTGGGTTTGGCAACCGCGAGACGGATATGATTGCGTATACCGCCGTCGCGATTCCGCCGACGCACTGCTTCTGTGTCGATAATTCGGGCAGTATTGTCGTGTTGCACCAGCAGCAGGAGTCGGCACTGCGGCAAGCCCAGCAGGCTGACGGCGCGGGTGATGGCGCCGAGCATCCGGACGAGTTTGGTCCGCCCATTTCTCTCTTCTCTCCACCCGTTTCAACCACCTCACTGACGCGCTTCTCCCCACGGTAGCCGAAATTCTCGCCAACCCGATCCCGAGATCCGCCGCGACCCGCGCCATCTTCTCCACCGACCCGACCATCAGCCCAACTGGCCCGCACGGCGGCAGCGCACCGCGGTCCATGACTCCGACCCCGATCCCCGTCGCGCCGCGCGCCATCCCGCCCGTGCCGGCACGCGCCATGACGGCGTTCACGGTCTCGTCGGTTCCGCCGGGGAGTCGGGATATACCGGCGGCAGACACGACGCAGTTGGAAGTCGTGTCGTACGTGACGCTGTCGAACCGCGTGTCAGTACTGTTTCCGAGATGCCAGGGCGACGAGTAGGCCAAGACGACGAGTATGGTGCGCGAGAGCGATGAGCATGCGTGCGCGCAGAGCGAAGAGTGGGTGTGATGGACACGACCCAATATCCCAATGATGGTGACCGGTGCTTCGAAATTTTTGCATCAACATGATGACCCAATGCGGTCTTTTTTTTCTTCCCTGGTGCGAGTGCTGACAGGGCCGCACAGCGGAATCCTGCAGGTCGCGGCGACACTTCAAAACGCGCGCGCACGACATTCGATAACCTATTCCGCACTCCACCACAATCCCCCTTTCGCTCGCTCCACTACACCGCCAGCTCGCCCAAATAAATCGCCCGGTCGACACCCCCACTCGCGACCACCGGCTCGGTCGGATGCCAGTCCACCGACGTCACCGCACCCTTATGTCCCGGCAACTTGTACTTGACGCTGCGTGCCGGCACGTCCCAGACGACCACCGTGCGGTCGCCCGCCGACGCGCACGCCAGGTACTGGCCCGACGGGTCCCATGCGGGGACCGCCGCCCGCGGGCCGCCCGCGGCATCGTGCGGGGTCGCGCCCGCGAGGACCGCCGTGCAGCGCGAGGCAATGGCCGAAAAGGGTTTCACGTCCCAGACGCGCAACGTATCGTCCCACGCGTACGACGCGAGGGACGTGCCATCGGGAGAGAGCGAAAGGCCGGTCACGGTGTCGGCGTGGCCGGTGAGGGTGTAGGCGACGGCGCGCGCCCGGGTGTCCCAGGCCTATATGGAGATTGGGGTCAGATGGAGGACAAGGAGGGTGGAGAAGGAAGGCACGGACAGTACCTTGATGACATTATCCACCGACCCGGTGAACAGCACATCGCCGGCCTCGGCAAACGCGAGCGAGGTCACGGGCAGGGACGTTTCGATCGTGTCGACGGGCCGCTTCACGCGCGGGTCCCAGATCTAAAATTGAAGTTGACCATCAATCCAAGCGATCATGGCGCTACACAGTGAATGATCCAAGCAAAGCATACGTGGCACTTGGTATCGTCACTGCCCGACGCGTAAAACTCTTGCCCACGCCGCGTAGTCGCCAAGCACGTCACGATCCCGCTGTGACCCTTGCCTTTCTTGACACGCGTCGCGGATTCGACGTCCCAGACACCGACGGTGTGGTCGGCCGAGGCTGAGAAGATTTGGCTGGTGGAAAACGCGCACGGAGAGGGTCAGGTTCGCGTTGACGACAAATTTCAAACCGGGGAGAAGAGCGCACCTGTTGTCGCGCGACCACTGCACGTCGAGCACGGCGTTCGTGTGGCCTGACATGACGCCCCAGTTCTTGCAATCGCCGTAGATGTTCCAGAGGTCTAGTAGGGAGCGGGAACAGCGACAACGATGCCGGCAGCGGCGGCGGTCGCGGCAACACCACGGGCTTCGACGGTCAGGCGTCAACACACGCGATCGCGATGGTCGTACTGCATGTGGTGTGGGAGTAATGCGCACAGATGTTGCGGTCAAACGATCCGGACGCGAGAAACTCGCCCGAGTGCGCAAACTTGACCGTGTGTACGTCGCTCTCGTGGCCGGTCAGGAGCATGATGGGCGCCTGCAGCTTGGATGTGCGCGGCGCCTGGTCGTGGTATACGCGGGATAGAGAATCATGATCAGGATCGTTGGTTTGGTGCCAGGTTGGGCAGCGTGGCCGGTTCAAGGTGGTGCAGTGTTACCTGCGCCTTGATGAGGGCGCCGGCGGCGGCATCCTGCCGGGCGAGCGCGCCCGCGTGGACTGCATCAGGTTGGCGGATCAGGGCGCTGCTCATGGTGCTGGAATTGTGGTCGCGCTGCTGGTGGGCGGTCGGTGGTCGTGCTCGACGAGACCACTGGCGGTGGACGGGCACACACGCTGGTGATGGCCGTGGCACGCATCCCTGCCCACGATCCACCGCACGCTGGCCTGGCTTGTCAGCGCGCCCCAACCCTGCGCGCTCATGGCTGATCCTCTCCTTGGCAGATTTGCACCAGCGCGGCCACGACCACGACCACGACCACGACCACGACGAGCACGCGCCAGACCGGCCCGTCGGTATTGATCTCAAGGTCGGTTTGCACGCGCAAGTTCTCCATGGATTCGACAGACACGCGCACAGCCGAAGGCAAGATCACGATTGATCGCCATGCGCTGACCGACTCTTGCTGCTGACCAACGACGCGTCGATGGCGCCATGGCCCGCGCAGAGTCGCGTCCGGTTCCAACGGAGCACCATGGGGTGCCATGTGTCGCTCAACTGCGTCGTCGGCGGCCATAAAATCCGCTGCGCGCGGCCTCCCAAGCCGTCCCTGCTCGATCTAACGCGTCCATCTCCCCGCCCCCAAACCAGACCAGACCCTCAAACCGACTGCCAAGATGATGAAGGCCATCCAAGTTGCGGCCACGGGCGGCGTCGACGTGCTCAAGATCGCGACGGTCGCGCGCCCCGTGCTCGCTGCCGGTGCGGTCCTCGACGCGTTTGGCACCTGGGTCGTGCCCAAGCCGGGCTCCTCACCGACCGCCAACTCGAAACCTGCAGGCCAGGTTCTTGTCAAGAACGCGTATTCGGGACTCAACTACATTGACACGTACCACCGCACGGGGCTCTACAAGCTGCCGCTGCCGTTTATTCCGGGCCGGTACCGTGTTTTTGCCATGGTTTGTAGTGATCGGGTAGAGCGGGAACTGAAGCATTAGTGGATTCGATTTAGTGAGGGTGCTGGCGTGATCGAGGCTGTGGGCGACGGCGTACGCGGCAAGCCTCCACTTGTTCTCCTCTTTCCGCGTTTCCAATACTCATCGTGGCGCGGCCCACCTTCTCCACCAGGTCAAGGGCCTCAAGGTCGGCGACCGCGTCGCCTGGATCGGTCCCGGGTCCTACGCCGAGTACACGGCGGTGCCCGCCTCCAAAGTGCAAGTCGTGCCTGACAATGTCCCGCTCGACACGGCCGCCGCTTCGCTCTTGCAAGGTCTGACGGCCCTGACCCTCGTCAAGCTCGGCTACGCCGTCAAGCAGGGCGACTGGATCCTCGTCCACGCGGCCGCCGGCGGCACCGGCGGCCTGCTCGTGCAGCTCGCCAAGCATTTCGGCGCCAAGGTGATTGCGACTACCTCGTCGGACGCGAAAGTCGCCGAGGCGATTCGTTTGGGTGCCGACCATGTAATCCGGTACGACCGCGAAGATATTGCCCAGCGCGTCAAGGAGATTACCGGCGGCGAAGGCGTGCACGCCGTGTTTGATGGCGTCGGCAAGGCCACGTTTGACGCGTCGCTCGCGAGTCTGCGGCGCCGGGGGTACATGGTCAGTTTTGGCAACGCGTCCGGCAAGGTGCCGGACGTGGACTTGCTCAAGCTGAGCAAGGGCAACGTCTACCTGTTGCGGCCGACGCTGTTCGAGTACATTCAGACCGAGGACGAGTTCAAGACGTGTACGTTTAATATCCCTCGTTGGCCGCCTTGTTTTCGGGATAAGCACGCTCAACTGGTGCCACGATCGATCTAGACGCGACCGAGCTGTTTGACCTGATCAAGACGCAGAAGCTCGAGCTGCGCATTCACAAGGTGTTTGACCTCGCCAACGCGGCCGCGGCGCACGAGGAGCTCGAGAGTCGCAAGGCCGTGGGCAAGATTTTGCTCAAGATTTGATGATGATCTCAAATATGCATAAATGCCAAAGCACCGATCGAGCCTGACGACAAGGGCATGCATTTGAGTGCTCCGCGGCGCCCTTCCTTGCGTTCCAGGGCAGTGCGCCAACAAAACACGGGCATTGTTCTCGGCTCATCAAAGAGCGACCAACAACGAATACATGCAACAAGATCCTGGAATGAAACGGGCGAGGACGGTGCGCGACCGTGGCCCAACAAGCCACTTGCGACGCGTCGCGTGGGCGCACATGAGCGGCGCAAGATCCACCAACCAACAACGGCCAACCAGCGGGAGGTCTGACCAGCGACCCACCACCACCGACCACTGGCAGCACCCACGCTCTACGATCACGGCGACGGCCTCCACCACAACCGACAACCACCAACCACCGACCGCAACGAGGACTGCAAGGCATCAGGCTCAAGCAAGCCATCCCCACCGCAACGCGATCCAGACCACGCGCGCACCGGCCCGGATCCGACCTGCCCACCCGGCACCCGATCAGGCCCCTGTCGCCTGATTTGTCTTGATTACCCCACCACCCAAGATTATTTTCTCGGGCCATGTTGCTCGCATCCGCGTCCCGACCGCACGGCGTTTCGCGCACGCTCGCGGCCCTCCGCCAGCTCGTGGCCCGCTCGGCCACTCCGACCACGACGGCCCCAACGACGCGGAGCGTTGCCACGGCCGACGGGCCTGTACCCTCCAGTCCCGCAATCCAGCCAGCGCCGCTGCCGGTCCCGGTCCCGCCATTTGATCCCGCTTCGTCGGGCCGTCTGCAGCTGCTGCGGCGGTCACTCAAGCCGCCACGCCCTGCACCTGAGGCTCCGCCAGTTCCTGACAGCGCATCGGCACCAGGAGCACCGGCACCGCGCGTCTCGCCGCTTAAACGATTCGGGCCGACGGTCGTTGCCGACCTGCAGGCCGCGATCGCGGCCAAGGACCCGGTTCTCGCGTGGCAGTGCTACTATGCACTGACGAACTTGCGCAAGGCCACGCTCGCTCCGCGCGCCGACGTAGGTCGCGCGCCCTGGAACGCCAAGCTGTTCCGCGCACCCGTCCCGCCGCGCGCGTCGTCGCCTGTCGCAGGCCTCTTGCCACGTGAAGTGCACGGCCAGATGCTCTTGCTCGTCAAGTCCTTGACCAACTACAAGTTTGCCAAGGCCGCCGGCCTCGATGCGGTCCCACTCTACCTCGTCACGAACCGTGTCGAACACATTCTCGCGACCATGCGCCGGCTCGAGGTGCCGCTACAGTCGACCGACGAATTCACGGCCCTGATCGACCTCTACGCGCGCGCAGGGCAGGTCAAGCGCATGGAGTTTTGGTTCCAGCAGTTTCTCGAAGCCATGGCGCGGCAGCAGTACGGCGATGACCTGCCAACTGACCTGAGCGCGGCACTCGCAGCCGTGCCCGTCCCGCAAAAAATTGCCAATTCTGTCCTGTCCGGGTACGTGAACGCACACCGCGTCGACGACGCGTTGCGGTGGTACGATCTCGCCGTGGCCAAATACCACCTCGAGCCCAATGCGTTCACGTACTTCCACTTGATGCGCCTGCTCGTGCGCGCCGGCGCTATCGTCTCGCTCGATAAGCTCTTTGCGCTCATCAGCCACGAGATCGGGTATGAGGCCAACCCGTTCGCCGCGCTCGTCACGACCGTGAACCACCCGGCACCCACTGAGCTGGACGCCGAACCCGCCCCACCAACCACCGTCTTCGACCTCGATCGCGCACTCGACATCCTCTCTGTCACGCCGCGGCCAGAGGCCGACGTCCCCGGGTCACTCGACGCGCACGCCTACGCGCACATGATCCAGGCGCACGGGCAGCACGGCGACCTTCTCCGGGTCTTCGAACACACGCGCGCCTACCTCGCCACGCACGCACGCCGACCCGTCGCGCGCACGCGGCACGTGCTCGACATGTTTGTTGGCGCCCTGTGCCGGCACGACCAAGTGCGCGCGGCCGAGCGCGCCATGGCGCTGTACCCGACGTTCGGGTGCCTGAAGAAACGCGAAAAGCTCGCACCGGGCGCGCGCGCGCACCAGGAGTTGATGCTTGCACTTGGCAGACGCGGGGAAGTGACGCGCGCGACGGCATATGCGACGCGGTTGCTGGAACGGACGCCGACTGCTGCGGCGGTCGCGCAGAAGTACCTCGATGAGGCGGCCGCCGCGGCGAGCAGCGGTGCCGTACCGTCGGTCTCGCTCGAGTCCACCGTGACGGCGACGACGATGACGACGACGAGCACGGCGGCCAGTCCGGCCGCGCACGTGCGGTCGGTCTGGGTCGATGCGCCGCTCAACCCGAAGTCCTCCCCCGCCGCGCAGCTGATCTTGACCGCGACCGCCGTTCACACGGGCGCCAAGCCGGCCGATTCGGCCGCCGTGGTCGTGCCGACCGAGGATCTCGCACCCGTCCCCTCGGCGGTCGGGGCGGGACGCCGTACGAAGCCGCGCGTGACGGTGCCGTCGCGGCCGCGGCTGCATGCGATCGGGTACCAGCTGCTGTTGCGCAGCCATGTCCGCGCGCACGCGTTTGCGGGGTACAAGCACTGGCGCCGCGTCGGGCGGTGGGCGCGCGAGTTGCGCCCGCAGCGCGTATTCCGGCGCAAGTCGCTGGCGTTGTGAGGAGGAGGAGTTGGGTGGAGAGGGGCGGTTTGTGTTTGTATGGTCGAGATTGTATCTATTTTGCGCTGTTGAGGGTCGAATGTGAGGGAAGCGAGAACAGTCAACAGAGCCGAATGTGGGGATGGCGGGTGATGTTCTGGTGATCCATGGCCGGCAAGATCAACAACAACACGTCCTTCGTCGCCATCGTGATCGACAACACAAATCCTACTTGGTTCTCAACAAAACGCTCGCCAAACTTGCTGCAATCTCCTTCCGCCATAAAGCACTATGCTCTTCACCTGATTGCGAACGGCCGCGCGGCCAATCGCGCCGACAACCGCATCGTCGTGGCCGGCGGCCCGCTGGTCCTTTCCCAGGAACCGAGCCATGCTCTCAACCCAACCAGTGCTCGCCGACCCAGCAACCCGGGCAGTCCACGAGCCATGGCCACCATCTCAAAGACGCCGACCCCGTCATCGCCCCGGCCGAGCCGCCGACCTGACCGCCGCTTCGCCCCATCAAGCGCCGACTCGACCGCCGACGCTGACGCATCCGCGTGGTCGCCGGCACCCGCACCAGTACCTGACCCGTTCGCGGATGCGCCGCCGCCACCTTACCCACCTGCCGTCGACTTTGCGCACGTTCTCGGCGACCCGAACGCTGACGAACCGGCAGCACCGGGCACGGCGACGAGTGCGCCGACCAGCTTTTCGGTGCCAGAGCGGGAGCACCACAACCGCCCGCAGAAAAACTGATCACGGCCGACTACCGCGCCATGACGCACTCGCAGTTGAACGCGGCGCGCAAATTTAGAACCACCTGTGGATGGATTGCTTGCTCATGTCCAAATGTTTGTCCATTTAATTCTGCTCCACTTGGCCCTCCTTCTCTGGCGTTCCGGTCTTGTTCATGTATGAATGCAGGAGCGCGATTTCCGCGGGCCACTTGTCCTCCTCGGGCGTCTCGAGAATGAACAGGAGATGGTCGAACCGCGGGTCCTGCATGAAATACTTGAAAGGCTCGAGACCGATCTTGCCGTCGCCGAGCGGCGCGTGTCGGTCCTTTGCGACATCCTATGGGGGCCAGGAAATGGGGGAAGTGGAGGTGGGGGGGGGGGGGGGGGTTGCAATCCAGGTCGGCGACGGTCAGCGAAATAACGAACCCAAATCGCCTTTGGAATCGTTGACGTGGAAGGCCTTCAGGTACTTGAGCCCAACGAGCGCGTCGAACTCCCGGATCGTCTCCTCGTAGGCCTCGCGCGTGCGGATATCGTACCCGGCCGCAAACAAGTGGCATGTGTCAAGGCTACAAGTGGAGTCGAAAGCAGATCGTGAGCCCCTGAATCATCGGCCGGGTGGCAAATAATCGAAACACGTACCAGACCCCGACGCGATCCTTGTCCTTGATCTGCGCAATCAGGTCGCGCAGGTGCTCCCACTTGTACCCCACGTTGTTCCCTTGTCCCGCGGTGTTCTCAATCACGGCCATGACCGACGTCGTCGCGGCCAGCGCCTTGTTGACCTCGGTCGCAATGTGCGTGATGCACTCGTCCTCGGTGCACTCGCCGACCGTGGATCCAGGGCTATTAGCACGGTGGAGAAGCAAAGTGTCAGTGCAATGGCAACGTTAAGCGCCGAAACGGGGCGAGATACCAACTGGAAGTTGTAGAACTTGATACCGAGCGCGTCGCACCGCTGCATCTCGTCGAGGAAGAACTCGTAGCTCTTGTGGCGCTTCTCTGCATTCGACAATCTCCAGCGTTCAGTGATTGTGACTCGAGCACTGTCCAAAGAATGCCCCGACACGACGTACCAGCGTCGGGATTGCCCAAGTTGACCAAGTAAGACCCGTGTGGGATCATGGTCACGGCCGCGTCGTAGACGTGCGTCGAGCACTCTTGCTTGAAGGCCGCAATCGACTCGTCGCTCAGCGGCTTGGATTTCCAGGACCGTGACGACTTGAGGAAGAAGGACATGGCGTTGCAGCTGCGATGCGGGTCGAGGTCAAATGAGTCGACGACGTTCAGGTCGTCAACACGGTACAAGCATAGGTACCCAATCTTGAGCCCATTTTTCACGGCGTTTTCGGGCCCGCCGGCGGCCGAGACGTGCGCGCCAACGAGCTTGCGCGCGTTGAGCAGCCGGGGAATCATTTCGTCGGGGTTATCGGCGCTCTTCTTCTTGCTCACGCGTGGCTTCTTGGGGGTAGCAACGCCCTTTTTGGTCGTCTTCTTGGCCGGCTTTTCCTGCTCGCCGTCGTCGCCTTCAGGCTCCGCGTCGTCCTGGTCCGTCTTCGCACGCTTGGCGCGAGCTGCGGCAGTGCGGGTCGATATGGTGGTTGCCTTGGCGGATCGCTTACGGCCCTTGACGGGTTCGGGCTCGTCGTCCTCAAATTCGGACCCGGACCCCGTGTCGGACTCGCCCGCGGACCGGCTCGCGCACGAGCACAGTTCGCTGTCGTCGGCGTCGTCGGCGCGAGCGGCTGGCTTCTTTTTGGTGGCCTTCTTCTTGGGGGCCGGTTTGAAGTCGTCGGCCGACGACAGGTCACTGTCGGACTGATCAACGACGGAGCGATCACTGGTGATCGCGGCCTTGCCGCGGGGCTTCGAGCCCGTTGCGCTCCCACGTTTACGTCCGCGTCCAAGGCCACGTCCGCCGCGGCCGCGCGTCGTCGCTTGGCGGGTCGGTGCTGATGCTGATGCGGTGGTCGGTTCGGCCTTGCCAGGATCGCTGATGGTGCTCGCGGCCGGATCGCTCGCGTTGGTGCCGCTCGCCGTGGCAGTCTTTGCGGGCGCGGCGCGACTGCGGGTGGTCGGCGGCATGTTGCTGCTGCTGGACTCAAAGGCTGAAGTTGCTGTGAAGTTGTGCTGAACGTGCAGCGGGCGGGACGGGAGACGGCGCCGCTCACCACGTCCAAGTCCACCAGCTTGAACACTTCCACCCGTTCGACCCCCTCGTCGACTGCCCCACCCACCAACCGCAACTCCGGCGCCCATTTCGGCCGGAAGGCAATAAATATATTCTCTCCGACCGAGTCTGATGCTGTGCTGCAAGGCTGTGTCCAATGCACCGAGCGCGACCATCGCCGCTCGAGATCTGGCCGGGCCCGCCGCGGCGACCAAGAGCCGAACGCCCTGAGCTCCCGCCAATCGTTTGCAGCAACTAGAGCGCGCCCATGCGCGCTGTGGGAATACAGGTCAGGTCGCAAGTGTGGGCAAAAGCTCTCTTCATAAGCCGTGACGGTCAAAGTGAGGTTTGACAACCGTGGCAGCTGTTGGCCCGCGACGGCAATCCTCGACCACCACCACCAACTTCACCTGAGCGCAGGCGACGATGTCGGCAGGGGGGGCGACGTGACGATGAGGTGACGCGCAAACGGCCGAAGTGTGCAGCCGTGCACTTGAGTGCAGTGAGACGCCCTCAAAAAGGCACCAAGCTCAAGGCCGTTCAAACTGGCCATCCCCGCCGACTTTCGGCCCCCAAAACCAAGCGAACGATCACTTTTCCTAACCCCCCGCACTGTACCAATCTCGCGCTTGCGCACCGTCACGGCGCTTCAACCCGGGACCCGCCCGGAAAAATCGCACGATTGAGACCGGCACCGCGTCCGCCACGGTCTCTGCTCCCGATCGCCCTGAGTAGGTGGTGATTGCGAGTAGAATTGCGCGCGCCGTGGTGGATTGAAGAGCCCGCCAAGTGGTCTCTTGAGCGACGAGACGAGCCGTGTGTGTGTTCAAGTTGTGTTCAGTTCGTTCAGTTTGGCTGTTCGGTTCAGTTCGAGTGTTGACTCACCACTTCGAACACAATGAAGCCAGACCAGCGCAGCATCGTCGCCACAATGGCCGCCGCGACGAACAACCACCATGGCGACCAGCTCACGGGCGGTACGTTCTCGCTCGTCGCCGTACTGGCAGTCGTCGTGGAGATGCGCGTGGTAGCAGAAGACTCATCAGTGGTCCATTTGTTGCTGCGGTTCGACCACGTCGTTTCTCGCGGCGACGTCGTCAACCACAATCACTTTTACCCTCCTCGATGCTCTCTTCCGATTTCATTGCTCGTTTTCCGCGCGCAACCCGTGCCCGTGATCAGAAGTACGTTTATTCGCGTTGATTTCGCACTCGAGGTGATGCTGCCGAACTGACCACAGCAATCGCCGCCGGCTTCGCCCAGCTCATCTTCCTTGTCGGCGACTATCTCGCGTCCTTGCCCGGCGGCGACCGCGTCGCCCACGACCTGCTCGCGTCCGCACACCAAAATGGCTTCTTGCCCCGCACGCTCACCTTCCGCGGCAATGAGCGATCGCTCACGCCGCGCGAACTGGTGCGTGCCGCCCCATTGCTTCAGCCGAGCGGGCCAAGAGTGAGTGATGCGCACAGTGATCAAATCAAGTGCCTGACCGGTGCGTCCGCCACTTTGTAGAAACGCGCCGTCGAGGCCTTCCCGGCGCCGCTCTTGCCCACCATTGCCCAACAATGGATCGAGGCCAAGTCGCTCTCTTCGCTCTTGGCGTTTCCGAACCCGCCGCGCCAGCGGATCGCGCCGTCCATGAGTATGCCGCATTTTCGACCACCTGTCGAGCAATGACCGAAATTGACCCATGACCCTCAAACCCACTTGTAGTTCATCGCCTACGCGCCCGCGAGCAAGGCCGCCCCGGTGCCGTGACGCTCGAGGCGAGCATGCGTCGGTTCGAGCCGATAGGCCAAGTCGTCGGGCACACGTTCGAGGTGCTGTGCATGACGTTTGACCGCGCGCAAAAGCGCTTCATCACTGGCTCCAACGACTGGACCATCAAGATCTGGTGCGCCGAGACCGGGTGGCTGCTACACTGCCTGCGCGGCCACCTCGGCGACGTGCAGTGCCTGGCCGTGAACCGCGAAAACACCATGATCGCGTCGGGCGCATGTGACGGCACGATTCGCGTGTGGAACCTGCAGACGGGCCAGCCCATGGTCATTTTGCGCACGCCGCTCGTCGGCACGCACCCGCTCAACCGGCAAGTCAAGATGAACAATGTCACGGCGCTGCTGTGGAGCGCCTCGGCCGTCGATGAGACGCGGCTCCTGATTGCGGCAACGCGCGACGACGGCATGGTGCGCGTTTGGCCGTGGCGACGTGGTGGGGCCGGTGGGGCGCCCGCGACGTTTGCCGACCCGGATCGGCCTTTGACCTTGCGCGTCCAGACCACGGCGTCCGATTACCCCGTGTGCCTGAGTACTGACCCGGCGGGCCTGCGGCTCGCGGTCGGCGGCAGCGATGGCGTGCTGCGCGTATTCACGACGCGACCGTTGATCGAGCATCGGCTCGCCGCTG
>GG745338.1:77363-98932 GCA_000151295.1 Allomyces macrogynus ATCC 38327 | reverse complement strand
ATAATAGAAGCTCAATTAACACGCTGTCGCCCCCCCCCCCCCATATCCGTCCTTCAAGCCGATGGCGAGGCCCACCCCTATATCACTTACATAAGAAAGAGAAGTGGTGGTGGGGGGGTGGGTGGTGTGCAGGTGCTCCGGTAGGGAGGTGTTGCAGAGGGAGGGACAAGGAGGAGGGTCAGGAGGAGGGTGAGATTCATTTTTTTTGGGGTGCCATTTTGCGTTTTGTTTTTGTCTTGCATTTTTTTGGAGATGGGTTTTGGTGGTTGGTTCGAGGGTGGAATGGAATGGATGCAATCGTGTTCTCGTTGTCGTTGTCCGTTGCAGCCCGCATCCTTGTCGTCGACCCGGCGCAGACTTGTCGAGGTGGCTGTTGTCGACGGGCAGGCGAGGTTGCGGACGTCGCGAACAGTTTGTGAGCGCAAGCGGGCCAAGCGGTCCCCCGCTTCCCTTTACTGGCCTTTGCCCACATCGCCCATCAGCACAAGCCGCGGTCGCAAGCGTTCGACGCTTCGGACGCCCGCTGCTGGCGCGCAAACAACCAGAAATGATTAAATTTGCTGCTGGGCAACCAACCGGCCGCAAGCACAAATCGGGTCCCTGAGGCGCGCAGCGCGCAAGAGGACCAAGGACCCATCCAGCGCCGCCAACGCCAGCGCCGTGCTTTCATGATTCTGTCTGTCCTCCCTCTTCTTGCCCCTGATCCGGTCCTCGACGTGATCAACAACGACCCCTTTTCCTTCTAACCGGGCCGCTACCGAGCCGCTACCGAGCCCGCCATCCTGATCCACGCCACCACCACCACCATGTCCGCTGTGCCTGCCGCGCTCGATCGGGGCTCGCCGCCAGACGCGCGACCGCGTGGGGCGTCGGACGCGTCTTTCCTCTCGCTCGCGCCGTCGTCGACGGCCGTTGGCCGCGCGCCCACCGACGCATCGCGGTCGCCGCAATCTGCGCACGACGCGGTCCTGCTCAGCAGCCGCGTGCTCGCCCATGTCGACGCGCCCATCGCCCCGCGGCACGCGCGCGCCTACCTGATCTACGCGTGTGTGACCGCGGCGTTCGGCATGGTGCACTACGGGTACGGCCTCGGGCAACTGAACAATGTGAGCTCTGTCCTCGTGTGCACGCCCTCTGCCGACCCGTCGGCAGCGCACTCGGCCCTGTTTGGCGCGACGACGCGTCTGCCCGCGTGCCTGTCGATGACGACGCTGCAGCTCTCGTTTGCGAACGCAATTCTCGCGCTGACGGGCGCGGTGGGCGCGGTGGCCGCGGGAGCCGCGAGCGACCGGTGCGGCCGCCGCACGACGTTGCGCATGTTGATGGTCCCGCTCGCGGTCGGGTCGGCGGTGCTGTTTGCGGCGCCGTCGTTTGTCTGGGTCATGGTGGGCCGCGCGGTGACGGGCATTGGCACCGGTGGCGCGCTTGCGATTAGCCCGATGTTTGTGAGCGAGTTGGCGCCGACGGAGATGCGTGGCGTGATGGGTATGTTTTTGCGGGCGCCGATCGATTTCGTTGCGCGGACTGATTCGTGGTAGCGATCTTGTAGGCAACTTGTCGGCCGCGGGCGTCGCCGTCGGCCTTGCGCTCGCGAGCTTGCTCGGGTACTTTCTCGCTACTCCCGCCGCGTGGCGGTACGTCGTTGGGTTCCCGCTGGTTCTCGCCGTCGCGCAGTTTATCATGCTCCTCGGCGTCCCCGAATCGCCGGCGTTCCTCGCCCTTCGCGGGCGGCAGGCCAAGGCCGACCGCGTGCTCGTCTCGCTCGGGAGTTTACCTGCACTCAGCGAACCGTTTGGCGGGCACGCGCCGCCGTCGGCGCACCAGCGGCCGTCAAGCTCGCTCTCTGTGCATGCGCTTGATGGCGGCGTCGCGACGGATCGTCGGCTCACGTACAGCACACGCACGCAGTCGGTGCAAGCTTTGGTCGATTCACCATTCGGTATACCCCACGGTGCTCCCCAGCCGCCATCAATTCATGCCGCCGGCTCGCCGTCGGCGCCCCGCGTCTCCGACGACTCGAGCGTGAGCCATGATTCAGGCACAGTCGTTGCGAGCATCGCCGACTCGGATCTGAGCAAACGCGCCGAGTCGGTGGACGCGCGCGCCGGCCATCACCATCATCTGGGCGGGATCGCGACGCGCCGGTTACGGCTGCGCGAGTTTCTGACGCGGTCCGAGTACCGGCGCGCGCTGTTGATTCTGTTGCTCGCGCACGCGTCTTCGCAACTGTCGGGCATCAACTCGCTGTTCGCCTACTCGATGATTATTCTCACACAAGTGATGCCGCCCGACAAGGCGTCGCTCTTCTACCTGGTCTTTGCGTTCGTGAACATCCCGATTAACCAGGCGCCCGGATACTTTGTCGACAAGTACGGTCGCCGCCCGCTTCTGCTGTTGTCGATGCTCGGCATGGGCACGCTGTATGCGGCGTTCACGGTCGTTGTCGCGTTCCACGCGCCGCCCTTCGTGTCGATGGTCCTGTTCGTTCTGATCTCCACCTTTTTCGCGATCGGCCTTTCGAACGTGCCGATCATCCTGACGGCCGAGCTGGTCCCGCCCGCGGCGGTCGCGTGCGCGAGCCAGGCGGCGCTCGCCGTGAATTCGCTGGCGAATTTCACGGTGCTGTTTGCATTCCCGCCACTGCTCGAGAACTTGCGCGAGTACACGTTCTTGATCTTTGCCGCGTATTTGGCGGTTGCCGCGGCGGTGCTGGGCAAGTGGATGCCGGAGACGAAAGGGAAGCCACCGCATGTGGTCGCGGCCGAGTTGAATGCTGCGGCGGACCGCATGGCGGATACGGGGGCGTCACATGCGACGTTGGCGGATTTGGAGGCCGAGGCCGCGGCGATGTGAGGGCGTGACTAGCGGAGGATACTCATGTCGCGCGAGGGGGCGGGGCGGATCGCGCAGGGTGGCCAGGGGAGGCCGTCGTGGATGACGAGCGGGCGTGGGAGTGCCGAAAGCCATTGACGTAGGTAGCTGCCGTGACGCTACAATACACCGTTTGCTTTGCAATTTGCAGGCAGATACGGCTCCGAACTGGACGGCGTGTATGCTGAGGAAGCGTCCACCGCGGCCACGTGGGATTCGGAGCGAAGGCATGTGACGGCGGCAACGCCCTGTTGTTCACCCGGCACCTCTGGTCGTGCGATCGCCAGCGCCGTTCGGCGGCCTGTTGTTGTGTGTTGCTGTGTGTCGTGTGCGCGTGGTCTCGCAACAAGTCGGTCCAATCCAAATCCACTGCGTGCAACACGACGAGCGGCGCGCGCGCGACTTGACCCTGGGAGACGCGCGCAGATGCTTCAGTCGGCCCGGCAGTGCGCCAGACGTTCACCCGTGCGAACCAACCCGACGTGGCCAGCTGTCACCCCGCGTCGCCTCCTCGCACGCGCGACCCGCGACTATAAAACGCGCCCGCAGCCCGCGACACGACGCGTCTCTCCCGCGCTGCTCACGCTGCCTGCTGCCCCGCTCACGACCCACGCGATCCGCTCCTGCACGCCGTTGCTCGCTGCCGTTCATCTGTCCAAGCGCCAGTTCTCCGCCATCACCACCACCACCACCAACCACAAGAATATGACGCCCTACGCCTGGGACGCCTACCCGGCCGTGCGCCGCGACGAGGGTGTGATCGTGACTGGCCTGCCAGGCACCGCCGACGCCGTGCCCGACCACTACGTGTGGCTCGAGGACCCCGACTCGGTCGAGACGACGGCGTTTGTGCAGGCGCAGGACAAGGTGACCGAGGCCTACCTGGCCCAGTACGAGCACAAGGACAAGCTCGAGGCCGCATTGACCAAGCTGTGGAACTACGAGCGGTACTCGTGCCCGTCCAAGGAGGGCGACAAGTTCTACTACTTCCACAACTCGGGCCTGCAGCCGCAGTCGGTGCTCTACTCGCAGACGGCGCTCGACGCGGAACCCGAGGTGTTTTTCGACCCGAACACGCTCTCCGAGGACGGCACTGTCGCGTTCTCGGCAACCTCGTTCTCCGAAAACGGCACCTATTTCGGCTACTCGGTGTCCAAGTCGGGCTCCGACTGGGTCACGATCCACGTGAAGCGCGTCGCCGACGGCGCGATTCTCGACGACAAAATCGAGTTTGCCAAGTTCACGTCGATTTCGTGGACCAAGGACGAGCAAGGGTTCTTCTATACGCGGTACCCGAAGCCCGAGGCGGCGGCCGACTTGGGCACCGAGACCGACTCGAACGAGTTTGCGCAGACCATGTTCCACGCGATCGGCACCGACGCGGCCGACGATATTCTCGTCTACCACGACCCGGACCACCCAAAGTACCGAGGCTCGATCGCCAACTCCGATTGCGGCGAGTACCTGATCCTGGCCGTGTCGGCGTCGACCGCGCACAAGAATTTGCTGTGGATCGCGCGCAAGCCCGAGTCGCTGGCCGGCCTGGCGTTTGGCACGCTCAAATGGACCAAGATCGTGGACGACGTCGACCAAGGGTCGTTTGATTACTTGACCAACGACGGGACCACGTTCTACTTCCAGTCAAACTGGACCGCGCCGCGCGGGCGCATCGTCAAGTACGACCTGGCCAACCCGGACGCCGGGTTCGTCGAGGTGGTCCCGGAACACGCGACGGCGACGCTCTCGCGCGCCGAAGTCGTGAACCACAATAAGCTGCTGCTCGTCTACATGGAGGACGTGCAGGACGTGCTGCACATCCACGATCTGACGACGGGCGCGCACGAGCAGGCGATTCATCTGCCGACGGTCGGTTCGGTCGACGATATTTCGGCCAAGCGCAAGGACGCGACCTTCTTTTACAAGTATTCCAGTTTCTTATCGCCCGGCACGATCATCCAGCACGATCTGTCGTCCAACGAGGCCATCGAGTTCAAGACGACGCACGTCGACGGGTTTGACCCGGACCAGTTTGAGGCGACGCAGGAGTTTTACGAATCCAAGGACGGCACCCGCGTGCCCATGTTCATTGTGCAGCGCAAAGGCGGCGCCATGGACGGATCGCGGCCTTGCATGCAGTACGGGTATGGCGGTCCGTGTCATATTCCTTTTTCTCGGTTGGAGATGTGTTATGGCCCGTGTTCTCGTGCTAAACACTGACATCGCCCTCGCTCCGATACACAGGGTTCAACATCTCGCTCGGCCCGATGTTCGTGCCAGCGTGGCTCGCATTCATCCAGCACTACGACGCCGTGGTCGCGATGCCCAACATCCGGGGCGGCGGCGAGTACGGCGAAGCCTGGCACGAGGCCGGCATGTTGCGCAATAAGCAGAACGTGTTTGACGACTTCCAGTGGGCGGCCAAGCACCTCGTCGCGCGCGGGTATACATCGCACGCGAAACTCGCCATCAACGGCGGGTCGAACGGCGGTCTTCTTGTTGGCGCGTGCATCAACCAGGCGCCCGATCTGTTTGGCGCGGCCGTGGCCGAAGTTGGCGTTATGGACATGGTCAAGTACGACCGGTTCACGATCGGCGCCGCGTGGCGCGCCGACTACGGCGACCCGAATGACCCGGAGGACCTGGCCTACCTGTTGACGTACTCGCCCGTGCACACGGTCAAGGAACAAACGTACCCGGCGACGTTGGTCATGACGTCGGATCACGACGATCGCGTCGTGCCGCTGCACTCGTACAAGTATATCTCGGAGCTGCAGTTCACGAACCCCAACAACCCGAACCCGCTGCTGATTTTGGTCGAGCAAAAGGCTGGGCACGGCGCGGGGAAGCCGACGAAGAAGCGGATTGAGTCGGCGGCTAACAAGTTTGCGTTTATTGCCATGAACACGGGCGCCGAGTGGCGTGACTAAATTACCGTCGGTTGTCGCTGGTTTGATGGGTGTTGTTCATTGAGTTTTGTTGGCTCGAGTTGGCGCAGCTCAATCAATTTTTTTTCTGTTTGACTCGCAGTGCTGTTGCGGTTTCGGTTGTTGAAGCTTTTGCAAATGCATCCGTGCCTTCTCCACCCGAATTCCTGCCCGAATGGCCGATTTTTCGAATGAAGTCGCGAGCTGACACGGGCGCTGACGCAGCCAGGCACGTTCGTCACTGCACTTGACAATGAAAACAGAAGCGCGCAGCAATAAAATGGGCTTGGATATGGACAATGGGCAAGTCTGGCGAACCTGCAATGCAAAAAGCAACGTACGCAATCAACTTGACCTACATCCGCATCACACCGTGGTCGTCTTGGACAGCTTGCCCACAATCGTCGTCGTCGTCGCCGCCTTTGCCGCCAAGCACTGCAGCAGCGGCACCAGCTTCCCGTCCTTAAAACTCCCCGCGCACCCGTCCGGGCGACACTGGAACGGCGCGCCCTCCCCAAAATACCTACACCGCGCAGTATTCTCCGAGACCGCGTCCCCACCGAATAACGCCGGGAACGTCGGTTTCGCCAATGGGCTCACGACGGCACCGCCGCGCACGGTCAAGTTGTGGCACAAGTAGTAGTCGGTCTGTCCGCGGTTTTCGTCGCCGTAGTAGGACGCGCCGCCAAACCTGCAGCGTGTACTGCCCGTCCTTGAGCCAGATGGGGATCGTGAACTTGGTCGCGCACCGGTTGCCGTCGATGGGCGTGCCCGGCGCGTCCGGACCGTTGGGGTTGGTGGCGTTACCGGACTTGCACTCGGACTCGTGGCAGCTGTATTGCACGGTGCCGGCAGTAATGTCGTTGAGAGTTTGCGCCGAGGTGAAGGGGACGATGGCGAGACGGATGAACCCGGCGGGGTGGTTGTTTCTGCACGCAGGCGCGCGGGTCTGGGGACGGGAGGGGAGACGGTAGAGAAGGTGCGCGGGGAGGAGCGTACCGCGGCCACACAGTGTCGATTGTCTGCCCGCGCTTGTACGTGACGGCGCCTGTCGTCGCCTGCGCCTTGGTCTTGGTCTTGGTCTTGCCGCGCGGCGCACACAGCGTGTCCCAGGCGCCGCAATAGTCGGTGTCGCGTGCGGGTGGGTTCAGAAGGCGAGTGCACGTCGGCCGGCTGGATCGGCGCGACAAGAGCGACAACGAGCAAGAGCGCGAGTGCATGGATGGGCAAGGTCGAGCCGCCAATCCATGAGCAACCGCCACCACAGCGCCAGTTGTGCGAACAGTCGTATCGTAATCACATTCCACCGTTCAGCGATCAGCGTGTGGCCTGGTGAAGAAAGTCGGTCAGGATGCTTCGTTGAGTTCCCAGTGGTGGACTGTCCTTGCACCATGACCGAGTGAGGGCAAGGCTCGTGCCCCACGGACGTCGTCAGCCGCGTTCCTGTTGGAGCGATTGCTGCATATTTTTAAGCTGTCACAAGCTTGTCTGCACATCTCGCCCACCATTTTGCGCCAGGTCATGGGAAATCCGGCTGGGCCATTGCCGACAGTTTGCCAAAAAACAACGTCCACGGTGCTGCCAGCTCGCGACGAAGTTCATTTGCAATGTTGGTGATGTGGTCCAGAGGTGTGTTTGACTCAGCGTCATGAAGGAAAGACACTTACAGTTCACCAAGCTTGTTTGCCTTGGTTGCGATCACAACCTTCAACAGCCACGAACCGCCATGTCAGGATCACGACCGCCCCTTTCGACCTCCAGCAGTGCAAATGGCGGTGATGGCTGCAACCATGACGCGAACCAGGTCCGTTCAAGGCCACATGTTACGACATTGACATAGAGCTGCCAGCAGATCAGTCGTACAACCATGTTGCTGCAAGCAAACCAGCCGTACAACGCCCAACAGCGCTTGGACCTGACCAGCAACCCGCCACATGTCGTCCATGCTGCAGTTGTCGACCGGCAACAGCAGTGCTGCTCAAGTCGAGCCCGTTGACCCGCCGGTACCAGCGTGGTGCACGGGCGTTTCGCTGATCGACCTCACGGCGCTCCCGAGTCCAACGAAACCCGTCTTTGACGACAATCCCTCCGCCGGCCGACGAGGCGCCGGGAGGACACGGTCTCGAGCTGCAGCTGCGGCTGCGGCGGCAGCGACTGCGGCCAATGCCAACGCTGCCGACCACAGTGAGCCAGTTTCGTCGCTGTGCTTGCTGCACCTCGGGTGGAGGCCGCGCGAGCAAGCAGACGCGGGCGCGAGCAGTGCAAGACCCGCAAATTTGCCAAGCTCACCGACAGGCCTGACGTGGTTTGCGCCGGGCAAGGTGGCCGCCGTGGAGCGCGAGTATCTCGACCAACTCCAAGCGCGCGACGGCGTCGTCATCTCCAACAGCGAGTACCTGACGATCCGGTCGCATCTTGTCGAAAAGGTCACGTCAAGAACCGGCGTGGAAGGTGAATCGACGCTTTGGCCAAGGGCTGGAGCTGGCTCAACGCTACTCGCCGATTTGACCCCGCCAAGTTCGCTCCCTGCTGCAACGCTTGTTTCGATCCTCCAGTTTCTCGAGCTGCAAGGGGTGGTGCGTCCGAGCGCGATTGTGCCCATCACTGACGATGCCCAATGGGTGCCCGATTCGTGGTGGCCGCCGTTTGATCACAGCGCGGCCGTCCCATTCTTTGCCGCGCGTCCGACGTGCCACTCTTGCTCAACGCTGATCGCCGACGCTCCGCACTACCGGTCCATGATCGTCCCGGACCACTTCCTGTGCTCGGCGTGCTTTACGTCCGGCCAGTTCGACGGCCTCTTTTCCGGCACCTACGTTCACGTTGACGGTCCTGCGCCATCCGCACCCAGTGGCGACGCCAACGCTGACGCTGGCGCCGACAAAACGATCTGGACCGACGAGGAACTCCTGCGTCTCCTTGACGCCGTCGGCCACTTTGACCCGGGCCTCGACGACTGGGAAGCCGTCGCCAGCTACGTCAACACCGACAAGTCGGCAGCCGACTGTCTCGCGCGGTTCCTGACCAGACAGGGCGACGCGGCACGCGACCTGGTCGCCGAGCAGGACCTACGCGAATTGCCGTTCTTGACGGCTGGGAACCCGGTCATGGCCACGGTCGAGTTCCTGCTGCACGGCGTGAACCCGGGCGTCGCGGCTGTGTTTGGCCAGGCGTGTCTTGCACAGATCGCCGATCTGGCTGACGAGCAGGGTGCGATTCCCGAGGATGCGGATTACGCGCCGGTGCTCGACGCCGGGTACCGTGCCGCGGCGCGGCTGGCGGCGGAGCTGGCCGAGATCGAGGACCAACAGTGCCGCGCGATGGTCGCGCAAGTCGTCGATCTCACAGTGCAGCGCATGGAGCACAAGTCGCGGCTGATCAACGAGTTTGATGCGTGGGTCGCGAGCGAGACGAAGGCGCAGCAGCAAGAGTACGCGAGGGCACTCGACGAGACCAAGGCGGTGCGTGACCGCGTCGATAAGATGCGCGGTCAGGCCGGAGGGGCAGCAGCGGCCGCGGCGGTTGCGCAGACGAGACGCGCGTCGTCGACGGTCAGCACATCAAGTGGGGGCGCAGGCGCGGCGACGAGCATCCCCGCATACCAAGGGTCGGGAAGTTTGGCGCTGTCGCGGATGTTGCATGGTGGGGACGCGAGCCGGCCGCGGTGAGGTTGGTGGTAATGTTGAACAGAGATGATTTGCTTGCTTGGGAGTGCAACCTTTCCCGCCGTGCTTGAACGACCTTATGTCAAAACGTTGGGGGAACGATACGCCCGCCAGGACGATGCGATTCCCATATTCTCCAGCGTGGTTGGGGCTGGCAGTAAACACCAGCGCTGGCCATTGCATATTTGCCGATCAGGACCTCAGGTTTGGTTGATGCCTTGATTTCCGGTTTGAGCCAGACTCAAAAGGCCGTTTTCTGTCACCGTGTTGTGTGCAACTGTCACGCGACGACCTTTCGCAATCAAACCGAACCGCCAGGCGATCCAACGTGCTGCATTTCATTCCATGTCCGAACGACGATCACGCAAGGACGACCAGTCATCCCGGCGCTGGTCCAGCTCGCGCCACTATCTCGACGACTACTTTCCTGCACAGTTCTCCCTTCTCCACCACCTCACAGTCCGTTTGGTGATAGTGCGGCAAGCAAAACGCTTCAGCGGTCATGGAATGCTCTCAGTGTCGGGTGATACGATGTACGGCTCGTTTTGGGTCATGATCATGATTGGCAACTCGCTCACTCATTTCATGTTTAGCCGTGAACACACCGTCAGCAGGCCAGTCTTGTGATTGTGCCAGAATGGCAGCAGCAGGACACTGCTCAACTTGCAGGCGCTGCAGTCAATGCTGCAATGACAGCTGCATCCGCATTGGCATCTGCTGCAGCCACAATGGCTGCAGTTGCAGTTGCAGGTGGGGACACACAGGTTGCTGCAGGTGCTGCAGTCATGGCGGCATCTGCAACTGTTGCTGCGCGTGTCACTGCAGCAGCACAAGTTGCCACTGAAACTGCATGTACTGATCATGATGCATAATGTTCCTGTCAAAGTTCCATCTGGAACTCAACTGTATGTCATTTCTCTTGGTCTTCACATCACATTTATTACTTGCGATTGACATGGCCATGCAACAATCACTCATTCCTAGCCATTGAGCACTTCTGAAAGTGCTGCAAACCGGTTTGCATGTGAGCATTGTGAGTACTCATACAGCGCATTGATCAAGGCAGTCCCACACACGCTCACGAGTGTTTCAGTCAGCGAGATCCGAAACTACATTTGCAAGACGAAGTGGTACAAGTGAATTTACAGGATCCTCTTGGGTGCTGTGCTCACAGATTTCACTGCCCAGCAATAAGTGTTGCACTGACGGCTCACAGAAAACAACTTGGCTGAGCTGCTCACGAAGCAGGAAGCAAAGCCAAATCTGTTGGTGCTGGATAAGGCCATGTGTGTGGAGTTGTGGTGGGTATTGGCTGAGCATGAGGCTGATTCATGAACGTAATTCATGGGAATGCACAAGAATGTATATTTGTTGTCAACATCATTTTTCCGAAGATTGTGGCAGGTCAGGGTGTGTTTTGAGAGCGTTGTTGGGTGATTGCAAGCGACTGTGGTTGTTCAGAAAGCAGTGCTGCTGTTTCACTTATATTGATGAGATCAAGGCCAACTGACTGCTCACTCCAAATCTATCAACGCCTTCAAATCACCTCTGATTCAGACCAAACAAAGTGCAATCGATTCTGATTGATGGCACGCATCGACCATGCTCCCACATTCACAATAGCAGTCCAGGACACTATGGCTTGCATCATGGCTGCTGCCATTTCTCAGCCCCCAGTGGGCTAGGAAACTGGGGATTTTTTTCTGGAAGTAGCACGCAATGATTATTATTTATTGCTGGCGATAAAAATATCAACGGTGGAGTGAGTGAGGAGTGGTGTGTAAAAAACCAATCCAGAAGTACTATTGTGGCCTGCACCATAGGACACTCTTATTTGCATGCAGCCAATCGCAGTCTTGGTCTCTCTGATTCTCTTCTCGACAGGGACAGACCAGGCAGGCTCTGAACCCGGAATTGTTTTTCTCCAGACCACATTTGTATATTCCGTGACTTACGTTTGCTTTGAAGCTAGCGCTGATACTTCATCAGCGTCTCAGTACCTCCTGTGCATCAAAGCAGTCATGGCAGAAGACTGCCAAGCTCACAGTGATGGTCGCGTGCCACTCTCAACCGTTCATCTTTGCAGGCACACAAGCGAGGCCCATGGGGCATGTTCAATTGGAGATGATGGGGATGCAGAGGCGACCAAGGTCAGGCGATGCGGATGTCCTAGTCCTTGGCAGGCTGCAAAGCAACAATCGCCGCGTTCAACCAAAGTTTGATAGGAATCTGGCCCTGCTTCAACTCTTCCTAAACGAGTGCGGCACGCCAAGATTCGCTGACAATGAGCAGTTGCCATGGCGCATGACAAGAGCCAGACGAGCAAACATACAGAGAACATGAGCTTGGTCGCAACTACAGCGGGAATCGTCCAGGTCAACCCCATGCGCACTGGAATTACGAGTGCAGGGCGAGGGCGTCAGAATATGGCCACAGTCGCAGCTGGGTTCTGTCAGACAGAGGAGGACCCTACCAATCCAGGCCAAGTGAGACTCCGCCACTTGCACATGGACCAGTTGGTGGGGATGCTGGCATTCGCCAAGTGCGGGTGTTGGCGCAGTGGTACAGGCGAGTGCTGGCACAGCGGACTGACGTCAGAATACGTCTTGGCTGCACCTGCGTGCGCACTGGCCAAGCACACCTGGAGCAGTGGGGCGCTGACTGACTGCAGTCATGACTGGCTTCATGGCTGGACGGGTCGTAGTGGAGGTAGGACGGGCGTTTGATGTCCCCAGGAGTCGCCAACATCGATTCGACATGTGACATGCTCAGTGCACGCTTTTGCCAAGGGAGGTCAGTCAAGAGCCGCAAGCAATGCAAAACCTGCCAACCTACCAATTTCCTTGAGCGAGTGCTCTCTCGCATTAAGAAGCGACATGTGGCTGTTCTTGCAGAGGAGCGCAGTCGCAACAATACTGACGAGGGCCAGCGCTGATAACTGGGTCACTTTCTGGAACATCTCTAAGGTCCCGACATTTGGACGTATGAGCACGGCCATTCTGAGCAAGAAGCGCTCCAGGTCAATCCGTTTCGGGTAGACAACAAAAATGGACCATGTATTTGTCTGATCACGAAACTAAAACGAACGGAAGCACCAACTAAGCGCTCGAATCTCGAGCAACAAAACCAGCGGCACCAACACGGTGCCACATGCACGACGAACACAGCAACGACGAATACTAAATCAATAAATGTACATGAAAATCCGGTACTTACGTGCGCACTTGTACTTGACGTAGTAGGCGTGCGACTCGGCGGCCGAAATGGTCAAATTGGCCGCGACCCACAACAGGCACCACCACATCGTGGTCGCGTTCGGAACCATGAGCGCCAAACACGCGTAGATGCAAATCTCGAAAAAGTAGTGCGGGCACGTCACGTTCTTGAAGAGACCACGGGTGGGCAGCAGGTACGGCGTGGGGCCATGTGCCGGTGCATTCGCAGCGGCGACGCCCGCGTTCGGCACGACACGCACGGGTCGCAAAATCCGTGGTGTGTTGGTTGCCGTCGCGAGCGGCGACGAAATAGCCGGGGTCGAGACCGAGGGCGTGCGCGACGGCGGGGTCGGCGTGGGCTTCGGCATGACGCTCAGGAAGTAGTGGTGCATGAGCTGGCTCAGGTTGCATCCGGCAAACGCAAACGTGAGCAGCCATCCGGGCGCAGAGTAAGATCCGTCGATTCGCGCGTCCATGACGGCAAGCGCGAGCGCCAGGGTTGTGACCGTGTAGAACGAGAGACCGAGCAAATAGTGACCCGTATGCATCTTGGACTCGGTCGACGCGAAAAACGCATTCTGTTCCCAGTACCGTCGCGACGCGTGCATGGCGTAGAGCGCGAGCGGCCATGACGGGCTCGTGACGAGCCAGAGCGCCACGGTCATGGAAATGGCAACAACGTAAAAGTGCGTGAACCAGGCCTTGGGCACGTGAAGACTGATCAGCGTGTGGAACCAGTCGCGCGTCGTGATACGTGGGGTCGAGGGCGGATCGTGCGGGTGTTCCGGGCCGACGGGGAGCGGCGTAATGCGCGACGACATGTAAGCCGATGCGCTCGATGCAGAGGGGCCTGGTAAGACGCGTGCGGCGGGCAGCGTGGCGGTGGTGGCGGTGGCACCAGCATGCTGCGCGGGCAGTGCCGGGACCGGTGGGACCACTTCGTCAATTGTGGTCGCGGGTGCACGCGAGACGGTGGAGGCGACACTCGAGTCGGAAATGCCGTCGTCCGTGTCGGTGGTCGTGGTGAGATGGCCCGTTGCATCGCCAGCAAGACGCTCGGCCGTGGTCAAGCGCGACCGCGAGCGCGGGCGACGGCGACGCACGACACGGCGCACGGCGGGCGGAGACATGGCGCGCGAGGAGGCGGGTGCGAGCAGCTTGCCGTGGTGGAGCAATGCGCGCAAGGGCGGGAAAGCCGAGAGCGGCAGCAGCGTGGCGAGAATGACGGCGTAGTAGGCGATGCAGACGGCCTCAAGCGGCGTGCGGATGGAAGAGGGCCATGCCCACCACGGCAAGTCGCTCGCGACAGAGGCAGCGAGGTGATCGAGGCCCGCAGCGGTTGCCGGTTCGGCTGCTTCCAAGACAACGTTGCCATCGGCAGCAGCTCCTTTCACGGCACCGACGGCTGCGTCGGCCATGGCAGCTGCGTCACTTGCGACTGGCGCGTCCATCAGTACCGCGTCGACGGCGATCGCATCGGCTACGGCGGCAGCAACGTGGTCCATGGCGACGACGGCCTCTGGGCCAACCACGGCCGCAGCAGCAACAAGGGCATCAGTCGCTGCGTCGGCCAATGCATCGCCGGCTGCAGCAAGCGGCACGTTGAGGAGCGCCGAGTCAGGGGCGATCGCGTCGGCCATAATCGTTTGTGTTCGTGCAGGCAGCTCGGTTCTGGGTAACGGCGCGTCGTGCTCGACCGTGGTAATGGAGGATCAAGCTTGCAGCGGAGCGTGCGGCTCGGCACGGCGGGCTGGCCGTGTCAGGACTTGGGCGAGACCGGCGAGACCAGCGAGACGAGCGCGGCGGGCCCGACAAACGTGGGCGGGCTGCAAGTCGGTCTTGTCACGGCAGGAGGGGAAGTGGGTCGGGTCGGTGCCGCACGTTGGTCATGGCCGGCCGGCGGTGCTTTTGTGCCAGGCGTGCGCTGGCGTGTTGCAGCCATGGCGATCGCGTGGTGGGGCCGCAAACGTGACACTGACATCATGGACACTCGGACAGCAGATGGCGTCGATCACGGCGGATTACGCGCCGGATTGATACCATCACCGCGCAAATGAGGTGCTTGCTGCGGATCTCGGCCGATCAAGAGATAAATCAGGTGACCACCGCGCTTCGTGCCAGGCGGCCCCACCGCCACCGTCCCCGCTCATCCGCACAGGCCCCGCGTTGTTTGCGACAACGACGCGCGTCCACCTCGTCGTCTTCTCTTTGTCCGTGCTTGTCAGCCAGGACGACGCTCGCTCCCACGATCCCTTGCCTGCCGCGGTCGCCACGCTCTCTCTTTCTCCTGCTCGTCAGCTCCAGTTCCGAGCGTCCGCACCTCCGCACCGCCCGCCAAGTCGAGGCCAAGTGATCGCCCTTGTCCTGCTCCTCATTCTCACCCATAGTCGATCCGCACCAAATCTGCCCGCATTAGCAAGATCATCAAGGCACCCGCACCAACTCAAAGATGCAAGCGCCGACCATACCCGCGCGCGACGGCCATGCCTCGTCGCCCGAACGCGACCCGGCCACTTCGATGCCGCGCGCCGAATCTGCCGCGTCGAATGCCTCGTCGGCCTCCAACTCGGACGATTCGCGGTTCTCGCTGCAAGTGCCCGACGACAAGCACGGCGTCGTGCTCGATACGCCTCTTGAACAGAGAGATCGCGACCCGTTCTTTACCTACAAGGCCGAAAAGGCGCTCCAGCAAGAAGACTCGCATTATTGGACCCAAGCGCAATTCACCGACGATGAAATGTCGGACGACGATGCCGCATCGTCGGTTCGCACGGCTTCGCCTGTTGACGGGCGCCCATCGGTGCGCCGTCGCCTGACGTCGCGGTCGTCGCGCCGTAGTGTCGGTGCGCGCTCGAGTATTGTCTCCATGGCCGCAGTTGCCAGCGTTCTGCACTCGCCCGCGCTCTCGGCCAAGATCCTCGTCGAGGACGAGCGCGGCGGCTCCGGCAGCCACTTGCCGCCCACATCGCACCCGTCGGCCGGTACCGCTTCGTTGCCGTCTCTGCCACACGCCAATGCAGCCAACGCTGCGGCCCATGCTGCTGCACACGCTGCTGCGGCCGCGCACGCTGGTGTCCCGCCCGCGGGCAGTGAGCCGACGCCCGTGCCGATGCCCGGCATTGGCGGCCACCACTACTCGGAGTTTACATGGTTCGACGGCGCCGCCAACTTGCAGTACGAGGTCTCCGAGGAACTACGCGGCATTTTGATCCAGTTCCAGCAGTGCATGGACCTGCGCACCGAGTATATTATGACCTCGCTGCAGCGCGACTTCGACAACCCGAAAAACTTGGACGGGTGGGAAATCTACCCGCCGCCACCGCCGCCCGCGTGGGTTCCCGCGCCCTCAGCAAACGGCGAGTCGACCACGTCGCTGCCCGACGCTGTCTATGCGGCCATGGCCCCACCGCCGCAAGAACCGCCGCCCGAATTTGATTTTGCGCACTGCACGATTCCGGGCGCGCACGCGTTTGTCTATGCGATGGGCGAGGACGGCGTGATCCAAGTCTACCAGTCAAAGGAGGAGCGCGCGGCGCACAAGAAGTTTAGCTCGGTTCCGACGCTGAAAAAGTATTTCCAGGACCTCGATTTCATTGTCAACGTCATTTCGGATGGGCCCGCCAAGTCGTTTGCCTACCGCCGGCTCAAGTACCTCGAGTCGAAGTTCCAGCTCTACGGGCTGTTGAACGAGACGCGCGAAGTGGCCGAGACGAAGAGCGTTCCACACCGGTCCGGTTTTCTTTTTGCGTCTTTCAATACTCTCCACCCGGAAATGGGCGACTGAACTGCGTGTTCCCGTCAAAAAATAGCGATTTCTACAACTGCCGCAAGGTCGACACGCACGTGCACCACTCGGCGTGCATGAACCAAAAGCACCTGCTGCGCTTCATAAAGAGCAAGATGAAGAAGGCGCCCAACGACGTGGTCATTTTCCGTGACGGCAAGTACCTGACGCTCGCCGAGGTGCGCTTCTTTTGATTTCTGTTCTGATGCGCCGTTGTGAGAGCGGAATGAACGAGCAATTCGACTTGATAGGTGTTCGCATCGCTCAAGCTGACGGCCTACGACCTGTCCATCGACACGCTCGACATGCACGCGCATCGGGACTCGTTCCACCGGTTCGATGCTTTCAATAACAAGTACAACCCCGTCGGCGAGTCTCGGCTGCGCGAGATCTTTATGAAGACGGACAACTTGATTGGCGGTCGGTACCTCGCCGAAATCACACAGGAAGTCATTTCCGACCTCGAAGCGTCCAAGTACCAGCATGTCGAGGTGCGCTCATAGTTACTCATTGTCTGCGCGCACAACTGATATCTTTGGAGCTCACGGTCTCTCCCCATCAACAGTGGCGCATCTCCATCTACGGTCGGTCCAAGGACGAGTGGGACAAGCTCGCCAAATGGGTCCGTCTCCTTTTGCACTGATCCGTCGCACTGTTGCGAATCATCATCTCACAATTCTCTTCACCATATAGGTCGTGAACAACAAGCTCTTTTCGAACAACGTGCGGTGGCTCATCCAGGTGCCGCGTCTCTACTCGGTGTACAAGTCGTCGGGCGCCGTCACCTGCTTCCAAGAGTACCTTGCCAACATTTTCGAGCCGCTGTTCGAGGTAACCAGGGACCCGACAACGCACCCCGAGCTGCATGTGTTCTTGCAGCGCGTCACTGGCTTCGACTCGGTCGACGACGAGTCCAAGGCCGAGCGCCGCATCCACAAGAAATACCCGTACCCCAAGTACTGGACCATGTACGTCCGTGGATCTTCTTCAATCTCTTCCGCCATCAACTGACCCGACCCACCTTCTCCTCCACCCCAGGTCAATCCAACCGCCGTACTCGTACTACCTCTACTACATGTACGCCAACATGACGACGCTCAACCAGTGGCGCAAGGAGCGCGGGTTCAACACGTTTGTGCTGCGTCCGCACGCGGGCGAGGCCGGCGACACCGAGCACTTGACGTCGTCGTTCTTGACGTCGCAGGCGATCAACCACGGCATCTTGCTGCGCAAGGTCCCGGCGCTGCAGTACCTCTACTACCTGATGCAGATCGGTATCGCCATGTCGCCGCTGTCCAACAACGCGCTGTTCCTTACGTACGACCGGAACCCGTTCCCTCAGGTACGCGTTTTCTGCGTTTTCGCGACGCGCTCTGTCCTCTCCACCGCTTGCTGACCCATTTCCTCGCAAACCAGTTTTTCCAACGCGGTCTCAACATCTCGCTCTCAACCGACGATCCCCTCCAGTTCCACTATTGCCGCGAGCCGTTGATCGAGGAATACTCGGTCGCGTCGCAAATCTACCGTCTCTCCGCCGTCGACATGTGCGAGCTGGCCCGCAACTCGGTCCTGCAATCCGGGTGGGAGGCCGAACTCAAGCGCCGGTGGCTCGGGGCGCGGTACCACGTGCCCGGACCCGAGGGCAACGACATGCACCGCACCAACGTGCCCGGCATTCGCATGACCTACCGGTACCTGACGCTCGTCGAGGAACTGCAACTCGTGCTTTCGGCCTCGGTGCCAGCGTACGGCACCTCCGCCGCGGCCGCGCTCGCGCACGCCGGTTCCACGGTCGCGTCGCCCGCCAAGTACATGGCGCAGCAGCCGCCCGGTGCGGGGGTGCCGCCGACGCTGCACTTGCCCGCAGCCGCGATGGGCAACGCGCAGGTCGTGTTGGATGAAATGTCGCCGCAGGTCGTCGCGCAGGCGAGCGCCGACGGGTTTTCGGCAATGGCGGCCGCGCTGCGCGCGGCGATGCCGGGGATGGCCGAGGTGGCGGCGGTCGCGCCGCCGATTGCGGCGTTCCCGGGGCATTCGGTCGTGCTGGCCAAGAATGCCGCGGCGGCGGCGGCAGCGCATGCGCAGCAGCAGCAGCAGCAGCAGCAGCAGCAGCAGCAGCAGCAGTAGCAGGGGCAGACGCCGCCGCCGTCGCAGCAGTAGGGGTGTGAAGAAAGAAGAGTGGGAGGGTGGAGAAGGAAGGTGTCGTTGCGTTGGGAGTGTGAAATGCCGCGTTGGGTTTTCGATTGCATGGGTGGAGATGTCGTTTTGTGATGGTCATGGCAACATCAGTTTGATACAACAAAACGATTTATTTTGCATCAGCCGCGCGTTTTCCTCGATGCCCGCGTTGTTGTCGTCGCGTGAGCTTTTGGAGCAAAGAACCCGGCGGCGGCCGCGCACCAGCAAGAGGTCAGATGCTGCGGTCGTACGGAACAGTTCGAGCAGCGGAAGATGCCGCCCCAGGTGCAGAGGGTTGAGGGAGATGGGAATACCATACCCATTGTCGTGGCAACATCGATCACGACATCAAAAGTGATCTGTTATTGTATTGAACACGGAAACAACATCGACACAACTCATGCTGGCAGCGGCGCGTACGACGCCGGCTTCTTCTCCTTGCCTTTCTCCGCTGCCGCTGCGGTAGGCACCTCCTCCTCGACGCCCGTGTTCTCGGCGACCGGCCGCGCCGTGACGGGCACACTCGGCATCTTCGTCTCCAACGCGAGTGCGGCCTCTTCCTGGATCTGCGCGAGTTCGCGCTCGACCTCGGCCTCGTCCTCTTCTGAGAGCTTGGTCCCGAGCAATTCTTCGATTTCCTAGCATCGTCGTCCACCACGTCAGGTTTATCTCTCCTCCGTCTGCGCCGCCGCCACTGCATTACGCACCTTCTGGTAGGCAATCGCCTCGGCCGTCTCGTCCAAGATGGCCTCGACCTTCTCCACCGACATTTCCTGGTGTAGCGCCTGCAGGACGGCGTTGCCCTGCTGCAGCCCGGCCATGACTTCCTTCTCGATGACCGCGTACTCGAGCGTCGACGTCTACACCATCAATACGCGTCAGCGTGCACCGTGAACTTTACACACGCGCACTGGGGGTCGAAGGTCGCACCATTTCCTCGAGCGTCACGAGCTGCTGGTCGGTCTTGGCAAGCAACTGCTCCTGGTACTTCTTCTTGCGCAGCGCGAGCAACGCGCGCCGCTTGTCGCCCGCGGTGAGGCACTGCTTGGCGATGGCATGTTCGCGGTCGAGTACTGTCGCGAGCTGGGAGCGAAGCGGGATGGATGAGGCGGGGGACGGTCCAGCTAATCGAAGTTGACGCGGCCCACCTGCTTTTGGTACTTTCGCAGCACGTCGCGCTGCTTCTTGAGCTCAAAGACGGCCTTGTCGTGTGCCGACGCTTTCGGTTTGCTGGGTCCTTGGCCCATTCCGAAGTATCGTTGGAAATTGATGGGTTGAACGCGACTTCGGTGTCTCAAGGGCCAAAGATGCGGATTGCAGCAAGTCGCTGTGTCGTCTGTTGCCTGATTCAGAAACTGAGGTTTTGGCAACCAACAGAGACGCTATTGTCGCGATCATGTGTGCCAGCCGCATCAACTCACGCCTGGACGCTCAAATTCGAAGGCCCGGGAAGCAACGAGGGTCATGGTTGGGAAAATATCCTTGTATTCCGGCAAGAACGCCGAGAACACGGCCAAAACGAACCGACCAAGCTTTTAGTCGAAGAGACCAAAGCCCATGTCGTCGTCCTCCTCCTCTTCCTCCTCCTCCTCCTCAACGACCGGGGCGGCCTCGGCGGCGGCACCGCCGGCAGCGGGGGCAGCACCAGCAGCGGCACCAGCACCTACGTTGCGAGAAAATTCGAGATGTTAGGTTCCGCCTAGGATCCCAAAACAGTCAAAATTTTCGAATTGCACGTACCCGAGCCGATCTTCGAGAGGAGACCCATGACGTCGGTCGAGGCCAGAGCCTGCGCGAAGATCTTGGCCCAGATGGCCTCGACCTCGATGCCGGCGGCGGCCGTCAGCGCCGAGAGGTTGTCGGCCTGTTATTTTGGCAACAGCAATCCGGTCAGATTGCGGGTTCGTGGTGGTTGTGAGAGTTCGAATTTCGGGCGAAACGGAGGGACGGCGTGGGGTGGTCACGGCGGTCCATCCGGTCGGCGTGTTGCTGGGATGCATACGGTGATGGCGACGTCGGCGTCGGCCAGGATCAGGGCAGCGTAGGTGACAGCGAGCTCCGACTGCGACATGTTGTTGGGTTGAGAGAGGGGACGTTCGCTGAGTATGTTTAAACCGACAAAGGGTCACCGCAGCGATTAGGGAGGTGCGATTGGGCCGGGGCGCGAGGTGGTTGAAGTGCTTTAGTGTGGCGCAGTTGTGCGGTGGAGGGTGCGGTGGGAATGGAGCGTGAGGAAGATGTCATGAACATCCGTCAATCCACCCCCGATGCGGCGGTCGGCAGGGACTGGTCCGTCGGCCTTGGCACTTGAGACGCGTCTCCGGTTGTGACTTAAGCGGCGTGGTCGCTTTTCACCTCGCCGTCGACAACCGCACCGTCCCCCAATCGCGCTCAATTTTCACGGCCAGTGCACCCCAGTCGCCATGCGACCCCGCGCAAACGCATGCTGCTGACAGTCTGGCAACCGCGCGCCGCGTCCTTGCCACGATTGCTGATCGTGCGCCCAGCGAACTACGTCCCCCATCGACAACGCGACAGACCTGCCAGCCGTTGCCCAGCCGTTGCCAAGAACGCGCTCGAGCTGCGACCGCCCATGAGGGACTGTCGCGCACTCGCCGCGGCGAATTGCTCCCGACGGGATTCGCTTCCGCCGCCCAACGTCGAGCGCACGCTATATATATAGTCGCGGCGACGCGGCCTGCTCCGCGCCAGAACGCGCATCGACCAGCTCTGCGCCTTCCTGCTCGCCCGCCAAGTCTCCCAAGTCCCCCAAGTACCCCAAGTACCCGTTCATCATGGCTGCCAGCGTCTCCCGGCTCGCGGCGCTCGCCAACTGGCTCCGCCTCTACCTGGCCCGTGCCGGCCGCGGCACGCGCGTCGCCATGGCCCTCGCGGCGCCGTTGTCGCGCTCGTCGCGATCCTGGCCGCCGAA
>GG745338.1:9887-67046 GCA_000151295.1 Allomyces macrogynus ATCC 38327 | reverse complement strand
CACGGACGATTTCCGGCAGTTTGAACACATATATTCGCAAGAGGCGGCGTGGTACGATGAAAACCTAGCCGATTCCCCTAATGGGTTTATTGAGAATAAGCAATTGGTCTCAGCCAATCCCAGGTTGAGTTTGGAGGGGGGGGAGGGCAGGGGCGGAGGAGCGGGTCTCCGGGTTGGCGAAGACGATCGGACATGGACATCACAGGAGGGCATCGCCATTGTTGTTGCACGACTGGAGATGGCGACCCGGCGCGTCTCGCACCTGCCTTGTTGACACGCAAGCGCATGTCGCTCGCACCGCCGGTGCGCTTCGTCCAGCTTCTCTCTCTGCTCTTCCTCTGCCCGCTGGAGCGGCGTCCCTCGACTTGATCGATTCTTTGTTGCTTCCCCACCCGTCGTCTTCTTCCCGTCGGCGGCCTCATGCGTGCCCGCTGGTCCGAGTGCACGCAGTTCCGGCTCGTTCATCCTGCCCGCGGCCGCCCATCGCGAGCATAGCGAACGTCGTCCCCGCGAACGCCTCGGCCGCGGCACTTCCCGCACTCATCTCGGCCGCGACCCAGCTGCCGACTGGTGCTCGATTCGCGCAGCGGCACGGCACGACCGAGGTGCGTCGCCGTCTTCCTTGCGTAGAAGCTGGTGGACCCGGGTCCGGGCCGCCGGACCGACGGCGAGGGCTCGCCGCCTCGCCTGGCCGGCTGGCCGTCATGTCTCGGGCTGCACCCAGTGCGAGACGCGTGCGTGGCCTGCGCGACGCGTCCGTACCTTGCTCGGCGGCGTGACGGAAGCATCCGCTGACTGACCCGCCGACTTTGATCAGCTCGCCTCGCCGTGTTCTTCCACTTCTCCACGCCGTGTTCTTCCACTTCTCCACGCCGCACCGGCACCGGAACAAGGGCACCGCCGCCGCCGCCTTGGCACGCCGCCGCTTGACCTGCCGACGTTCTCATCTGCGCCCACCACCGCACCCACCAGCGCGGCCGGTGCACCACTTGCAGCAGCAGGGCCCCCGCCGTTCGCGCCCTCCGCAGCAGCAACAGCGCCCCCTCAACCAAACTGACTGGCTGACGCGCGCCCACCGCACCCGTCACCGCCGCTGGCCGCATCGTGCTCGCTGCCCCGCGCGCTCCTCCTCGCCGGCGCTCTTCCCGCCCACGCGCAGCCGCACGGACAGTATGGCGCACCTTCCGTCCGCGCCGACGCCGCGCTCGAGTGCCGGGTCGCGCCCGGGCGGGCCGCTCGCCGCGCCGCGCGACGCCAGTCCGACAACGTCAATGCGCATCCAACTGCTGTCCGACCCGGGCAATGATCACACCAGCGCGCGCAGCAACAGCACCACCACCGGGCTCGCCGTGACCTCTGCCGCGCCCGCACTTGGCGCATTCGCCCCGCCGCCGCGCCCCAGCCGCGATAATGTCCCTCCAATATGGGCCACCGACGCGACTTCGCTGGTGCTTGGGGCACCGGCCGGCCCGCACTTGCCCTCCGTCCATGCCCTGGCGCGCCGCGGGTCGAACGAACCGCTCCTCCCGCCCGTTTCGTGCGTCTCGCCCGCACTCTCCCCACCACCGCCGCCCAGCTCGCCGTCGCACCTCTCGCCGCGCAACTCGCTGACGCCCGCATCGACCAACACGCTCAACGGGTCGACCAACGCGCCCCCGCCGCCCTGGACCGTCGCCGCCGCCGACCCGCCGCCGCCGCTGATCGACGACCCCAGTCTGCTGCAGCGCAACTCGCACGTGGCGCGCGCGCGATCCGCCAACGATCCGCGCCGCGCGTCGGCCCACGCCTACTCGCGTTCCTGGGCGCCGACATCGACAGCGCTGCGGGCGTTCCGCAACTCGGCCGCCGCGGGCCCATCACACGCCGCCTACGATGCCGCCGTCGGGGATCCCCGCGCATTACGGCGGCCCGCCAACGCCTCATCCGCAGCTGCCCTACGTACAGCAGCAGCACCTGCACCCGTCATCGGGCCCTGCGCTCTACGCGCACGTCGAGGAACGCAATGACGCGTCGTCGCGCAATGTGGGGCCCCGCAATGCGCACCGGCAAGTGTTCCCGGACGACCCGTCGCGCCACCGCCGCAACCAGTCGTCGTCGGCCAACACATCGTCGTCGTGGGCCGCCATGGCCTTGTCCCCGTTCGCGTCGCTGCGGCGCGCTCAGAGCAGTCAGTGGACGGGTGCGCCGCCGCCACCACAATGGCGCGGGATCGACACGAATCCGGCCATGCCATTGGGCTCGGACCCGTCGTTCACCGACCCGAATGCCGCTGATCCAGCGACGCTCGGCCCGATTCCGGCCCTGCACCGGCGCACGTCGAGTGCCGCGGCTGCGGCCATGGCCGCGATCACGTCGCTCACGCGGCGGTTCCCGCTGCGCAGTATTCGCCGGCCCGAACGGTCGGCCGCGCGGCAGTCCATGTTCCAGTACCGCCCGCCGTCGCTGATCTCGCACCCGGTCGCGGCCTGGCTCATGCAGCTCGAGGCGCTGCTGCGCAAGCACTTGCTCGTCATGACGCGCGGCACGCCGCTGCTGCTCGTCTTGGCGCTGATCATGCCGGCGCTCGCGATTCTGCTCGCGACCGCCGCACACGGCGCGCTTGCCGATACGTTGCAGAAGGTCGTCTTTCCCACGACCGTCAACCTGAACGGCACGACCCCCGCAGCCGTCGCACTGCCGGCGTGCGCCGACGGCGCGTTCTATTGCAGGATCTCTGTGTCATACGCGCCGCAAGACGCTTACCATGCCGCGATCATGTCCGATTTCGCACGGCTCGCTGACCTTGAGCTTGGCGAGGACGTGGCCGGGTTCGATTCCGAGGCCGCGATGCTTGACAGCTACTACCGGCGCAACCGGCAGCACCAGCGGCGGCCGCGACACTACCTCGTCCACTTCACGACGTTCTCGAATGGGTCCGTCGCGGCCGACACGTGGCGGCAGGACAGTCCCGCGTCGCGCGCCGACGCGGATGCGCGACTCGCGTCGTTGCAGGGGACGTGGTATACGATTGGCGAGGGCGACGCGAACGCGCTCGGAATGTACTATGACCCGGCGCTCGCGCGGGATTATGGCGTGTCAAAAGGCACGATGCTGAGCGTCAAGCTGTTGCTCGAAAATGCCATCTTGAACGTGCGGTCTGGCAAGCGGCACGTCGTCGACTTGAAGCTCGCTACGTTCCCGCGCATTGTGCCGCGCGAAGTACCCGCGTGGGGGCTCAACGCGACCATCACGCCCGAGACCGAGGCCGATGGGGACGTGGCCGCCGCTGGAGAAACCGCGGATAAGTTGGTGCCGCCGGCACCGACGACTGATGGCGGGACCGTGATTTCCGACCAGGCGATGCAGATGCAGCGCAGTATGGAGACGCTCACGCACTACGCGGCCAATATCGTCACGACGTGTCTCATCGCGGCTGGCAGTTTCCCGGCGCTGCTCCTGATGGTCTCCCTGCTCAGCCAGGACAAGTTTGACGGCGTGCTCAACCAATTGCGGCAAATGAACCTGTTCGAGTCGGTCTACTGGCTGAGCGTGTATATTATCATGGCCGGCGTCGCTGCCGTGGCCGCGGGAATCGCGCTGATCCCGGCACGGCTCGTGACCTACGCAGCGCTCAACCAGATTGCACCGACCTACTTGTTCAGCATTCTGTTCCTGTTCATCATGAGCTTGTGCGCGCTCGGCACCGTCGTCGCCGTCGCGCTCTCGACCAGCCCCTACGCGACGTCGGTCCTGACCGTCATGCTCATGGTCGTCACGGCGCTGTTCCTGTTTGTGCTCAACTTGACCGACCTCAACCAGCTGTACTGGGCGAGCACGATCACGCCCTGGTGGCTGAGGTTCAACCAGCCGTCGCTCGGGACCTCGGCCGAGGGCGCGCTCTACTGGGTGTTTGGCATCCTGCCCTTCTTCCAGCTCGGCCGCGCGCTTGGTGGGGCCATTGATTACACCTGGCGCGGCGTCGCGGCATCGACGGGCCACGGCAACCTTGCCGGGGTCCCGACCGACGCGGCCGCCACGGCCGCCGCGACATCAACGAGCTCCACGTCGGGCGTCACATACCCGTACGTTCTGACGCTGACCGCCGCGCAAAACGACCCGTCGCGCATCCCGACGAGCATGGCCATTTGGCAGGCGGCGAGTATTGGCGCGTTTCTCGTGCTCTGCTGGTACCTCAACCAGCTCACAGGCAAGTCGCACCATTGGCGCCAGCCGTGGTACTTCCCGCTCATGCCGACGTACTGGGGGTTCTATGGGCCGAGAAAGCATGGCGCGGATGTGGCTGATGTCGTCGAGCTCGACCATATCTCGCAGGCGTTCAAACGGCCGAGGATGGCGCAGCAGCAGCAGGCGCCGCAGCCGGGGCACGAGGGGAGTGTGCGGAGCCGACAGCGGCAGCAGAGGAGGAGAGGGTGTGGGCCGTGCTGCGGGAACGAGACGGTGGTCGTGCTCGACGGCGTGTCGCTCAGGATTCAGCGCGGCGTGGTGACAGCATTGCTGGGACACAATGGGTCGGGCAAGGTACCTTTTTTTCGGTCTGGGTTCGCGGTTTCCATCGGTCATAAACTCACCGTCGATGTCATCTCCGGATATGTAGTCCACGCTCCTCGACGTGCTCATGGGCTCGGCCAAGCCGACGGCCGGCACGGGCCACGTCTTTGGCGCGCCGCTCGGGTCGCGGCAAGCGCGCGCAACCATGGGCGTCTGTCCGCAAAGCGACATTGTCTACTCGTCATTGACGGCGCGGCAACACGTGCGATTATGGGCGCGGTTCCGCGGCGTGCCGAACGCCGAGCTCGGCAGCTACGTCGAGTCGATGCTCGCCGCCGTCTCGCTCCTGGCCACGGCCGACCAGGCCGTTGGCGAGTACTCGGGTGGGATGCGGCGCCGGCTGTCGATTCTCGGCGCATGCGTGGGCAACCCGGACCTGGTCGTCATGGACGAGATCAGCAACGGGCTCGACCCGATTCACCGTCGGCACGTCTGGGAATTCGTCTCGTCGCTCAAGTCGCGCGGCGCCGCCGTGCTGCTCACATCGCACTCGACGCAGGAAGTGCACGCGCTCGCGGACGACGTGGTCGTGCTGGCCGCCCCCGGTGGGCGCGTCGTCCTGCACCGCAACTTGATGGAGCTGCACCAGGAACAAAACATGCTCGAGGTGCTCGTCACGGTTGCCGACCCGCGCCGCGTCCTGCAGGCGTTTCCGAACCCGGACGTGATCGCCGAGTGGCGCGTCATGTCGGCGACCACGGCGCTCCTGCGCATGACGCGCAACGCATTTGTCGCCATTGCGCCGTACCTCGAGACGCCGCCGATCCTCGACTGGGAGTTGCATTCGTCGATGGAGTCGATTTTGCCGCCACAGCCGGGGACTGAGGCCGCCATGGCGCTCTCGGCCGACTCGCCCGTCGAGTCGATGAATGCTTCTGCGGCGAACTTGGCCGATCCAGAACGCGCCGTCGGGCCGGGAGCACGCCGCACGAACGGGTCGTTTCTCGATCGCCAGTGGCATATTGTTACGCTCTTCAACCAGTTGCTCGGGATGCTGCGCAAGAACTTGCAGCTTCAGCTCAAGCAGGTCAAGCACAATCTCATGTTTCTGGTCCTGTTTGTCGGCGTCGTGGTCGGGCTCACGCTGCTCGTCTCGCTATCGGCGCGCAACCTGTGCCACTCGGACATGGACGGCGGGCCCACGGGGTTCTACCAAGTCGCCGACCCCTTCTCGGGCAACCGGTCGTGCAACGTGGGCGTGCTGAAATCGTACGTGTCCAAAGTCACGACGGCGTGCGCGCCCGCAACCGCCGCGCTCTGCACGGTCCCCGATTACGCGGCCATCAAGCAGACGCGGTACCAGTCGGCGGTCGCGCCGCGGCTGTGGATCAATGCGCCGTCGCGCATGCAGAGCATTATCACGAGCCAGTCGGCGGTCGCGCTGTTGGGCGTCAACCGGCAACTCGATTTCAATGCCATGGCGCAGTTTATCGATTATTCGGGCCCGACGTCGGCGGTCGCCGTCGCCATGCTCCAGCGGCCGCGCGATTTACGGTTCCAAGCGGCACCGCCCGACGCGTGGGCGACGGCCATGGCCGACCGGCAACGCGCGTTGTATGCGGATACGCCGCAGACGCTCGACCAGGCCGCGCGGTACTACCCGGCCACGTGTCGGGCCGCGATTGCCGCGCGCGGCGGGTTCCCGGCGCCGTTGCGCGACTTGAATGACGCGGATGTGGAAATGGCCGCGAGCGTGCCGGATTTTGCGCTGGCCATCACTGCCGATGAGACCGTTGGCGACGCAAGGAAGGTCGCGCTCGACTTGCGGTACTGGACGACGGCGGCCTACCCGATGATGTCCTACCTGTACCCGGTCGGCACCAACGCGTCGTCCGGGTGCCACGAGCTCGGCGTGCAGGCGACCATGAACAACTTGAACGTGGTCGAGTCCAAGTTGCCGAGTGCGCCCGCGGCCGTGATTCAGCAATTGTCGAGAAATGATGCCGAGCGGCAACTTGCCGAGCAGACGCTGTCGAATCAAGAAGGGTGGCCGCTGACGCGTGCCGATGTGCGATGGTACACGCTCGAAGGGCTGTGGCTGCTCGACGGGCCCGTGCGGCACATGGTCGCGTCGGCCATGACAACGCTGGTGCGCGACGCAGTCGGGCCGAACGAGCGGATTTATGGGTCGATGGTGCGCGTGCCGGACTTGCAATACTCGGCGCGCGACGAGCTGCTCATGAACGCACTCGTGTGCGTGCTGCTGTGGCTGTTTTTCACGATTTTTATCCTGATCCCAATGGCCGAGCACGGCAAGTTTTTGGCGTACTACCGCGTCAATGGCCTCTCGCTGCTCGCCTACTGGGCATCGCATTACCTCTACTGCCTCGTCTACGCGCTGCCGTTCCTCGTCGTGCTCGGTGGCACGCTCGTCGCCATTTACCCGCACATTCGCGCCGCTGAACTCGCGCTGACGCTGTTCCTCGGTACGCACGCGATCATTGGAATGGCGTTTCTCTATGCGGCAATTGCGGTCCCGCTCATGGGTGGGTCGCGCACCATGGCCTCGTTCTTGTCGTACCTCGTGCCCTTGGTCGTGGCGCTGCCGTGCGTGCTCGTCGTCTACTCGGACGTGATTTCGCTGCCTATCACCGTGACCCGCGCCAAGCTCGCCTTCCCGGGCGTCGCCATCGCGTTTGCACTGCGCATTGTCCTGCAGGATTTCGACCACCAGTTCTTGATCCCGGCGTACATCTGGCTCGCAGCCATGGGACTCGCGTGCTACCTCGCCTGTGTAGCGCTCTCGCTGCTCTCGCTCGTCAATTGGAACCAAGTGCGCGCGGCCATTTGCGCGCGTGGGCCGCGGTTCCAGGGCAGGTCGCTCACGCGGCAACCCAAGACCAAGAAGGCAATGCGTGCCGACTCCAAGGAATCGACATTCGTGCCGCCGCCGCTGCAAACACCGCCGACGATCATGAAGTCGAGCGATATGCCGGATTCGCCCACGTCGCCCGAATCGCTCGCGTCCGAGGCACCGTCGGCCATGGACCCGAAAGCGCGGTACGGGTCGGCGTCTAAGGCGCACGGCCACGTGCGGTCGTTGTCGGGCCATACCGGATCGCTGCCGCGCACCACCGCTGGTGCCGGTGCGAGTGGCCCGCGGCCGTCGATTGCGCACATGCGCGGCGAGTCGCTGACGAGTATCTTGACAGTCGACTCGCAGATCGCGCGCGAGGCCGAGCGCGTGCAGCGTGCTGACGCACCGTGTGTTGTAAGGCTCCAGGGTGTGACCAAGCGGTACCGCGGCCAGACGCACGCGATTGTCGAGGACTTGAGTTTGGGGATCGACGCGCGCGAGTGTTTTGGGCTGCTCGGGCATAACGGGTGCGGCAAGACGCACACGGTGAATATGATCACGGGCCAGGTGCGGCCGACCGAGGGAACGGTGACCACGACGGGTCGGTTGGGGCTGTGTCCCCAAGACAATTACCTGCTCGACGAACTATCGGTCGAGGAGAACTTGCGGTTCTACGCGCACCTGAAGGGGTACTCGGTGCTCGCGAGCAAGCGCGCCGCGCGACACGTCGCGAGTCTGGTCGGGCTCGTTGCGTTCCGGCACCAGCGCGCCGGGACGCTGTCGGGCGGGATGAAGCGGCGCGTGTCGTTGGCAATTGCGCTCCTCGGCGACCCAACGACGCTCGTCTGTGACGAACCGACGACGGCGCTCGACGTGCACCACCAGCATAACCTGTGGCGGATCCTCGCGCAGTTGCGCGACGACTCGCACGTGTCGCTCGTGCTCGTCTCGCACGACATGGCCGAAGTGCAGTACCTGTGCCACCGGATCGCGATCATGGCCCGCGGCCGCGTGCGGTGTATCGGGTCGGCCGCGGAACTCAAGCACAAGTACGGCAACGGGTGGCGCGTCGTCCTGCAGTGTGGCCGGTACGCGGCGCCTGGCGTGCGCGACTGGGTCGCGTCGCTGCCGGCCGTCGTCTACGCCGGGTACTTTCAAGCGTGCATGCAGCAGGCCGCATCGGCACGAGTCGCTGCCGCCTCCGCTGCGTCGGCCGATATCGAGGCTGAGCTGCCGTCGCCGCCAATCCCGTTCTCGGCGCCGCAGGTGATTGAAACGACAATGATGGACGTGACGCCTTACTTTGCCGATAAGGTCAAGCTCGAGTTTATTTTCCCCGCGGGCCGCGCCGCCGCCGCAGTCGCCCGTGCCGGATTTGGGCATGCCAAGGGCCGCGCTCATGGGCGCGTCGCCTGCCGCGTCGTTGGCTGCGCTAGTCCGTGCGGTCGCTGCCGAGGCCGGCGATGTCGGAGTCACAGAGTGGACCGTCGACACGTGTTCGCTCGAGGACGTGTTTTTGCGCGTCACGACGGGGTCGTTGGTGCCATGATGCCGGATGGCATGGGGGAGAGAAGGTGGGGGTCGTAGATGCGGTGGCGGCGAACGGTGTGGTGCCGCCTGGCCTGGGAGTATTGATTGAAAAATGCTGATTAATTACAAAGAAGGGATTTTGCACTTCTCGGAATTTGATTGGATCTGGTCGAGTCGAGCGGAATCAAAACCGCGCACGGCGACGCTCATGCTCTTGAAGTCGGCAATACTGAGCCTCAGCGCGGTGCTCAGGTGGACCGGCGATGTGGTGCGAACCAAATGGGTGCCAATACCAACAACGACTCGTGACATCTCATCCTTGACACCACAGACCGCGAATAGCACAAAACGATTGGACCGAACCCCTGACTTTACCAGGCAGCGGCACGCAGGCTGTCACACCTGCAGCGGTCATAGCGCGCTGTGGCCAAAGTCACTTTGAATCTCGTCGACATGCTCGGTCCCGGGTGCATCGACGTGGTGTCGGTCGATTGGCCAACGCTGCACAGGTACGGCACGCCCGCGGCCAACATGGTCGCGCATGTCATGTCCATGCAGATATCCCAGTGCAGCAACAACGTCACGGTAAACACGACGCCGCTCAACTTCACGTACTCGACAGTAATCCCGGCGGGCGGCATGCCCGTCAACCGTGGTCCCGCGTGTGTCTATTGGTCGGGGACGGCCTGGACCAGCGTTGGGTGCACAACGACCCTTGATCCAGTGGTCACCGCGCAAGTGAACTGCATGTGCCCGTTTTACACGGCGTTTTCCGTCCAGGCGCAGGCCGGGGCCCTTTGGATCCCAGCACCACGCCAAGCAACCCGCCGGGCACCCCGTCCCCCGGCCAGACCGGCGCGATTGCTGGAGGCTCTGCCGTCGGGGCTCTTGCTCTCGTGGATGCTGGGTTCGGGGTCTTTGCGTGGCGCAGGCGTAGCGCGGCCAGCGCGCGCGCTCGCGTATAGGCGGAGCCGCAGGAGAAGTCGGAGACGGCGCCGCCCGCGGCGCAGCTGTGATTGATTTTCTCTCGTTGGCGCTGATGCAGGGTGGAGAGTGTTCGATCGCCACTGTTCAAGACGCGGCGAACGGGCCAAGTCAGGTAGTGGACGACGCGGCCGGCAAATTTTCCTTCAGTTTCCCAGTCCCCCCCCCCCCCCCCCTCTTCCATTTCGCCAAATTCCCAACCGCCTTTCGTAGTGAAAGTATACCGAAGCTAGCTATCATTGAGTCGCAATACATCATCACCCTTGTTTGATCGACGTTCTATGCTGTCTTCTGTTAGGCTTGCAGCCGCAATGCAACTCGTGGCACAGGAACCGCTCGGTCAGAACGTTTTAAACGGTCAACACTGTAACCTTTATCCGTCGCTGATGGGTTGCAGCAAGGGCAAGTATGCGCGGCCTGATCCGCGCGAGTGCGGTTCCTGTTGCTGAGAAATGAGATGTTCGGCGAATATGGCAGTCTGCTTTTGTTCCAGTCAGCGCCCCACGTGAAATACGTCGCATGAAAATCAAACATCTCGAAAGTTGAGCAGAAAATTTATCACATTTGGAAGAAAACATCACACGGAACGAGTAATCAGACCACGCAGGAACACAATTAAGCGCGACACCGCCACATCCAGCGATACAATATGTAACTGGGGTGGTGGGGGAAGCACCGCAAAGGAGAGAACAAATCATGCCCAACATCACGGCAGCTGCAGGAAACGCGGTCAAACGTATCGTCAGTTCATGTCAGCGCTCCTGGTTGATATCCCCGTCGTTGCCCACGACTGCTGACCCGCCGCATACATACCCGCCCGCCACCCCTTCAACGCTATTCTCTGCACGACGCCACCGCCGTCACGGACGCTGGCCCTAACGACGACTTACCCGTGACCAAGCACGAGGCCGGAATAAGCCACGAAAGACTCACCAACTACGAGCCCACCTTCTTGGCCAAATTGAACATTGAAAACTCATCCTCGTCCGTCACCTCGCGCTCAATCTCCATGAACGGTGGCAGCATGTCCTTGACCGACATCACCACAGGCCCATCCACCTCATCCACACCCTTTTCGCGCTCCGGAACGGCCAGGTACGCCTCCATGAGCACGAGCCCAGGGCATGGTGACAAGAACATATCGAGCTGGTAGTAGTGGTTATCCCACAGGAAGCACCGGCGCACTTTCTCAATCGGGTGCCGCGACGGGTCCGTCTGGTGCTTGAGGGCCTCGTACTCGCGGGCAATCAGCGCGCGGCGCTCCTCGACGCGCTGGCCAGCGAGTGGCGCCTGCCGTGTTGTGAGCGTGTAGTTGCACGTGCCCGACTCGTCGAACCGCTTGCGCATGCGCACTTGCACGCCGTCGTCGTGGAGGTTGACGAGGTACCGGTGCTCGACGTTGCTGGTGAAGGACGCGGGGATGGGTGAGGAGCAGGGAGAGTCGCGGAGGGATAGGAGCGAAACATACAAGTCACGGAACGGGACCGGGAACGCGGCATCGGGGTCAAAGTTGCGCACGAGAAACTTGTGCTTCTTGATGTCCTTGCCCCAGCGCTTGTCCGGCAGGCCCATGCGCGTGAGCACTGGGAAAACATCGAGTGTAGAACCTTTTGTCAGCGTTCAAGAGTCAACAGAAACGGAAGTGGATCGCGCTGCGCCGCACCTGCTTCAACGACGCGATGGCATTTCTTCTCAAAATCGGTGGCGGCATTGTCGACCACGACAAAGTGCGGGTGGCCGATCCACGCGTGCTTGACCAGACTGTCGAGGTGCCGTGCGAGTTCTAGGCCCTCGGACCGCGTCGCGTTGTTTTCGAGCGTGTAGAATTCCTCGGCGCCGTCGGCAGCCGTGACGAGGTGGACGCTACGGAAGGGAGCGCAAAGATGAGAAAGTGTTGCTTTCGCACGCAGTATCGGTTGAGACGGCAATCGTACACAACGTCGTAGCGGTTGTCGCGGATATCGACCTCCTGCAAGTCGAGCTTGTTGAGAATCTTGAGCCAGCCGTCGCGGTCAATATCTTTCGGGGCAAAAGCAAAGGCGACGCTATCGTCAACCGGAAATCGTTCGGGATGGCTACGTCCGGGTAGCGTCTCGCAATGTGGGGCGCGCTGCTCAAGAACGTACAGGCCGACGGATCCTGAGGATAGCGTCATTGACGTCGTCAGTCTCCAGTCCAGTGGGATCAAACCAATCCATGCCGTCGCGCATGCACGAACAAACAGCCATCGCCACGCACCATCGTCCCGCGATCGCACAGAACGACCGTCTTCTTGCCCTGCTTCTCGTAGTTCAAGTGCGCCAGATCAATGAACGTCTGCTCGAGCCGCATCATGACGCGCAGCAAATTCTCTTGGAAATTTTCCTGCTGGTCCGGATCGAGATCGGCAAACGTGACGCCGCCGCCGAGTAGGATCGTGGCTGTTTCCGGCACGCGGTAGACCTTGTACCCAGCGTTTTCGAGCACGTCAGAGAGCATCGTTTGCACCGTCGACTTGCCGCCCGACGGCCCGCCCGTCAGCGCCACGACAAAGACGCCGGACGGCTCCTCCATGAGCGACAGACTCTTGATCGACGAGCCCATGCTGTGCTGCGGGAAAAGTCGAGCGTATAAATTGTTGGATCGCAGACGAAGCTCTTTCTCGCGTCCTAAGGCTCGCCAACTCGTGGCTGCAGCAAGCAGGCGCAATTGGCAGGTCCACGTCGGTACAGAAGATGGCGACGACGTCGAGCTCCGTTGCTGATGAGCGAAGAGTTGCAGCTAGTGGGCACGCTCGACACCGGCAGCCTGGAGGCGATCTTGTTGTCGTCGACTCTCTTCGACCGACACTCGTTGAAAACGGCGAAAAACGTGTCAAAACGATTGCGATCTCGACATTGATGTTATCTGTTGTGGCGCGGTTTCTGTCCTCACGAGACTTGTTGACGTTGTTCCACTCGCGACACACCGCCCTCTGTCGCCCGCTGTCGTTCGATGGTGAGCCTTGACAAAACAGATCAACGTATTAAACAAGTTGGGTAACGCAAAAACGGATTGGGCGAATAACATAATCCCCACTCGGCCGCGTCCAGCCGACAACCACCTCAAAGCCGCGGCAATTGTGCAGACCCAGCACGCGGACGGATTGCACTAGCCACGAAATGAAAACCATGCTCTCGGATCACGCTCGGAGGAGCAGGTAGTCGACCTCGACTTTCTTGGTCAGTGGGATGACAAAGTCCTTGTAGAGCCGCACGACCATGTCGAGGTCGATGCGCCGTTTAGTGCCGTCCGACGTGGACGATCGCCGGCGCTTCCGTGACGGGTTGGTCCCGTTGGTCGCCGCACCGTCAGCGCTAGTCGAAGGGACTGGGGCAGGTTCGTCCACATCTAGAAACGGAGAGGCATACAAAATGAGCTGACCGATCTCGACTTGGCACGCAGCTCGACAATCACGCCAAACACGCACCAGACTCGTCGGCGTACTCCTGGCCGTAAATCTCGGCCTTGCGGCGCAACCGACGCAGCAGCCTCTCCTCGACGAGCTCGTTGGTGAGCAAGGCCATGAGCGCCGTTGTGTCGCGCGCCTTGATCAATGTCGTGTACTTTTCCGGGTCGGCCTGAAACTTGGCCTCGGCAATGAACTTGCCGTAGTGGATGCGCTTGGACAGAGCCTGCAGACACTCGACATCGCGCGTCGCCGACGACCCGTGGTTGCTGTCGTCGCCCGGCGCGCACAGCGACGGTAAGATGTTGAGCAGGTACATGGACTTGACGTGGTGGTTGACATTAATCTGGCCGCCAAAAGTGCAAGGGGGTGAGAAGCGCATCATCAAGGGGAGGTCAGAAATGAGCGGAGAGCGCACCTTGTTTGGGATCAGGTGGTTTGCAAAGTCGAGCGCGGGCAGAACGGGTGCTGGGAGGTTGTCTACAGCAAAGCGATCACCATCGTCAGCGTGTAATCAAATTTCCGGGTGGAGAAGAGAGGCAGACCGCTCACCGTTGAAGGGGTATTCGTCAGGAGAGGTGTAGCGGCGCACCTGGGCTGCATTGCCCACCAAAATGAAATCCGAACAGTCAACGAGATGGAAAAAGTGCTTTAGGATAATGAAACGCGGCTCGACACGCACCATGAATCCTCTCCGTCTCGAGCAAAAAGTAGTCGAGGAAGCTCCCGTTGAAGTCGGGCTCGTTGTCGAAGGGGAACGCGCCCTGGACGTAGATGATCTCGTTTTGCTTGAACTGCGCCCTGGTTGATTCGAAGCGAGCACGACCACATGAGGACATGACGACAACGACGTCGAGGATCACAATTGAGAGGAAGAGACGTACCGCTCGATCAGCGCAAAAATGATAGTGTCTTCGAGACTAGGAAGCAGGGCGTAGATACAAATGGCGTTGTTTGTGTCAACTTCCGTTGCAACGGACCGGTGCAGGTACGCGCCAGCGAGAACAAGGGCGCGTCCATACCGAACGAGCACGTTGCGCAGCTTGTCGAGCGAGAGCTTTTGGTCCTTTTCCAAAAAGTTCATGGTGGTCATGGACTTGGAGGTGGTGGTTCACGACGAGCAGCAGGTGTGCGAGAGAGTTGGGCCTGGACCAGCGACAGGACCGGCCTCGGCGAGCGTGAAGGTGTTGGGAAAGGTCGGTCGAGGTTGTAAATGGCCTCCGCGAAGAACGGAGTGCCTGCTTGTCGCTGTCAGGGTCGATCGCGCGGGCAGTCCAGGCGAAGCTTGGCGGACAGGCCGATCAGCCGTCAACAAGAGGTCGGTTTGGAGAAACGAGAGAGAAAGCATTTGGCGAGCTGGGTGCTGGTTGTTGGTCGTTGGCTGTTGGACATGGGGCCGGTCGGAGACAACGGCGCGGGCACACCGGCCGGCCAGGAATCAGGAGCCAACGTGCACGCAGCCGCGCGCCGGCAGCGGTAGCGGCGGCGGCGGCGGGCTGTCCTGTCAAATCAATCGGGTCATGCTCCAATTTTTGGATGCCCTAAGTTGGCAGAGTCGCGGGTGCAGCTGTCGATTGGCGCAGCACGGGCGAAAGACTCGCCGTGTCTCCAGGCCCACTAGGTTTTTTAGGTTAAGGGTCTTGGTTATGTTCGTGTCTTTGTGTGCAGAGCGAGACGAGGCCCTGTTCCACAGACGCGGTCACCACCCCTCGATCAGCCACCCTGCATCCACGTCGTCGATTGTCGGTTGTTGCCACAGCGGCTCACCCGGTGCTTGCCGACCCGAACAACCGTTGCTTTTGTGATTTCAAGGCTTCAACTCAGTGCAGAGGAGACGATCGACGACCAAGGCCGCAACCAACACCCCCAACTCTGCCACGACAAGCCGCACTGTGCACGACACCGCGCCGTCCATCTGCCTGTCGTGTTTCTCTGCTGCAACAATGGAATCGACGCTCTCCTCGACCACGAGGTCATTCGACCGTTTGCACCACGACGCTCAGGCTCGACAGCAAGCACAAGAGCTCGCCGACCGGCTTTGTGCCAAAGCCACGGTCTCCGCACCGACTGCACCGGCTTCAGTACCAACAGCCGATCATGCCGCACCATCGTGGCACCCGGAGGTCCTGCGCCACGACCAAGGCTGGTCGGCAAAGGTTGATCTGCGCGACATTACGCACGAGAACGTCGAGAGCCTGCGCGTGCTCAACGCCGTCATTTTCCCCGTGCGATACAATGACAAGTTTTACACTGACGTCGCTGAAATGGGCGGGCAGTATGTCAAGGCCGGTACGGTGGCCGGTTCCCGCGATAACGCACCCAACAGAAATCCAGAAGTGGTGTCTGACGCGTCCATCTTGCTCCGCGATCCAGCCTACCACCGTGGCCACATGATCGGCGCCGTCTGCTGCCGCCGCGAGCCCGCCGAAAACGGCCTCACCTACTCGCTCTACGTCATGACGCTGGGCGTCATGTCCGTCTACCGGAGGCTCGGTATCGGTACGGTTCTTTTCCATCTTTCACGTTCTTCTCAATCGAGCATTTCAGCTCACACACCTGCACCTGGGCGGTAGGCTCGCTCCTGATCGAGTACGTGTTGCGCAACGCACGCATGGACCCGGCCTGCACGGGCATTCGGCTGCACGTGCAAACATCCAACGAGGAGGCGCAGCGGTTCTACCACCGGCTCGGGTTCGACACGATTACCGTCGTGCGCAACTACTACTTTCGGCTCACGCCGCCCGACGCGTTCTTGCTCGAGCTCACGTTTCCGAGGGATCCAGTCGGAGTACCGGATACGGAACCAGGGTCATGACCGGCGCGCATGCACGTGCGTGCGTGCTTGTGAGGGGCGCCGACGACGAAGAGACGAGCGGGACTCGTGCCGGGTCTGCCGCTGTTCCATGAGGGCTGGCAGTTGCTTGCGGATGTGTCGCGTGTGCAACACTGAACCTGGCCAATATACCGAATCGTATGTGCTCCTTTGATTCTTATTTCATTGCCCTGAAATCAAGGCTGAGGTCGTTCAGGACACGAAACTGACCATGCATGAAGGACTTTGCGAGCTGGTCGCGAATGGTCTCAGATCAAGAGCGTCGGTCCAATCTCTGTCTCTTGAACATTGCGCTCGTTCTCTTCCAAACACGCTCGCCCGACGCAAGTCTCAACCATGCTACCCGTGCCCACGAACCACGACGCGCCCATCGACGTCCTCACCGCGATCGAGGCCCTCGTCGAGCGCATGATTCGCGACGCCGCGCGCGGCATCCCGCCTTCGACTGCTGGCGCTGGCCACGCGTCGCCGGCGCTCACGTTCCGCCCGCTCGACCAGCACGAGCACAACAAGTCGCTCGCCGTGTTCCTGCGCGTCGCCGACCTGGTCCACGCCAATCTTGCCGCGCCCACGCCGCGCGTCATGACCAAGCGCGACGTCTACTACCAGGACCCGGCGCTATTCGGCACGCAGCGCGTCTCAGACGCGGCGATCGAATTGCTGGCCTCGACGCTCGGCGTGCCGCGCGACGCGCTGGGTGTCGTCGCCGCGCCGCGCGGGCAGGCGCACGGGCCGTGTCTCGCGCGGTTCACGGCCAGCATGGGGTCTGAGACATCGGTCGTCTCATTCGCGAACGGGAGCCATGTCCCGCCCGGCCGACGCGTCACGCGGCTCGAACTCGACCCGGCGCACGTCGTCGCGGCCACGGGCATGCGACCCGCTTTCGCGCCCGGGCCCGCTGCGCCCCGCGCCATCCCGGTCGCCATCGCGCTCGCCCTGCGCGTTCCGCGATTCATCCTCATCGTCGAAAAGGACGCGTCCTTCACCGCCCTCGCGCACCGCGGATTCGCTGCGCGGCATGCGGGGCTGCTCATCACGGCGTCTGGGTTCCCGGACCTGGCCACGCGGCAGTTCCTGGCTGACCTCGCGCGTGTGGGTGCGCACTCGCAGCATGTGCCCGTGTACGTGGTCGCTGATGCCGACCCGCACGGCCTGCATATTGCGTTGACGTACATGACGGGCCGGCGCGTGGATGGGTCGCGGTGTGTCGTGGAGGTCGGTGATGTTAACGTGGGAAAGGTCGTGCATGTCGCGGTGCATTTGCGGGACGTGGAGTTGGAGCGGACGGTGCGAATGACACGGGCGGATCGAGTGCGCGCGGTCACGCTGGTTCGCGCGTTGCATGGGATGGGGTTGGGTGAGATGCAAGCGAGGCAGTTTCGGTACGTGTGGGTGGTAGGACAGCTGGTGGAGAGTGATTCTGACACTGATGCGGTGCGTTGACAGGACTTCGTTGCAGGCGATGCTGCACATGAACGCCAAGGCCGAGATCCAGGCGCTCGACGTCGACCAGCTCGAGCGGTACCTCGAGACCCGTCTGGGACTGGTCTAGAACGCGACGAGCAGCAATCAAAACCACCATCAAATGGAATATATTCGTTTTCGGGCCCACATATCACTTTTTCCGCTGCCGCTTGCGCTTGGCCGTGCAATCCGGGCAGAACCAGTCGCCCTTTGGGGTCGCCTTGATCCCGACGCATGGGAAATGAAACCACTCGATCGCGCACTAAACGGGAACCACATGGTGAGCAAACTCAGCCCTCTGCGATTTGTCGAGCACGGCGAAAACAAGACGGCCATACATCGGGGCTGCTGCATGCGACCATGGTCCCAAACGAGACTTGGTTGCACAGACAATACCTCTCCTCGTTGGGATCGACGGGCGTATTGAACTGGAGCTCGCCCTCGGGCCCAAGTTCGGGAGCCGTCTCCGACTCTGCCGGCGACTGCGTCTTCTTCTTGCTCGGCGGTCTATCGTCAGGAAGCGAAAATAGTAAGTTGAGCTGCGTCGAGCCGTTAACGACTTGATTAAGCCGAGCGAACGGACCGCTTGCGCTTCTCGCTCCGGCTCGGCGCAGCGGTTGCGCGCGTCAGCGGTGCGGCCTCCTTTTGACCCTTCTTGGTGCTCTTTTCCGCCGAGAATCCACGACGTCGTGGCGCCGCCGCTGCCGCCGCAGGTTTCTTGTCCTTCTTGGCGCCCGCAGACTTGGGCGCCGACTTGGTCGGGGCCTTGGTCGACGACGCGTCGGACCGCGACGACCGGCGCGATGCGGCGCTGACAGCTGGTATTGTCCACAACGCAGTTAGCGAAACTCTTCACCTCAGCGAGAAACTACACGACGCGTCGTACCGAGCCCCTCGTCTGTATCCTCCGCGTCCGACAATGCGCTGCTTGCGCCCGCGTCTGCAAAGGCCTCATCCTCGCCATCGACCGCGCCGCCCGCGGCCTCGACGGGCGCCGCCGCCACTGCGGCCGTCGACCCGCTCGACACGGTGCGTCTCCGTGCGCGTCTGCGGCGAAACAGTTCCTCCGGGTCGGGCGTCGGCGCCATGAGCGCCGGCATGATCGCGGTCAAGTTGTCGAGCGACGCGCCATGCCGCTTCATTTCCTGGTCGATGAACTGGATCGCTTTCTCGACCTATCGGACGCATAGGTCAGCGGAGAGCCGCGCACCGGAAGCGGGGGGGGGGGGGGGGAGAGGGGAGGGGGAAGAGAGAGCGCACCAGATCGTACGACTTAGTTGCCATGGCCACTTTCTGCTCGCTCATGCGCATACACTCGCGCACTTGGTTCCCGAGCCGGTTCAGCGGCATGACCGCGGCAAGGACCGCGCCGGCGTCAGCAACGCCCGGTGGAGTGGTCGCATCGCGGCCTTGCGCGTGGACGGCGGCGACGAGACGAGTCGTGTGGTCGCGGATATGGTTGAGCTTGGCTAAAGGTATGCATTTCGCGGCGCGGGCGTCAGTGGGTCGGTCCTGGACGTCCACTGGGCGCAAATTCGGGTGGAGAGCTGTACCGTTCAGGTCATCGTCAACTTGGCGGATGCTCGAGGAGAGAAATCGCAGGTGGTTGGGGAGACCCTCGAGGACTAATTCGTGGTGCACGCGGCGGATGAGCGTCGAGACTGGTTGTAGACCCACTTGCCACGACCTTTACCATCCAAGTACTCGGGGATCACGGCATCAAACTGGAACAGCGCGTGCGGGTCGACATTGGAAGTGAGCGCGGCAGGGTGAGCGGCAGTCGACGATCTTTGATGGGCCATGGTTCGCAAAGGGGACGGAGGAGCGGAGCCAGTCTGTTGCCGTGGAGCGGAAGACGAGCAGTCACAACCATCGCCGTGGCCTGACCGTGCCTTGGCTGCCTGAGTGATCTTTTGCTGGTGGAGCATGTCTTGACGACCCGCCCACTCGCTGCATTCCACTGTTCTGCGACCAATTTCGAATTATCTGCCAGCATGTCCTCTCTGCGAATGGTGTGCATCAAGTACCAGTCGCCCGGCCCGTGCGGGTCGAAAAATCGCGACGAGACGAACCGATAAGCTAAAGGCGCCAGATCACGCTCGCGCTCGAACGCCAATTTGGTCGCCGAACGCGCTGCTAGATGAAAGACGGCGACGAGGCCGACACGAACGTCTCGTGGGCGGACCAGCAAAACATCAACAAGTTCTCCAAGCTCAACTCGCGGCTCTACGCGCTCGAGGAAGAATACAGCGAGAAGAAGGTGCGATGCCAGTGCCTTTCGCGTGCCCATGCCGATCCCGACCTCACCAGACCTCGTTACGCGACGGCGCATTCTGCAGAAGCGGCTCGAGCTCCTCGAAGACGTCACCTCCGAACTCGAGCTGTGCGACGAGGACGAGCTTGTCAAGTACCAGGTGGGCGACGCCTTTGTGAACGCGCCGTATTCGCAAGTGCAGGAGTGGCTCGAGCGCGACACAAACGAGGCCACGTCGGCCGTGGAAAAGCTCAAGGATGAAATGGACGGCGTCATGGCCAAGATGGATGAGCTCAAGGCCATCTTGTACAAGCGGTTCGGCAACTCGATCAACTTGGAGCGCAGCGAGTGATCGCGGTTGCCGAGATTGCGTTTGGTTTCTCAATTTCGACTCAGTTTTGTGCACCTGCGCTGTCACGCCGCTCATATCAGGTCGGGATTATATCAGGTCGGAAACGACAGCTGCAAAGTCAACCGAAAGAACGAGAAGCATGGAGGACACGACAACGCAAGTGCACAAACATGACGGTGCCGAGCAGCCAGCACAGGTTGCACGACAACACGACCAACATCTACCACCCGAACGCGCACCCGTCCGCACGCCCATCCGACGCGCCAAGCCAGCCGGCCTCGACGCCATTCTCGTCGTGCAACCGACCGCCTACTGCCCGCGCCCAAAGACGCTGCGCGCCTGACCTATCACACTGCGAAGCACACGCCCCTTGGCGCGCACGGCCAGCTGCTCGTCCGTCAGCATCCGTCCTCGACATCGACCGGCGCAACCATCTTCTGTCCACCGTCGTCCTCGACCACTTCCTCGGGCTGCAAGCACAACCGCGGCGCATCCAGAGCGCTCTCCGCGTCCTTGACCCCCGTCAATTTCCCCGCCAAGTACTGCAGCAGCACCTGCACGTGTCCTTGCGGCTGATTGAACCCACCCTGCACGCCGAAAGCGGCAATCAACCGTGCGCGGTGGCCCGGGGTCGTGATCATGGCCGGAATGATCGTATGGTACGGCCGCTTGTGCGGCGCGACCACATTGATCGAGTTCGCGTCGAGATCAAAGTTGACGCCGCGGTTCTGCAGCGAGCAGCCCACACCCTTGGGCACGAGCGCTGTCCCGAACCCGCGGTGTTGGAGAATATGAACGAGAATAGACCGTGTCGGACGAGAACCGCGGCGTGCCGCCAGGCGGGAAGACGACGGGTGTCGGGTTGAGGTCGGGCGTGTCGGCGATAAGTTGCCGTGCACGCACGTCTAGAACGGCCGGCGACAGGAGGGCCGCGATCGTGTGCCGTGGAGGCAGGACCGCCGGGTCGGCGATCCACGCCTGCGCATCGGCAAATGCGAACCGCAGCGCCTGGATCAGGTAGTGTGTATACTTGGTGGGCACGGTGGGCTTGTCTGGGTGCGCGCGGAAATGAGTCGTGAGTTGGTCCTCCATGGCATGAGGCCAAGCGCGTGCGCGCGGTCAAGAATGCTCGGAGCAATCAGGGCGACCAAACCTGGTCGAGAGAATTGATGACAAGCTGCCCAATCAAGACAAACAACGGGTAGAGAAGCATACCTTGGCCATTGGGCGCGCACTCCCACAGCCGGCGTCTCGCATAGTCAATCGAAATCGGGTCGGTCAACGTCGACTGGTGCATCGCCAGGTCGTCGAGGGTCAGGACGCCGCCGAGCGAACGCGCGACCTCGATCATTGATTCCGTGACCGGACCCGTGAAGAAACCCCGCGGGACCACGCGTCGCAATAACTCGGGGCGTGTTGGCGAGGTTGGGCAGCCGCAGCTTGGGGCCGCGTCTCTATTGAGCTCGCGGACGTCGCGGCGCACGTCGCCACGCGCGTGGTGCAAGCTTCGGGTATCATCGGTTGGCGCCGGCTCGGAGGAACCAGCGGCGTCAGGCGCGGTCGGCTAGGTTGATTGATGGCGCTCAAGAAAAAATAAATATTGGAGGTGGAGCGTTGGTTGTCGGGCATGGCTCACACAAGGCCGAAGGGCGCTCCAGTGCACCGTGACTTGCGCCTGACTGTGCCTTGCCGTGGACAGACCGCCGCTGTCGCGTGCCGCTGTTGCTAGCAGTTCCCGTTGTTGCCGTGTTGCCAGGTGCTGCTCGCGATCACCGTGAGCAGCTCTCCGAACCCTCGACCACACGCTCTGCGAGCTGGACTGCTGCTGTCCGCCGACTGCAACGCGATCCGGCGCTCGCGCACTGGCCGCAACAATCTTGTCCACCGTTCGCACGCCCATGATCGACGCTTGTTGGTGTGATTGGCCTTTGTGATGGATTCCACCAATGACCCACGAACCGACCCGCCAACGGACCCGTCAACCATGACCGACGACCCGACGTCGCCCGCCACACCCTCGGCTGGTGCTTCAGGACCCGTATCCGCCGCCGACGTGCAGCGCCTCGCGTCGTTACGCGATGCGCGCCGAGCCAACCTCGCCGCGCTCACGCAGCGTGTCGCACCCGGTCGCGGCGCGAACCTTGACGCAAACATGAAAAAGAACATGACCTTCTTCAAAAAACTGCGGCTCGTCACGGCCGACAATGTGGCCACGCTGCTCGCCGAGCTCGCCAAGCTCAAGGCCGACAAGTACCTGGCCGAGATCACGTCGGCGCTGCTCGAAAACTTCACGTCGGGACGTAAACTGCCCGTCGCCGACCTCGACGCGATTCTTGCCATTACCTGCCAGCTCCACCGCCGGTTCACGGCGCAGTTCACGCCCAGATTTGTCGACGCGTTGATTGGCGCGTGTGCGCTCAGGCCCGGCGGCACGACTGCGTCCGGCGCGAACGCAACGACCACGACGGCGGCGCCTGCGACCGCCGTGAGCGATGCGACGCTCGAAAAAGCCGAGCGCGAGCGGCTCGCCAAAAACAAGCCGCTTTTGCGTGTTCTGACCGACCTGTACCTCGTGGGCCTGCTGCAGCCCATGACTGGCAGCACAATCCCGGATTCGCTCGGTGACGGCTCGTCGACGCCCGCGACCGTGATCGCTAAACCGCGCGGACGCGACGCGCGCGCGCCGCAGGACGCGGCCAACGACAAGTTTCTCGCGCTGATCCAGGAACTGCTCGTGGACCGCACGCACGCGAACTTGCCGCTGCTCGCGACGCTCGTGCGCTTCTACGCGCCCGTGCTCTTCACGGAACCGGCCGACCCACCGCCCGGCCACGCGCCGGACCCGACCGAGACGCTCGCGCCGGCCGTGATCGCGACCAAGCTGAGCAGGGCTGTGAACAAGTACTTTGACCAGCTGGTCAAGCGGCTCACGTCTGACCAGCGCGCGCTCGCCAAGCTGCAGCACAAGGCGCGCGAATGGGTGTTTGAGCGCGGGACCGAGGCGCCCGAGGATATGCGGCAGCGGCTCGATCGCGACCAGCGCATATTTGAGACGTTGTCAACGCAGGCGCAGATCTTGGCCACCTACCTCGACCGCCAATTGCCCGTGTTTGATGCCAAGGGGGACGAGGATGCCGAACAGGCGTCGGGCACGTCGATCACGCTGCACAAGATGGAGCGGAAATTGGATTCGGGGTTGTGGGACGACGACGAGGACCGCGCGTTTTACCAGGACTTACCGGAACTCGAGCTGATGTTGCCGCCGGCGCTGCTGCAGACGGCCAAGACGCTCAAGGCGGCCGCGGCCGCGGTCGCGGCGGCGGGGCTCTCGATGCCCGCGCGGTCCGCGGACAACGACGAGGACGCAGCAGATCAGACCGGCGACGACGCTGCGGCTGCGGCTCCGGCTACCATTGAAGACAAGCCGCCCGCGTCGCTCGAGACGTTGGAGGACGACGACGATGCCGAGCAGGGCAAGAGCCGGCTGGACGCCGAAGACGACGACGCGATCGGCGAAGACGAGGAAGAAGACTCGAGCTCCGCGTCGCAACTCGCCGCGCTTCTCAGCCGACTGCCGCACTGCGACAATCCCGCGCTCATCGACCAGGCCGCGGTCGAGTTCTGCTACTACAACACGCGCAAGGCGCAGCGCCGGCTCGCGCGCGTCCTGATCGACGTGCGGCTGCGCGGCGACATGGTCGCACTCTACGCGCGCCTTCTCGCGATTCTCAAGCGGTTCGAAATCGCCGACCTCGTCATTGACGAGCTCGACCGCACGCTCCGCCGCCAGATTCGCACGACGCGACAGCTCGCGGGGCCCGCGGCCATGGACGCGTTCAACGCGAAACTCGTCTCGGCGCGGTACCTGAGCGAACTCGTCAAGTTCCGGCTCGCGCCAGCGCCCGTCGTGTTTTTCAACCTGAAGCTCCTGCTCGAGAACGTGACGCCGTCGAACGTCGAGACGCTGAGCCATTTCCTCGAAGGGTGCGGCCGGTTCTTGCTCGCCGACCCGGGGACCAACGCACGCATGGTCGAGGTGCTCGAGTGGGTCACGCGCATCAAGAAAAGGCTCACGGATACGCGGCTCGTGCTCATGGTCGAAAGTGCGCAGGCCGCGTGTCAGCCGCGCACCCCGGGCAGTGGCGCCATCAAGAAGAAGCAGCGGCCGCCCGAGGAAGAGTACATTCTCTACTTGTTTACGGAACTGACCAAACCGCGCGTCAAGTACACGATCATGCAGCTGCGCAAGTTCCCGTGGGCCGACGAGGCCACCATGAACTTGATGGCCAAGCGGTTCTCGAAACTCAAGGGGGTCAAGTTTCACCAGCTCGAACATGTCGCGGCCGTGCTCGCGGGTCTTTGCGTGTACCACCCGGACTTAGGCATCTACGTCGTCGACAACTTGATCGAGTATATCAAGTCGGCCATGGAGGTGCGGTTCGAGTCCGCGGTGGTCCACAGGTTGAACGCGTATATTTCTGACGCGGCGACCCCATGCTCTAGCGCAACAACTACCAAGAAAACCAAATGCGCACGATGAAGACGGCGTTCCTGGGCCACCTGTACAACGCCTACGTGATCGACGGCAACCTCATCTTCGCCGTGCTCGAGCTGCTCATTTCGTTCCCGTTCAAGGACGGGCCAACCGAGTTTTTCCGCATCCGGCTGGTCGCGGCAGTGCTTGAGGTGTGCGGCGCGCGGCTGAACAAGGTCCGGCTCGACAGGTTCCTGATCATGTTCCAGGTGCGCTTTCAACTTTCGCGATACCGAGCTGGCCGCTGTAGCTGTGACTGACGCTGCGCACGACGATTTCTCCCCACCATCCAGCTCTACATTGTCTGTAAGAACCCGCTGCCCATGGACGTCGAGTTTGTCGTGCAGGACCTGTTCGAGGTACGCTTGTTGTCCGTTCCGCCAAGCTCAACGCGAACGCAAATGCTCACGTCAGCACGTTCAAATAGACTCTGCGCCCGAAAATGAAGCGCATGTCGTACGAGGAAGCCGTCGAAGCCGCGCAAAATCTCGTCGGCAAGCAGGCCAAGCAGGAGACCATCACGTCGCCGACTGCCGCCGACGCGACCGAAATCGACGAAGCCGAACCGGACCTGACGGGTGAGGGTGACGGCGAGCCCGACCTGAGCGACGCGGGTTCGGAAGGTCTCAGGGAAAGCGACGACGAGGACGACGAGGACGACGAAGAGTCGGACCTGTCAGACTCGGACGACGACGATCTCGACGACGATCTGAGCGATCTGAGCGACCTCGATGACCTCGACGACGACGACGACGACGACGACGATGACGACGACGACGACGAGGAAGAAGACGCGGAAGAAGAAGACGAATCCGCCATGCTTGACCGCGAACTGCAGCTGCTCATGTCGGAACGGCCCGACCCGTCGTCGCGCCGCCGCCCCGTCGCCGTCACGGCCATTGCCATCCCGGACCGGCACGCGGCCGCGACACGCGCCGTACCCGGCGCTGCCGCCAACACATCGTCGTCTGCAGAACCGTCGCTGGCGCTGCTGACCAAGCGCGGCGCCAAGGTGGTCACGCGCGAGTTCACGGTGCCCGAGGACTCGGAGCTCGCGCAGCACGTGGCTCAGATTCGCGCGCGCGAAGAGGCCGAGCGGCTCGAGCTCAAGAGCTACGTGCTCAAGTATGAGCGGCGCGAGTTGGAGGAGCGCGCGGCCGAAGTGGCGGCGGCGAACGCAGGCGCCGGTGGGCGGCAGGGCGGGAAGCGCGTGCTGTGGTCGAATTCGGGGACGCGCGGACGGACGTGATGCAGATGAGCGTGATGCGTTAGCTGCTGCACACGTTTCGCACACGAGCGAAGCGGCTTCGTCGGGTCGGCGGCTCCTTCTCCCGGAGCTCGGCCAAACGAAGCGTGGGGGCGATTTCCCCGTATTTTGCACTGTGCGCCTGCCTCCCCGGCCGGTGCGATCGTCGGTCTCGTCTTGGAGGCTGGATTGCTCGCCGCGTCCGGGTTGCAGGCGCCAGCGCCAAGGACTCCCGAGATTTTGGGCCCGCGGTGCCGTGATTGCGTTTCGATTGTTTGATATATTTCGCTAGCTCACATTCTTTCGACTTTCTCTGCCGCGTCACGACCACGCTCCAACCCCAATCATGATTTCTACTGGGCAAAGACAAACCCGTTCGAATGCACCCCCACGACCGAATTGCAAAACTCATCCAAAAAATCATCCGAATCCGCCGACGCCGTCTCAAACGCACGGCGTGACACCGCCGGGTAAAGTAACGTCTCCCCCCTTTCCGCACCTGGACACGGGCGCACGATCTCGACTGCACCATATCCCGGCAGGAGCGCGCGGAGGGACCCGTCGCGGTGCAGCGCGTTGACGTCGCTCCCATGGCTCTGGATCGCCGATACCGGCGACGCTGGGACCGTCGGCTGCGCGATCCAGCCGCGCGTCCGCGCCGTATCGGGAATGACGGGCACGGACGGCGGAATCGATGCGGCTGCAGCCCGCGCCAAGTGCGATCGCACGGACGGGACGCGCACGTCGACGAGGTGCACGAACCCGTCGCGCTGTCCGACCCACAGGAGGTCCCGGTGGTGTGGGCTCCAGTGGAGGGAGAGCGGGTCCGAGAGGGTCGTGAGGACGGCGGTCGCGACGGCGCGGCCGGTCGGGTCAATGTGCGAGACTTGCGCGGTGCGCGTGGACCCGATCGCGACGGAGAGGCCGGCGGTGTTGGGAGCGGGGTGCGCGGTCGCGGTCCAGCAGGACATGTTTACCAGTGTGATCGTGGCGAAGGGTTTAGGCTGGTGCAGGGCGAGCTGGCCGTGGGGGGATGCCGCAGAGGAGCACGCGGCCGGACGAGCGGTGGCCGCCGAGGAGACCGACCCTGAGAAGGAACGCGGAACGTGTCAAAGGATTGAACATGTATTGGTGGAGAGGAACGAGTGCTACATACAGCAGCATGCGCATGTCGCGCAGTGTTTCCAGTGCGACAATGTCCGAGTCGAAGTGGCCCACGACGGTGCGGTCTACGGCCAGCGAGTGGGCCACGTCAAGCAGACGAGTCGCTCTAAATGACGGCAAGTCCAAGTCAGTACAAAGTCCACGGAACGAAGTGGCTGTAACCGAGGCAGCGCACCTCACGTTGGCCGCGTCGGAAAAGAAGAGGCAGCCCGTGGTCCGATCAAATGCGGCACGCGGAGACCGGCCTTGCACAGCGCACGGCACAGACCAAACGAGACGGTTTTGCGCTTTCTTCTCCAACCCATTTGCGCCGCTCGCCGGCTCTTGAACGCGACGACCGTGCGCTCTCTTCTCCACCTTGTCCGCGACATGCAACAGCGCACGGAACACCGAGCAGTCCCATTGCGCGCCGACTTGGCAGCCAAACAGCTCCCGTAGTCTAGTGAGCCTCAGAAGCGGGAGACCTGCTGGTGCGGCGCGATCACCTTGCGTGCCGACCCAGAGCGACGGGCGTCGGCTGCCGCGCCGTGCCGTCGACGGAACTTGGTATCGCGGTGCCACGCGAGCACGCTTGCGATTTGGCCCATTTTCCCCTTGTCGTAGGTTCGTTTCTGGTTTGGCCTCGAAATGGAGGACGCGCTGGCGGCCGGGGCGGGGTGGTCCTTGGTCACTCGGTAGTAGCGCTTAGTCTCGGGATCCCAGTAAAAACTGGGGATTTCTTGAGGTGGTTGCGACATGCCGATGCGAGTGGTTGGTTCTTCCTTGATTGCTGGCTTCTGCACTAGTCGCTTGATCAGTCCCCGTCCGATCCTCGTCCGATCCTCGTCCGGTCCTCGTCCTGCTCGGCGGTGGTACTGCCGAGGGTGACTCAGTGCTTACGAGGTCAGAGGACTTGTTGCGAGGCACGTCAAGCATCATATCACCCGACCTTACGCTAGATTCTGCTAAACTGGAGCGGTGTCCGGTCGCGTGCGATTGTAGGGTGAAACCCTGGCCGTGTTCACGACGACGACGAGCGGCATGCGCACCACCGCCAGAACCACCCACGCGGCCTACCGGCCGCTGCCAGGAACTGCCCATGTGGCCCCCCCCCCCCCAGCAGCCCACCCAGCACACCCACGCGGCCTGCCGGCCGCCTACTACCCCGCCACGCGGCTACGCCGCCCACCCGTCCGGCCGGTAGCGTTACGCGGGCAGTTGGTTTGGATCGGGCGAGGAGAAAGGCAGCGAAGTGCTGAGAGCGAAAAAATGAGTCGAGTCATGTGTGACACGTGACCTGCACGCTGTCTCGCTGTCTTGCGGGAAAGACAGACAGCAGAGGCAGACAGGGTCAGACAATGTCCGCACTGGCCCTGGCAAAAAAATCGCTATCTTTTGATTAGTAATATAATACATCAGGGTTTCACCCTGCATCCACCGGCGCTCCTGCGGCTGGACACCTCTCTCTCTCTCTCTCTCCCCCTCCCCCCACGACTTGCTGCAACTTGCTGCAATTGTTTCCAACCTGCCCCACACGCTCCGCTGATCTCGCCTACAAAACCCCCGACGCGCCAACCATTGTGTCCGCCCAGCCTGTGTCCCTGCCGCCAAGGTGACGCCCCGTCGATCCCAAGTTCCCGTTTCGATCATTTGATCCTGATTTGGGCCTCGTAAGATAGCCGTGTTTTTCTTTGCGCAATAGAATTAGACGACTGCTTCCTCACGCAACCATGTACGAGGAGCAGCCATTGCCGGCGGCGGTTCGTATTGGCTCCTGACTCCTCCAACGTCGTCCCATATCCTCACGCCTCCATTCTTTCTCGATCTGAACAGTCCGGTCAAGCACCGCGCGGCTCGCAACCGTCCGACTCGACTCACAACCTGATCGACGTCCTGCGGCACCAGCTCGACACGGCCACAACGGGTCTCGTCAACCACTACTCGCACAAGGTGGACAAGCTCCAGGACCAGCTGCACCGCTCGGAATCGCAACTCGCGCGCGCCAAGGGCAAGGCGCACGCCCGTGAGCGGCAGTACGCGCGGTTGTGCGTGACGATCCGCGAGCTCAAGCGCGTGGTTCGCGTCTTGCAGGACGAGAACCGGAAACTGCGGGGCGTGCAGGATGCTAATGACGACGAGGAGGAGCGGCGCCCGATCACGGCGAGCAAGTGTGTCGGCGAGCAAGAGTCGCTGATGAGTTTGCCGCAGGAGGTATGCTTGGGGACCGCTTCCGGCCGACCACCGCCGTTATCGCGTCCAAACTCATTTCGGGCTGTAGAACTTGGACGAGTTTGCGACGCCGCCCGAGTCGCCGCATCTCTGCGCGAGATCCACGTCCACCTGCGACCTGTCTTCGCGTGCGTGTCTGATTTCCCCTGTCCCTCACTTGACGCGTCCTCACCCTCCGTTTTCTTCCATCGCAGTCCTCGACGATTCTTCGACCGAATCTTCGGCCAAGGGTACCCCTCGCGCGACGGTACTCACCACAGGCGGTTTCTCACCCCTTCCCGACGAGTTGCTGCTCGCATACCTCGCGGCCGACTCGGAATGTCCATCACCGCTCTTCGATACGTTGCTGCCGCCGCCCGCGCTCGACAATCTTGAGCCGTCGTCGTCCACCGCGGCCACGCCCGTGGGCTCCCCTGTTCATGCCGATCCCAATCCAGAGACGTTGTCCTCGACCGTGACGACGCCCTTGGCGCCGCCTGCTCTCAATCCTCTCTGCGCGATGCACCCGATCGACTCGGCCGTCGCGACGACCGAGATTGAGGACAAGATGCCTGAAGACGTGGGGCAAAACGGGATAGAGGACGTGGACGACGCGCTGCATGGGCTGCTGAGCGTCCTGGACCTGCGCGGCGCGGCCACGCCAGTTTCTCCTCTCATCAAGCACGAGCAAGTGCTGCGCTTTCCGCAGATCGCCGCCGACCAAGTCGTATTGGTCGACGAGGCCGTGCACTTGTGGACACCCGTGCCCGTGCGCTTTTCCTGGTGGAAGACGGCCGTCGTCCCGTGGACGCACCCGCTGCTCAACGATATTGCGACGCGCGTCGACCAGCGGCGCGGGGAGCTCGTGGCGGATATGGCGCGGCTGACGGCGGCGGGTGGACTGTGATGCTGAAACTGGGTTGTTGTACTGTGGAGGACGAGAGGAGGAGACATGAATTTCGCGGAAGTGTTTGAACTTGCAGTGAGTCGTGCAACGAGAAGGCCCAGCCCTGGTCCATCTGACTTGCAAACATTGAATGCCGAATTTCGAGCAGCAGCAATATGAGCAGCAAGATCAAATTAATCTACCATCTAAACTTCAATTTTTCGGTTGCACGCCCAACGGACACAGCCCCCCGTCGGCCGCATCCAACCACCCCGTACCAGTCCATTCCGCGCCAGTGTCATCCAGTCACCGCCCCAGCCACCCGCGCGTCCAGCCCGCCCACATCGACCCGCCGCACTACGTCCACCCCGCCGTCCCCATCCAGCGCCTCGCTCGCAACAACCCCAATCTGTACGCTCCACCCCGAATCCACGACGCCCTCGTCTCGCCTCCCCGCCGCGGCACCCAACTCGTGCGCGCTCGGCAACGACCCGGCCGACGCGGCGCGGCTCGCCCGATCGCCCGCGCTCGGGAGCGTCGCGGCGCTATCCGAAACTTCGAGCACGGGCTCGATCGTCGGCGGTGCCGACGTGGCGCGCGAACCCCCCACCACCGGTGCCGGGGTCGGCGACGACGCGCGGTAAATCCGGCCGAACAATCGGTCGAGGAAACTGACCTTAACGACGGCATTTTCAACATCCTCCTGCGTGATACCCGGGAAGTAGCAGTTATGCTCCGTCGGGACCATCGGGTCCATCCCGCTGCGAGTCACCCACGCGTGAGCCTTGACCACGTCGAGCGCCATCCTTGCTGCGGGTGATTTCGCCATTAATCCGGTCAGCAAATCCACCAACTCTGTCGACAAGTGCTCGCCGAGCGTCGGATCCTCGTTGAGAATCTTCGCCCAGAGCGCAAGATGGTGTGTCTCTTCGAACGGCACGCGGCCGTGGGCCAGACAGTAGAGCGTGGTTCCGAGACACCACATGTCGAGCGCCTTGCCGTAGACGCGTTCGGCGGCCGGGTCGCACGCTTCGGGCGACGCGAACGCGGGCGACCCATTGCGGATCAGGATCTGGTCGTCGGCGCCGTCGGCGCACATGTGCGCGATGCCGAAATCGGTGATTTGCGCGCGGTCGTCGAAGGTGAGCAGAATGTTGTCGGGTTTCAGGTCGCAGTGGATGATGCGGTGCGAGTGCACTGGACGGGAAGTGGAGGGGAAGGGGAAGGGGAAAGGGGGGAAGAGGGGAGGAGGGTCAGGTCAAGTCATGGTACAGCGGTTCGCACAGAGCAAGAAAGAAACCTGGCGCGTACAGAACTCGAGCCCAAGCACAATGTCGCGAAAGTACTTGCGGCACCGGTCTTCTGGGAACGGCGCGACGTGGTGCCCCAGGTCAACTTTCATGATGGGCCCGGCGCAGAGCTCGAAGACTACCGAACCCACCCGTCAGGCATCAGTGCCGCTCCCGAGCGCTGGATCTGACCGCAACACTGCACAGCACATACTCATGTAGAGATTATCCTCCTGCACGTCGTCGAGCACCTCGTACAACGACGTGATATTCGGGTGCGCCGAAAGCTTCTTCAGCACGGCAATCTCCGTCTTGACCTTATCCGTGCACTCGGCCGCGTCCTCTCCCAGCGCGACCGCACGGAACCGAAACTTGCGCCGCAACCGCGACTTGGAGATCGCTTTGCACGCATAATCGCGCATCGTATCCACGTTCCGCACCATCGACACGGTCCCGAACCCACCGGACCCCAACTCTTTCAGCACCAGGTACTGGTTGATGATCAGCGTGAGCCTTGCCCCCGCCGGATCGTGCTCGTGGCAGACCATGGGAGACTCGACCGAGGACGTGCGCACGTGGAACGTTTCCTTGACGGGGGACGGCGGTGGGGAAATGGCGCGTGCCACCGGTGGGGAAATCGCGCGTCGCGGGCTTGTCGCGAGATGCAGCGCGTCAGCGAGAACGGACCGCGTCGACCACGCGGCGTCGACGGCGTCGCTGATGCGCGACGGCGACGTCGGGCGGCTGCCGGGCAGCGAAATGGACAGTGTCGGCGCCCATCTGCTCTTGCGTGGCGTTGTGCGCCGCTCCGGGGTCGCGGGCGCGGGTGGAGCGGCATCGGCGGATACGGGAACCAGGTCGCGGCGCGTCTCGTTCCCCGACGCAAGTGTCGAGGAGCCGTCGACGGGAGTGCTTGGCAGAGCCATGGTCGACGCCGTCTGCGCGGCGACAGGATTCCGTCGGAGCCGCGCGAGGCCGCGCTGCGCCAACGCGTGGAAGTCGCGCATGGTGGGCGCGATGCGTTGCCCGGGCTTGGCGCGATGCCGGGGGTGCGGGAGATTGGGAGATGCAAGCGCGGGACGACGTTGCAGAGCGTGCCGGACGCGTTTGGAGCGAGGAGACCGGGGATCAGGAGGAGCGATGCCCGTGTGAGAACGCACTGGAAATGGCGGAAAGGCCTCGTCTATGGTCGTCGTCGAAGTGCAGGGTCCCCGCCATCACTTGGGTGCCAAGAGCCAGAGAATCAGCAGGTAGTTGCGGGCAAGGGCGGCCGGCGGGACAGTATGACCATAATCAACAGTTGCAGCAAGTTGCTCGCCTCAGATGTCGACGGGGACGGGAGATGTTTCTCGAGCATGCGTAGGTGGTTGGGCGCTGGACGGAGCTGAGCAGCTTCATTTTGTTGCAATGATCACGGCGTTAAACCAAGCGTCCGGGCTCTGGCGAACCCACAATATTCGACCCCAGGGCAATATCGCGATTCGTTGCGATTTGCGACCGCACTGATCGTGACAGGGACAGGAGCGTTCAAAATTTTATGTACAAGCAAGGACACACGACCTCGAATCCCGTCCGTCTGGCCATCTAACTGCCAAGCATTTTTGCACGAGCTCGCCCATCTAGCTCCCGCCGCCCGGCGGCCGCCGCAGCCGAAAGTAGACAATGCCCGTGAAGGCCGCGGCAGCGAGCCAGACGAGCGCGCACGCCAGACACACGAGCGACGTGCCAGGCCGTGCCATGGCAAAGTGCGCCTGCCACCAGACGGCACCTGCCGACCCGGTCTGCGGGAGGCCTGCGGCCATGTAGAGGCAGTAGAGTGAGTGCAGCGAGAGGCCGTGCAGCGTGATGTGGCTATCGAACCGCGACGCGTGTGTCCTGTTTGACAGGAGTAAGGCGGAGATGAGAGAGCTGCCGCATCAAATAGCGATGAGAAGAGCACAATCCAACGCACCGCCTTGAACCAGGTCACGTAAGCCACGGCAATCGTGCACAGGTGGACAATGCTCCGTAACAGCGACAGAAACGTCAGGCCAAACCCGGGTACCCGCACGAACCAAATGACCGAGAAGGAAATGGTGTTGAACAGCTCGGCGCCACCCACAGCGATGAGACACGCGCGGAGCATCGCGGCGTGACCCACTTCGGGGACACACTTGGAGACGAGGGACCGCACGGTCGGAATCGGCAATTTGGGCCGCATCGGAGCTGGTGCAGAGGCCGCAGTGGCCGGACGGCCGAGTGGAGGCTGCGCGAGCGGGGCCGCGGCCGGGACCGACATCGGCTTCATTGGTGGCGCCGAAAAGTACGGCGGCAGGAAGCCGTCGAGCAGATCGGCTCGTGATGGCGCGGCGGGCTTGTCCATTTGGACGAGACCAAGGGGCCCAGGAGTTGTTCGGTTGGCGAGGATGCGAGGCGCTTCACGTTGCTGGCGTGAGTCGAGCTTGCTGTGCCGAGCTTGGTCACAGTCTTGCAGCAAGTTGAGGCGCGTGGGCAACCGTTGTCGTCGATGTCGTTGTTGCCGAGGCTCGGCGAGACGCGTCGGTGCTGGTTGGATGGCTGGAGACCGGGGGTGCGGCAGGACGGCGGCCTTGCGGTGGACAGTGGCAGGGGCGGTCACGCCCTGTAGCAGCAGAGCTCGAATGCCTGTGGCAGCAGCCCGACTTGCAACTGACATCACGGCGATCAGCGCGCCGCCGCCGCCATGAAGAGAGGCGCACCGCGCGACCACATCCATGGCCAGTCCCGCTGCTGGCGCGACCAGGCCAGGCCGTCCTCACCACTGCCAATCGCGCTGCCTGTCGAGGGCTTCCATCCACGCGCCCCACGCGCCCATCTTCCACAAAAGCACCTCGCTTGCCTGCGTTCTTCTCGCTGGCCAGGGTTCTGCGCGCGCGTGTGCGACAATTGCGCACGACCACACGACCACCACCACCACCGACTCGCCCGCCGAATAAATATCGCTGCTCACCCCGCGCCCCTCTCTCTTCTCGTCCACCGCAACTTGGACCTCGCTCTCGGCTCGTTCTCTCTCGTTGGTGTGCCCGCGCTCGCGCTGCAACCCCCGCTGCACTGCCGACGCCGACCTCGCCGGGACCAACTGCAAGATTGTCTGCTCCCGCTGCTCCTGCCGCCCTTGCCAAGAATATCTCGACCATGTCGGCCAAGCTCGTGTCCGACACCATTCTCGACGCGCTGCCCGCGCCCGTCTTCACGCCGTTCCTGCGCACCGCCTACGAGGCCGTCGTTGGCGCGCCGCTCGACTCGTTCGACTTTGAGAATGTGCCGCTCTCGTCGGGCACGATTGTCGCCATCACGGCCGTCACCTACGTGGCCGTGATTTTCGGCGGGCAGGCGTACTTGCGCGCGACCAACACGAAGCCGTTCACGCTGCAAATGCCCTTTTTTGTGCACAATGTCGTCCTGTCGCTGTTTTCCGGCTTTTTGTTCCTGGCCATGGCCGAGAACGTCATCCCGATAATTTTGCGCCACGGCCTCTTCCACGCGATTTGCGACGAGCGCGGGTTGACCAAGGAGCTGCTTGTGCTCTACTACCTGAATTACTTGACCAAGTACTACGAGCTGATTGACACGATTTTCCTGGTGCTGAAGCGCAAGCCGCTCGGTGCGTTTTCATTTGTTCTTGTCTCGAAAAGCGGCGCGCGATTGCGAAATCGGTGCCGTCGAACAGTGGGTGGAGAAGGTCGGAAAACTTGACTTACAGCGCCCCCCTTCTCTCACTTCCTCTGCAGCCTTCCTGCACTGGTACCACCACTCGCTGACGATGGTGCTGTGCTGGACGCAGCTCGCGGGCGCGCCTACCGTGCAGTGGGTGCCGATTCTGATCAACCTGCTCGTGCACGTCATCATGTACATGTACTATGGCCTGACGGCGATTCGCATCCGTGTGCCGACTGTGATCAAGAAGTCGATCACGACGCTGCAAATCACGCAGTTTGTCGTCGACCTCGTCGCGATTTACTATGCCGCCTACCACGCGACCTACTGGCACTGGTCGCAGGCCGTGCCCGCCGCATTGGCTCCGTTTGTGCCGGTCCCAACTAAGCCGTGCACGGGCACGCTGACGGCTGCGTACTTTGGGTGCGCTTTGATCACGTCGTACCTGTTCCTGTTCATCGACTTCTTTGTCAAGACGTACTCGCGCAAGCCGAGTGGCGACAAGAAGGGCGGCAAGGTCAAGAAGGAGTGAAGTGTGGGCGTGTCTGGGGGTCGTCCGCTCGTGGCGTCGAGCGGGTGGGGTTTGGTATTGCATTTACGGCTGGGCCGGCCGGGCCGAGTCGAGTCGTTTCCGTTTTGCCATTGTGCTCGTTCCTCTTTGTAATTTCCGGGTGATTTGTTGGGAGCGTCGTTTGCAGGCATTGCCTCGATACACTGTCCATGTAGTGCCATTTTTCTTGGTGAATCTTCGTCGACGGCCACCATGAAGGGGGGAGGGCTCGAGTCACGTCGCGCGGGGGTGGAGAGTGTCTACGCGCCGCAGGCAAACATTTTGATGGACGTTTCCAGCGTCCGAGATGTCATTTGGGCGGGTGGAGCAACCGACATCCGCGAGCCGACAGCGTTCGGTATTTACCCTAACCTACTTGACTCAGCCCATCTCGAACGTTTCACGATGACGTGGACAAGCGTGTGCGATGCACCCAGGCAAACGCGACGCGTTGGTGGGCTTCCACAACACACAACGGTCCACCTTTCCCCTCTCTCTTCAACTTGAATCTGACGCCGTTCCACCGCCACAACCACGACGGCAGACGACCACACCAGCATCTTCTCCCTGAAAGCGCATCATCAGCGCAGTTGCCAGCACCAACCATGGCGATGCCCACCAGCCCGTCCAAGAAGCCGGCCGCCAACGACGACCAGCCGCCGAGCTACGGCAGTTTTGATGACGCGGCGCAGTACGCGGCCGAGACCAGCACCGCGCGGTCGCCACTGCTCCCGCACGCGCCGCAATACCGCCACGACGGACTCTACCCGGACGCGCCGCCGCCGCGATTCGTGAGCCCGAAGGGCCCGCAGGACCTGTGGGCCGCGATAGCCTTCATTGCCCACCTCGGCGGCGTGATTGCGCTCGGTGGCGTGTCTCTCAAGGGCCTATTTGATCGCGGTGCCGGCGTGGGCACGCTGAACCAGCTTGGGGACGAGGAGGACGCGAATGTCACAACGTTGGCGCTGATTACGGCCGGGATTGCTGCGGGGCTCGCGCTGCTCGTGAATGTCGCGTATTTGTTTGTGATGCGTGCGATCCCAAAGGCGCTGATCAAGGGCACGTTCTGGCTGTCGGCGATCTACATGGCGTTCATGGGCATTGTTGTGTTGGTATCAACGGGGTACGAATTGGGGGTGGATGTTTTTACGTTTGAGTGCGTGCGGAATAGCTGACGTGATTCGTCCCTGCTAGCTCGTTCTGGGCCGCGCTGCCCTTCCTCTTGATGATCATGCTGTCCGTCATCTGCTTGGCATCTTCCCTTGCCAACAGAATGATCCGATTTCTCACCCACCGCCATCACGAATAGCTACTGGTTCATGTACATGATGTTCCGCCCGCGCATGCCCTTCGCGTCGGTCATGCTCGCGACCATTTCCGACGTGACCATCCAGTACCCGGCGACTTTGTGGGTCACGCTCTTTGGCTCGCTCGTGCAGCTCGGGTTCGCCGTCTGGTGGCTGTGCACCATGGCCGTGTGCGTGCTCTACTTTGGCAAGGTCGAGACCGACTCGCACGGCGGGCGCAACGACGCGCCCGTGATGCCGCCGCCCGAGGAGAACACGGCGCTGCAACTGGTCACGGCCTACCTCGTCTTTTCGGCCTACTGGACGGTGCAAGTGTGCAGCAACGTCGTGCACGTCACGGTCGCGGGCGTGTTTGCGACATATTACTTCCAGTCATCGCCCGACCAGCCGGCGCCGCGGTCGCCGACGTGGCAGTCGCTGAAACGGGCCGTGACGACGTCGTTTGGGTCAATTTGTCTCGGGTCGCTCTTGATTGCCGTGATTCAGTCGCTGCGCGCGCTGGCCAACTCGGCCCGGTACGACGAGCATGGCAACCGCGCCAATGATTTCATTTACGTGTGCCTCGACTGCCTGCTCAAGTGGGTCGAGGACTTGGCGACCTACTTCAACGTATACGGTGCGTTCTTTGGCCGTCATCTTCCCCTGCTCGGTATTTTCCCCTGATCGGCATCAACTGACTCTCTCTCTCTCTCTCTCTCTCTCTCTCTCTCTCTCTCTCTCTCTCTCTCTCTCTCGCGTGCGCGCCTCTCCACTATCTAGCCTTCACCCAAGTCGCCATCTATGGCAAACCCTTCGCGCGCGCCGCGCGCGACACTTGGACGCTGATCAAGGACCGCGGCGTCGAAGCCGTCATCAACGACTCGCTCATTGGCAACGTTTTGGTCTTTGGCGGCATGCTCGTCGCCTTTGTGACCTTTACGCTCGGGTGGGTCGTGGCCTGGGCCGCGCCCGGTCTGCCGGAACCGTGGATCGTGGCGACGGTCGCGGGCTTGATTGGCATCGCCGTGTTCGCCATGGTCTCGAGCGTGATTTCGTCGGGCGCCGCGACCACGTTCGTGTGCTTGGCCGAGGACCCGCAGGCACTGGCCGCGACCAAGCCGGAGCTGTGGACGAAGGTGGCCGAGACGTACCCGCACGCGGCGTTCACGTCGATGTATGTGTGAAGTTGAGAAGTGGATCGAGCTGGGTTTCGCCAGCGGCGGTGGGGGAGGTCGAGCGCGGGAACGGCAGGGGCGGGTCGCGAGAGTCAATCCGGATTACGTTTTGTTTGATCGAGGCGCAACTGGTGGATAGTGTTGCGAGAGGACCAGCGGCCTCAAACGTTCGTTTTGATGGCACAAGCCGGCAGACAGCAACCCAGTCGTCCAATGTCGATGCAAGACAAGAACATGACAAAGTCGATGCAGCCCTGCGTCATTCAGGGGCAAAGAAGAACACACCATGCTGTTCACTCTTGCCGTCCGTTGACGCGCAAAACGTCAACGTCGTCACAGCCATCAGCGCGACGAGTTCCGGACCATCCTTGGAACTCGAAATCAAGATCTTTTGCGCTAAAAATCCTGTGTGGAGGCACGATAACGAATCAATTGAGTGGACAACGAGAAGCCGTGGTGACGATTGCAACGCTCCTTGCCCAACCATCAAACTGCTGAACGATCAAAACGAACAAAAAAGAACAAGTCCTTGGCCGCTTGTAAAAAGTCTTTTCAGAGCTTCTGAATTGATTTTGAGACTCGAAAAGCATCCGCGGGAGTCTGTCTTGCGCTGCATAGCGCGGAGAGAGTGGGTGAGATGCGATCCAGTTGGCAAGTGGAAACGATCAACGCTCGGACCAGCGATAGCATAGAGCGCAAAAATTATCAATTTTAGGTCCACTCAAAGTCCTTTGGGGTTGTGTTGCCATGGCCGGTGCACGCTGGGCGAGCTGGATGGCAAACGGCTAGTTCGCCAGACCGGAGTGGAGTGTCATGTGGAGGCGGCGCAAAGACGACAGAGCGGGTGAGTGTCGGGATCGAGAGGATCGGCGAGACATGGGAGTTGTCGACGACGCAATACACACGTATTTTCGCGGCAGCCCGTTCGGCGCGTAGTACCCGACCGCACTCGCCATGTGGTGCGAAGTCACTTCGACAAGGTCACGGGCCAGAACGCTACGCACAGACGCCGCGGCAACGAGTCAGCTACTTGTCCAAGTCAGTCGCGAACCATGCGCGCGTCACGCGTACCCGAAGTAAATGCCGAGAACATGATCGTGATGGCTGCACCAAACACTTCCGGCGCATCGGTGAAGAGCGCGGTGACGCCGAAAAACGTGAGCACCATGAGCACGTAGCCGAAAATCCCGAGCGCATACGATAGCTGGTAGATGACGGCAATCCACCGGTAGACGAGCTTGGGCGTATTGCTCGAGATCGGGCGGCGCGACGAGCGGAAAATGACTATTCAGCGTTCGCTTGGCCCGTCAGTGTCGTGCCCAGTCGGTGCAAATGCACGGGATTTCAAATGCGCGCATACCCCACCCATTCGCGGCCGCAAACAGGAACCCGATCGTGACAAACCGCGTGAGCCCGGCCAATACGGCGAGCGCGAGCAGGGCCGTGACGAGTCCCGCCAAACTCACATACGTGAACGCCTTGGGTCGGCGTTTACGCCACTCGAGCAACGGCACTTGCACGCCAATCAGGGCCACCATCAGGATGAGGACCATGAGCAGGTGCTGCCCGTCATGGCCCGCGTACTTGGCGAGTTAGGCGCGTTCTTCTTCGGAGAGAGCAGCGAGTTCGACGTCTTGGAAACCCACAGCGGCACCTGGCGCGATGGGCGTTTCAGCGAGCTCGTGCGGCATGTGCCGCGCCGGGTGCGGCAGGTCGGGTAGCTCGAAATTCGGGTCGGACAGGCGGTTGCTGAAGTGGCGTTGACGGCGGCGGTTCGGCGGGTAGAAGCGTCTAGTCTGGGTCCATGTTGGCAGCAGGAGCGGCGCGCATGCGATGCGCCAAGTGAAGTGTGTGGGTCGTCGTCGCCGTCGTCGTCGTCCTGGTAGCTGCAGTAAGTATAATTGGGCGAGCTGGGGCGCGGTTGGTTGGTTGGTCAGTCGAATCATCAGCAGTAATATTCTCCACATCGCTGGCGGCAAGTGTCTCCCACGTCTCGCATGCTTCAGGGTGTGCGGTTGGATATAGGTCGGCACCCGCTCTCCGGGAGCCCAACCTGGCCCAACCTGATCAAACGTTTGATACGAGCACAACCATTTTTCTGGTCCATTAGCAACCCCCATCCATCGCCAAACGTGAACATCCGCCCTCGTTCGCTGCCAGCGCGCACGAGCGCGTCCACCAATGTCCGTGCCAATCAATGTCCCCCAAGACCACTCCCACCCCCTCTCCTCGAGTCCCCCTTCCTTCCCCTCACTGCGGCCGCGCCGGTGTCGCCGGACTCGACTGTATCCCGCCCGGCGCCGACGCGCGACTCGTGCGCTTGAGCAACGACCGCGGATCAAATGTGCCGTCAGCATTCGGTCGAATCTCGCCTAGTGCCGCTGAGTCGCGCGGTGGTGGTGGTGGTGGCGCGGCGCGTCGCGTGCAACCAGTCGGGAAGAGCGTGCGCACGGCCCCGAGTCCGGTATGGGACACGTCTTGGTCGTCGTCAGCTTGGCTTGGCGGTGGAGCCGCGGCAGCGGCCGTCGCGGCGCGGCGCAACCCGCTGCGCAAATTGATTGCAGGACCTGTCGCCGACGAAGACAACGCGGATGCCGCCGCGGGACGCAACGTCGGCATACTCCCACCCGTCACTCCATCCCCACGCTTCCCCAACGACGGCGACGCGTCCCACTCCTTGTCCTTCTCCGCCGACCACGACCGCGTCCTTTCCCTCTCCCGTACATCCGGCGAATCCGGGGGGTTCGCGGCCACAAACCGCTGCATCATCGCGCGCCGCAACACATCGTGCGGGTGCTGCGACTCGACGGGGGGCGGTCCCGTCCCGGCTGCAAGCGCGCGGAGCCGGTCGTCGCGGAGGGACGCAAAGTCGGTCGTGCTGGTGTTGCGTTTCTTGAGTTGCACGGCGCGCATTTCCGCAAGCATTTGGTCGTGCGAGATGGTGGATGCGGCGGCGCCGGGGAGGCCAGCGGACGAGGTCTTGCGCAGCTTGTGTGTCTTCATTTCCGCGAGCAGGGCGCCAACGGGCGCACCCGCGTCCTCGCTGGGTTTGCCGGTGCCGGATTTCTTGCCCTTGACTATCACGAGCGGCGCAGAAGGCATGATCATCGGCGGCGGTGGCGGTGGAGGAGGCGGTGGGGGCCCACCACCGGCACCAGGCCTTGCCAACGGCCCACCTGGCGGAGGCGGTGGAGGAGGTGGCGGCGGCGGTGGGGCAGCGGCCATGGCCACCATTTTCGCGGCCTTGAGCGCTTCGTGCTCCTGGATCAGCCGCAGGTACTCGCCCTGCAATCGCGCCAACTCGTCCTTGACCCGTGCCGTCTCCGCATTCGCCGCATCAATCGCCGCGGCGGACACGGACGAGGAGGGCGAAATATCGTCGTGCACGGTCGTGGCGTTCCGGTCGCTCCGCGCGCGGGGTAAGGGCACTGACGGGCGGTCCCGGTCGCGGCCGCGCGATATGATGTCGGCGGGGGTCGAAGGGCTGCGTGACCGGGACGGGGACGGGGAGCGGGACCGTGACGAGGAGTCGGAGGTCGAGGAGAGGGTTGATCGGCGTCGTGCGCGGCGGCGGGTTGCCGTGGAACGGGTGGGGCGGGACGTACTGGCGAGACTCGAGTGCCGTGACGACGCGAGTGAGGTCGGGGACGGCGGCAGCGGGACGAGCGCGGCGTCGCACGGGACCGTCACCGCGTCCTCGTCTTCCACTTCCACCTCGACTTCCTCCTCGTCGCTCTCGCTCACCTGACTCCGTCGCGGACTCCGCGCCGTCACACTCCGCCCGCGCCGTTCCCTCCCCCTTCCACCACTGCTGCTGCTGCGGGGGCGCCGGTCGCGCGACCGCGCGCGTACGTGCCCGTGGATCGGACAGGGCACGACACGCGGGATTGGCGCGAGCCGGGCGTCGCGGAACGACGGGACCGACCCGTCGGGCCTCGCGCCGGCCGGCGGCAACCTGCCATCGGGACACGTGGATGCGGCGTGCGCCGAGACTTGTGCGGCGAGTTTATCCGCAAAGAGCGAGTCGTGCCGTGGGATCGTCGACGGGTGCGGGGAGGTGCGGTGCGCGCGTGGGGCGGAACGGCGCGGGGCGCGTTTCGCGGCGCCACGGGTCGCCTGGACGTCGTCAATGGATGATATTGATGAGAAAGGACGAATTGACTTGGGTGGAGCGAATTGACGGACGGACCTTGACGGGCACAGCGCGGGCTAGCCAGTGCCAGACGGACCGCACGGGGTAGGTCACGGCGTTGACGAGCGCAGCGAGCGGATTCGATGCGGCAGAAGCGGCCGCCGCGGCGGCCTTGGCGCGGCGCGCGCGGTCGATACGGGCGAGCGGGTCATTTTCGTCATCGGTCTCGTCTTCGTCTGCCGATGACACGGCACCGCGGGCGTACGGATCGTCGTCTTCCCACGGCGGCGGCGGTGGCTGCGTGCGAGAAGTCACGTCCACGTCCATGGCCATTCCCTGCTCCTCGTCGTCGTCAATGAATTGGCCGTGATCGCGGCACGTGCACCGGTCCGCGTCGGCCGCGCTCGCGTGGAGGGGTACGGCAAGGTCGAGCGCGTCGGCGAGTGTCCAGTGCGGCGGGATCGCGGGTGCTCCCGGAAGGTCGTGCGTGCGCTGATGGACGTGGATGCGCAGGGCGGCGGCGACGGCAGCGGTGCGGCGCGGTGTGCGGGCCGATGGGGTCGACGATGGCGGTGGAGAGGAGGGGCGCGTCGCGCGGCGACGCGCCACGTCGGGCTTGCCCATGGTCGGAAGGGATGGTGTGGTGGGAATGGGCGCGGAATAGAGGATGTCTCCCGCGAACGTGGACACGGGAGGGCACCGGCTGGGTACCAAGCAGAAGATGCAAGTTGGAGCGATGAGTGTTTTGAGGCGGGTCGGCGTTTCGACAGTACGGCGCCGAGCGGAATGCAGCAAGTTGGATGCGCTGGGCACGGCGGGGTCGCACACGGCGCAGGGCGGCGCTAGCACAGCGTCGGTCGTGGTCGTCGTGGTCGTCACGTTGCTGGCGGGCGTGCGCGAGTCGGAAGCCGATCGTCCAGAGCGAGAGTCGAACTCGGGACGGCCGCAAGGAAAGCGGCGGGCCATCCCTCGCACGGAAACGAAAGGGGGAAAACTGGGAAAGGCTGAGTCTGTAAAGACGGAAACCATCTGAGGGCACGTGCTAGCAACACGATGCGTCTGGCAGAATTGACGAGAAACAGCAAGTAAGAACAGATTTAATAACGCACACATATCAACTCAGTGAAGGTGGCCGAGTTGGTCTAAGGCGCTGGTTTTAGGCACCAGTCTCTCTGGAGGCGCGGGTTCAAATCCCGTCCTTCACATTTATTTGCATTTTTCGACATAATTGCTCCCGTCTTTTTTTTTCCTGTTCGTGCCCAAGCGCCCTCACCCTGCTCTTACGAGTCCTCCAGTGACATCGGCAACCTCTCCTCACCGTGCCGACAACTTGCTGCAACCATCATCTTGCTGCAAACCATCATTTGTTCCTCGCTGTGCTCCGACGCTGCCAAACCAATCGCCCCTACTCCATCCCTCCATCCCACCGACCGACCCACGTTCACCGCGCCCGGCCAGTGCAACCGCGCCACCGCCATGGACAAGTACCAGGTCAGTCATGCCCACAATCCCCACTCCCACAATGGTCGCCGCCCTTATGCCACAGCAACCGCGCGCATGCCCGTCGACCGGCCTTCCCGCTTGACTGGTCGACCGGTCGGCGCGAACCTCGCCGGGATCACCAATTTTTGGCGGCGGCCAGGAAGCAGCACCCGCTCCAAGGAGCACTTCAACTGACGTTGAATTTCCGGCGGACACGGTTGCCGTGCCCTGTCTGTGTTTGATACTGCCGCCGCGAGCAGAAAATTGAGAAATTGGGGGAGGGTATGGGCGCTCTCTCGGTAAATTGCTGCTGGTCGGGACTAGAATTTGACAGCGTTCAATCACCAGGCACCTACGGAATCGTCTACAAGGCGCAGAACCGCGAGACAGGCGACATTGTTGCGCTCAAGCGCGTACGTTTTTGTGGACCACAATGGGCCCGACACGGCGTCAGAGTAGGACACTCACTTCTCGTGCCCGTCGAAACGACGTAGATTCGCCTCGACAATGAGGAAGAGGTGTGCTTCGAGACCATCCCAATCATCATCGTGACGCTCGTCCAACCTGTCATGTTTCTCGCCGCGAAACGTAGGGTGTCCCGTGCACGGCCATCCGTGAAATCTCGCTGCTCAAGGAACTACACCACCCCAACATTGTGCGGCTCTATGACGTGGTGCATACCGACAAGAAGTTGACGCTGGTCTTTGAGTTTATGGACTCGGACCTGAAAAAGTATATGGACGCGTGCTCGGGCGACGTGGATCCGAGTATCATTCAGGTACCGTGCCGTTTGATCGGATCCGCGAGCCGCAGGCGAGGACTGACTGTTCGGTGACCTGTAGCAATTCATGTTCCAGCTGCTGCGCGGCATCGCCTTCTGCCACGAGCACCGCGTGCTGCACCGCGTACGCATTCTCTCTGCGTTCCCCACCGCCCTGTACAGCCGTCCGCTCACGATTATTTCGCTTTTCAGGACTTGAAACCGCAAAACCTGCTCATCACCAAGAAATGCGACCTGAAACTCGCCGATTTCGGGCTTGCGCGCGCGTTTGGCATCCCGGTGCGGCACTACTCGAGCGAAGTGGTGACCTTGTGGTACCGCGCGCCCGACGTGCTCATGGGGTCGCGGCAGTACTCGACGTCGATTGATATTTGGAGTGCCGGGTGCATCTTTGCCGGTACGCGCGCCATCCTTCCCTTTGCGTCTCCCCACTCCTTCGCTCACCCACCATTTCGACGCCGCCGTAGAAATGGCGACGGGCCGTCCGCTGTTTGCCGGGAGTACCGGCCCGGACCAGCTCTACCGGATCTACAAGGTGCTCGGCACGCCCACAGCCGCGACCTGGCCGACGGGCCCGGCCCTGCCCGAGTGGCGCGACGATTGGCCGCAACTCGACCCGGTCCCGCTCGAACCGTTGGTCCCGAAATTACTCGATGCGCAGGGGCAGGCTGGGCCCAGTTCGGGTGTCGACTTGCTGAAACGCATGCTGGCATACGCGCCGGAACAGAGGATTGGCGCATATGCGGCACTGTTGCGTACGTTGTTTTCGTTGGGATTGGAGGTTCGGGAGGGGAGCGGGCGACTGACGAATGGTGGTGGCGTGTGTAGATCCCTACTTTAACAGCGTGCGCGACCTGTTCCCGCCATTACCGGGCCCGACGGCGGGGGCCGCGAGCACTGGGATCGTCGTCGCGGCAGCGGCAGCGGCAGCGGCAGCGGCAGCGGCAAGCAGCTCGGCTCCCGCGCCAGTGACGGCGTGAGCGCGAGGAGCGTGGTGCGGTGCGCCGTGGTGTGTGAAGCAACGCCGCGGCACGGCGTGGGTCATGTTCATGTACCTCCACATTGCTGATTCGCACGGGTTGGTGTCGACACGAGTTGGAGTCGACACCAGCGCATCAAAGCGCGCCAAAGCACGCTGCGAAGAGATCAAAGACACAAGAAAAGTGGAAACGCGTCACGTGGTGCTCGCGCACCGGGGGGGCGACGCGCGTTTGCTCGGTTTGCTCGTTTTGTGGTCGCGTTTTCCAGAGAGGTTCCAATTTGGCTTGGCTTCGATCGCAGTCGACGTGCGAACCCGGCAGCGCACCTCGTCCTGCACAACCGGCGTCGTCAGCGTCGTCGTGGACCGCGACCCCCCGCGCCGCGCTCGACCCGTCCCTCCTCGTGTGCGCCAACTTGCCGCATTCCGCCCGTCCGCCCACCACGGCGCCTTTCCTTTCCCCTTTGCTCGTGCGCAGACCGCCGCGCCCTCGCAGACCACTCCACTCTCCACCCGCTCGCTCGCGCGACCCCGTTCTGACCGGCGTGTCCGGCTCGCCCGATCCACGCGCGCTCTCTTCCCCCGCTCCGCGCGCGCCCGTGCCCGCGGATCCGCCGATAGATCGCGCCCTTCTCTCCCTCCCTCCAACCCCCCGGATCACGTCCTGCATCGCCCACCCACCATGCCGCCCGTACGCACGCCGCGGCACGCGGCCACGACGCGCCGCGAGTCCCTCCCCTGGCGCCTGATCGCGACCCCCGTCCGCGCCTTCACGTCGCTGTTCACGGGCGCCGAGACGGCGCCAGTCGCGTTGCACGCTCACGCCCCCGCGACCGCCGATTCGACTGATGCGTCGCCGTCGCCGTCGCCGTCGCCGCTGGCCGCACGTCGCCGACGGAGTACCTCGGCCGCGCCGGGAAGTCGGCGCAGTGTGACGTCGGCGGTTGGGTCTGTGAGTGGGCGGGATGTGCCGACATCCCCCGCCGCACAGCGCGCCGCCGGGTTATTAGGGGATCGTCGGACGCCGTTGACGGGCGTGCGCGGTGCGAATGGTACGCTTGCTCGAGATGAACAAAGTGGGACGGGATCAAGACTGACGCTTTCGGTGTATCTAGCCGTTCCTGGGTCCCCGGCATCCGCGGCCTCCTCGAAGGCCTCGAGTTCCGCATCTGAGCTGCTGCAGGCACGCCGCGCGCTCGATGCGTCCGTGCGCAAAGTGGACCGCAACCCGTTTGCCGCCATGGCGGCCACGAACGACACCGACCCGGTCCAGCAACATGTGACGCCGGGCGTCCCCGCGGGCCGGCTCTCGAAGGCCGAGTTTGACGACTTGCCGTTCGGCACGACATTGCGCGAGTCGCAGTACGACTACTGGCGGCCCTGGGATACGGTCATGGCCGTCGCGCCCGATGGGACCGTCGTTGATTTGGACAAGGACGATGTGGTACGTCTTGCCCCTCTCCCCCCCCCCCCCCCCCCCGGTGGCGAGTGCCGTACTGGTCGGACAGGGACTGATCCTCCGCGACCACTTGCAGCCAATGCCGCGCGATCTGACGACCCTGCGCACCAAGACGCGCCCGACCAGCGAGTCCATGGCCGCGTCGTGGGCACTGCGGATGCAAGACGCGCAACGTGGACCCAGCCCGCTTGTCCCGGCCACGGCCACGCCGCGCGTCGGCATCCACCGCGCGCGCACCGCAGAGCCATACAGCGCGAGTGCGCCGGCAGCGCCCATGTTCGTGTCGGACGCGACGAGATCCACGTCGGCATCGGGTCCTGCCACGTCGGCCGTCCAGGCAGCCGTCTTGCGGCGCAAGATCGCGTTTGAGTTGGCGCGGAAGCAGTCGCAGGCCGTTGAGCAGCGTAAGCGCAAGGCCGAGGCGATGAAGGCGCGGTCGACGCTGACGTCGTCGAATGGTGTGCCGGCGCGGATGCGTCCGGTTGCTGAGGACGAGGAAGAGGATGAAGAGATGGAGGTGCGCGTCACCAAGAAGCGCACGATGGAGGCCGACGTGGCCGCGCGCCACGGGGATGCGGAGGGTGAGGTGCGCAGTGGGTCGTCGTCGCCGAACAAGGCGCCGATGGCTGATGCAGGCACGCAGTACGATTTGCCGACGCCGCTCAAGAGCTTGGATGGGACTCCGGGCAAGGATGGGATGCCGAGTAAGGGCACGCCGGGGAAGAAGCTCACGCCGACCAAGGGGCCGACGAACGAGGTCGCGTCGCAAGCACCGCTCCCGCCGACGCCCTCACCGGTCCCGCCCGTCTTTTCGTTTGGTTCGTCGCCCGTCAACTCGGCCGCAACGTCCCCCACGGTCCCGCCCATCCCCAACCTCCCGCCGGCCACGCCTGCGCCGCCGCCCCCCGCGTTTGCCGGGTTCAGTTTGCCGTCAACCCCGGCACCGCAAGCGCACGCGCCGCCACCTCCCGCCGCCGCTGCCGATGTCCCGCCAACGCCCTCGTTCACGTTCCCGACCTCGACCGCCGCCACGGACGCGCCCAAGCCGTCAAGTACGCCCGCGCCCGCGCCCGTCGCACCGTCGTTTGGCATGGCCTTCTCGACCCCGGCCCCGGCGACACCCGCACCCAACAGCACGGTCCCGCCAACAGCCTCGTCCGAGGCGCTCGACGACCCGATGCTCGTCTCGCCACAAGTCTCTGGCGCATCTACGCCCGCGACCGGTGCCGGTGGCGCGATTCCTTTGTTTGGCTCCGCCGCGCCCGCGACCCCTGCACCGATGACCGCGTTTGGGACCCCTGCACCGCCAACGCCCGCCGCGGGCATGTTCAATTTCGGTCCCACGCAGCAGACGCCCGCACCGCCCGCGGCGCCGCCGACTGCGTTCAACTTCGGCACGACTCCCGCCGCGACGACGACCGCGGCCGCGGCACCGAGCACGCCATACATCTTTGGCGGCGCGCCGGCCGCGACTCCCGCGCCCGCTCCCGCGCCCGCGGCCAACGCGGGCCCGACTCCCGTCAAGCACCCCGTGTTCAATTTTGGCGTGACGACGACCACGCAGCCGCAGGCACCGGCGACCCCTGCACAAGGGCCGGGCGTGTTCACGTTTGGCGGTGCGACGCCCGCCCAGGCCGCGACACCCGCGGCCGCGGCCGCCCCGGGTGGGTTCGGGTTTGGGACCCCCGCGGCCGCGTCGCAAGCCACAGCGACCCCCGCACCGTTCGGCTTCGGTAGTGCCGCGACCCCCGCGTCGGCAGCGCCCGCGACCGGATTTAATTTCGGCGGTGGTGGTGGTGGGCAGGCGCCGGTGACACCCGCCAATGGCGGTGCTGGGTTCGGGTTCGCAAATGGCATCGGCGGGACCGGCGCCGGGAACGGCAACATGTTCAATTTCGGTGGCGCGGGTGGGAATGCGCCAGCAACGCCGGCACCGCCCGTGTTTGCGCCCGTGTTTGGTGCTGCTGGTGCAGAGACGCCGGCGACGCCCGCGAATCACGGGTTCACCTTCAATGCGCCGACGCCGAGTAACAATGGCGGTGCCGCCGCAGGACCGGGCGCGTTCAACTTTGGGACGGCGCTGGGGGCGCCGATGTTTGGCCAGCAACTGCAGCAAACGGCCGCAGCGCCGGCCCCGCCGGTGTTTGGACAGACGGCGATTGCAGATGCATCGGCGGGGTTGAATGGCGGGGCGACGCCGCGCAAGAAGATCCGGCCGAAGAAGCGGAATGCGTGAGCGCGATGTCGTCGTGTTGTGTAGTGTCGTGGTTTGCTTATGGATCGGGTCGTGAGCAACGATCACCCCACGCCCAGTCACGCTTCCCGTTTTGTACCTTTTCTTTCTTTCTTTCTCTCTCTCTCTCTCTCTCTCTCTCTCTCTCTCCCCTCCCCTCTTCGCTTTCCTACCTTCTCCGCCCCCTCCTCTCGCTCTCTCGTCTCCACCTTGTCCCTACTCGCGTCTCCCCTTTTATTTCCCTGCTGTCCGCTTGCGCCGCGCGTCTGCTCAGCTCCGCTCCTTTGTACGCCCTTTGTTTGCCTGGCGCTTGATCGCGTCTTTGGTCTGTTTATTTTTAATCTTATCTTTATTCTATTTTCTTTTGTCCGTCGATCCGATCCTATTCGATGTTGTTTTATTGATGTGGGGTTGGTTTGGTTTGGTTTGGTTTGGTTTGGTTTGGTTTGGTTTGGATGGTTGGTTGGTTGTCTGGTGTTACATCGGGCTCTTTTCTTGTGCAAATGCTGACATGCATATAGGTATGAATGAATTTCGAAGTGTCCCGTTCGCGGTTTGCGGCTGTTGCTCCTTCTGTCCGTGTGCTGGGGGCTGGTCTTCCCGCATCGGTCAGTTGGTTCTGAGCATGCTGGACACTTTGGCAGGAGCGAGACAGTATGGCTTGACGTCTTGTCCATGGTGTTCCGCGCCAATTGCACATCCCTTTCCTGCACTTTGCACCAAAGTGCCAGTGTTGCAGACTTGAGCACATTTTGACCTTTCTGCAATTGAGCCGTGCTGCATTCCAGATACTGTCCCACTCGACCTGTTGCAGTGGGTGTGTGTGTGTGTAGGGTGGGGGGGGGGGGGGGAGGGAAGGGAACTGATGAACATGGGTGGAGCCTAATGAGGTGGACATGAGTAGAATGGCTTTAAGTCATTTTTTGCATTAGTCATGTCACCCCCACAGTTTGGTCAGCAAAACGTCAGACCTTCGCCCATTCCACCAGTCATCCGTGAGAGGAGACAGTCTGAGTTGGCTGGGCCACCTGTGAGCCAGGTCGAAATGCCATGCATGTACTTGTGGAGCAGGAACGCCAGATCATAGACAGCATTGCAGGTCAGATCAGTGCGCTTGTAGATAAACTGGTGCGTCTTGGGCTGCTGGCCGTCGGGAGGGCAAATGCAGTACGCATTATCATTTCCTGACAAGTCTTGACTGTACCTGAGGACTGCATTGTTCCCAGCACCTCCCTTGCCTAAATTGTCGACCTGGAAGTTGCCTGACACCTAAACATATGGGAGAGAGTGCAAAATTGGGTGAGAGGTGCGCGAAATTCTCGTTAGAGACAGAGGTTGGCGTGGGGGAATGGTGTGAGTGCTCAGTGCAGCCTTCAGCCCCATGGCGCAAGCACATGGCCCATGCCAAGCAGGAGTGCTGAGGAACAAACGTGCCTTTTCAATACCGGACTGGTACGACAGATCGTGCGCGCGGCATGCATTTGCGCTTCGCCCGCGGCCAACTGGCATGTCCTGGCGCTGCTCAAGGGTTCGACGCCGTCATTATTCGGTTGAACGTAGCAACCGCCCCAGCGACAACCAAAGAAGGCAAAGGCGATGAAATGTCTCGCACTGGCACTTAGATAACGTGAATTCCACGTGGTGCATCCCGATTATTGGTGCGAGGCAGCTCATCGCCGTTTTCGGCCGCTGCGTCTGCATCGGCGGCGTTTCGTCACAATTTTTCCGCAAACCGCTTGGCACACTGTCGGCTGCCAAGAGTCACCATCGATAAATGTTTAATTCCAAACCACCCTTCCCGCTCGAATCCGCCACCCCCGCGCGGTCAACACTTGCTGCAACACGCTGCAACTCGCTCGCAGCGCTGTACTCAACGCGCCGTCGGCGCCCGCTGCGATTCCCGCCGTGTCTTCTCCATCGCGCTCCACCTGGGCCCGACCAACTTTGCACGCATCACGGCGAAGACTTCAGCTCCGCTCGTATCCACCAGTAACGCCCAAGAACGACCGCCACCATGCCGATCGACCACGAGGCCTCGTCTTCGTCGGCCGCTGCCCGTCGCCCGGCCGACCCGCGCCCAAAAGTGACCGCGACACCCATGTCGGCGCTGCTGGCCCCCGTTCGCGCGCCCACCAACCATGCACTACGGTTCCCGTCGTCAACCTCATCTATGCCGCTCTCCACGCTCCCCTCAACCTCCCCACCACGCGCTGTCTCCGCCACGGCCACGCTCCACCTCGACCCGATTCTCGTGCAACACTACCTCGGCCTCGCGCGCGTCTGGGACCGTCTGCACCGCTCCGACGCCGCATCCATCAGCGAAGAATCCGCACGGGCAAAGGTGGACGCTCTCGAAACCGAGCGCAAGCAGCTGCAAACACACCGCAAGGACCTGGAAGCCAAGTCGCTCGCAGACCATCACCACCTCGAACGCGCGCGCCGTGCCGCCTGGCCGTTACGTGCCCTGTTCCCGCGCGCGGCTGCGGCCACCGACGCCGACGAACAGCATTTCTGGGAATCGTATCGTGAATTGCATTCGGCGTCCGATAAACTTGCGACGGTCGAGCGCGCGCTCGATGCAGCACAGGCGCAATTGCGCGAGGCTCGCGCGCGGAACGCGGAAATGAAGCGCGTCGAGACGGAATTGCACGACTTGGAGGCGTTGCTGTTTCCAACGACCACGCCCGTCCCGCCCGCCGTCGCCGACATTTTACGGGGCCGTGACGATGCGGTGCGGCTAACAACGGCGCAGATTGCGCACCTGGAAACGGACCGCGAGGCGCTCGTCACCGCCGACGACCACTTGGAGGCGGCGACGCGGCACTTGTACCGCGCCATGGCGATTCTCGACCAGCGGTCGGCCGACCCGTGCATGGAATGCGCCCGGCTCGCGCGGATTGTGGACGCGCGCGCACTCGCGGCAGTCGCGACGGCCACGGCCAATACGGGCTCGACCTCCGCGTCCCCCGCGACCTCGGCATCGCACGCACCGCGCACGTCCACCTCGTCCTCGCGCGTCTCCACCTCATCCGACCGATCCCGCTCGCCCTCCCCGACCCGCCCACGACTGCAATGGGGTGCCAACGTCACCGGCCGTCCACGCGCCGGCTCTTCCGTGGCCACCTCTGTACAACCGCCCGTGCGCGCCCCAATCCCGCTCACACACCATGCGACCGCGCCCGTCACCTCTACTGCCGAGTTTCACCAACAGCGGCGCGGATCCGGGTCGGCCCTCGCGCGGCTCGTCGAGCACGTCGCTCGCCGCCGCCGCGACCGTGCGGCCACGCGCGCGATTTCCGACGACGAGGAACCGGCGCCCCGACCGTCCACGTCGTCGTCGGTGTTCAGGATTTCGCGGTGGGGGCGACGGCGGCAACAGCAGCAGCAGACGCGCGGCGCAAGCACCGCCGTGTCGCGGTCGCGCACGCCGTCGCCGCGGCGGTCACGGTCGCGGCACTCGCGGTCCCGCGGGACCTCCCCCGAACCGGCCGCGCATACGGCAAGTACCTCGCTCGTTGTCGACCTCGATGCCGCAGGCGTGATTGACTTGACGCAACTCGCGCGGTCCGTCGGGCGGTGTGCGCGGCACCCGCGCGTGGTTCCAGGCACCGCCGGCCGGAACTCGACGTCGCGTGGCGCTTTGGCGTGGTCCCGGTCGGTCACCCGCGCCTTGCCCGCGCCCGTCGGGACCAAGTTGCTCGACGAGTGTCAGACGGCGCGGTTGCACGTGCACGAGGCGCTGCAGGCCGCGCCGGACGTCCTCGTCGCATTGCGAATGCCTAATTTGCAATTTGCGCTGGGGGCCGGGATCCGCGGGCGGCTCGAGACGGCCGCGACCAGTTTGAGCGGACTGCGTGCAGACGTGCAGGACCGCGTGGCCGAACTGGATTCGGATTTGGCGTTTTTGAAGACCGAGGTCGTCCGGGCACATCGGATGGCCGTGCGCGCGCTGGGCCGCGTCGTGCGCGCCGCCGCACATTCCAATGGTGGGACCAGCGCAACCGGCGGGAACGGGATGAGTATGTCACTCGATTCATTGCCGCGGTACCACGACGTGGTGTCGCCCGCCGAGGAACAGGCCATGGCGAATCGGTTGGTGGCCCGGGATTTGGCGACGCGGCGCGGGATTACGGAAGAGGATGCGGTCGAGGAAGTCGAGGCGCAGCAGGACGAGGCGGGAGATGTCGCCGTGCACGGTGTCGCGAGGACCGTCCGGATCCATGAACCATCGGAAGATGGGGATGATGAGAGCGACGCGTCCGACCAGTCGACGTGGACCGCGTCAGACTTGGAATCGGCGGCCGACTTGGCGACGCTCGTGCCCGCTGCGTCGGCCATTGACGGGGAGTCGAACGTCGGCGGGACGGTGGTGGATGATCGCGCCAGCTCGCACCGGTCGCTCATCCGGTCGTCCCTCTCGGTCCGGTCGCAGCAGCGGCTGTTCGGGTCGGTGATTCTCGATACGCCCGCGAGCGACAGCGGCGCCGAGGACGATGATGACCACGAAATGGAGGTGCACGATGGCGCTGAGACACCGGCACTGCGGCTCACGCCGCTCGTGCCCGAGGCCGCAGCGAGTGCGGGGCCGTGGCTCGCGGCGCCCGTCGACGCGGGGCGCGCACGCAGTGCGAGCACGAGCTGGGTCGAGTAAGCCGCCGCTCGTGCGACAGACACCTTTTTGTAATTTTTTGGGCACGTTTCGTTCGTGACGGCGAGTCTTTTTTTGTTGCTCATCACCTACCAGACCAGAGCGAACCTGTTTTTGATCGCATTCTTGCGCGCTATTTGATCGTCGCCAGAGCGCGCGATCTTTTTCGCGATCCATGTCTTGTACATCGCCCCCTTGTACAATTTATCCTCGTGTCTGTGTGCTGAATGGACACGATTGTTATCTAACCTGGAGCCTCGAGCTCAATAAATGGCGCAGCAAGAGTGGTTTCTTGCTGATGCGCAGGCACTTTTCGGTCGCTTGCCAGCCAGCCTTGGAAAAGTTGACGGCCATCGACAAGGACGACGCGCGCGGCACGACGTGAGCAGCTCCAGCCCATCCCACCCGCTGTCGTTGTGCGCAGAGGCAGTCGCCATCGATCACCATCCATCATTTCATCCAAACGGTTCATCGGCCAACGGGCAATCGCCCCACAGTCGTCGGCCACGGTCGAGCTAGGTCTCCCCGTGTGAGCGCCACGGGCGCGATCTTTCTCCACCTGATGCGGGACCGTGATTGTAACGGAGCAGTTGCGTCTCATAGTCGCACAAACACTGACAGACTGAACCACATCGACACATGTTGTTATGCCAAAGATTGTCCCACCCCACGAAGCGTGTCGCGCCGCGACCCGACCGGTTCCTCTCGACCAAAAGCCTTGACGGGACCGGCACGCCGATATCAGGGGTTCCATTAGCGATCCCATCGTCGATTGCTACCAAATGCTTATTCACCCTACCTAACTACATTCAATAGTCCCCCTCCATCTCCTCCCTCCTCCAGTTCCCACCTCTTCCCAGTCCCCTATCCATCACGCACGCGCTCCACTCGGCCCACGCTTCCCGCCCATCCCCGCCGAGGCCGCGGCCGCCGGCACCGGCGGCATCGGCGGCATATTCGCGTGACTCGGCACGGCGGCCCCCGCGGGCGCTGGGACCGCCTGCAACACGCGCATCCAATCAGCCAACGCGCGCATGGCAATCGCCGACCCATCAAAGTCGCCGTCTTTCGCGCCATGGTCGTCTTTCGGGCCGCGGTTGCTGTCGCCGGCGATCTTGCGCGTTTCGCCCCACGAAAAGTCGTCAAAGTGCCAGAAGGCTAGGGTGGGGAGGGGTGGGTGAGGTTAGGTGACGCAAAATGCGAGCGAGTGTGGAATGAGAGGGCGTACCGTAGACGGGCAAGAGGAAGTTCCACACGGGCAACGCGAGCAAATAAATGAGCATCCAGAAAATGTACTCGAGTTTGCGCGACGTGAGTACGATCAGGACCGCCGGTAACCCAAGCACACAGAGCAGCATGGCGAGCGGGATCACCTGCACGTTGCCGAGCGCCGTGCATACGAGCAGGTAGATGGTCATGGCAATGGCCACGGGCAGCGACACGGTCCCGACCAATTCCATGAACACGACAAACTGCATCGAAAAACAGAAAGTGCCACACAATTGCCGCACGAGCACGAGTTCGAGCAAGTTGTGAATCGTGGAATTGATCCACCGCCGCCGCTGCGAGAGCAGCATCGTCAGCGTGTGCGGCACGACTGTGCGGCAGAGGGCTTGCGGGACAAACATCATTTTACGTTTCGGGAACGTGCGCAGCATGAGCGTCGACAGGTACCGGTCCTCGCCGAGCGCGAGCAGGTTCTTCTTGTGCAGCGTATCGACGACATTCACCGAGTACGACGCGATGATCTCGGGCGACGCGAGGATGGGTACCCAGTACCCGTCTGACTCGCGCTTCACCTTGATCCGGTACATGCAAAAGCAACCCGGCAGGCACGTCACGCCGCCAAAAATCGACTCAAAGGCCTTGCCGAGATGGTGCGAGATGTAGTACTCGAACACTTGGATCGCCGTGACCCACGACTCTGCCTTGTTCTCGATGCGCGTCTCGCCACACAAACCCATGATCGCCTTGTCCTGCGCCATGCACGCGACCATCCGCGCGAGCGAGTCCGGCAACACTTTCGTATCAGCATCGACCATGAGGCAAATCTCGTAGGCCATTGGGTTCACGCCTGTCAGCGCGTACAGCTTGAAAAACAAGTCAAACTGCATCGGCGTGAGTCGGTCGTTGAGCAACAACCGCGAAAAGAAATCCATGACAATGATCTGCCCATCGCGCTTACCGCGATTGCCCGGTTTCGTGACTTCTGCGTCGGTCCCGCATTTCACGACCACGACCATCGGAACTTTGTGCCCGTCGACGCGCGTGTACCACCCGACGTGGACTCGCGCGCGGTTGTGCCGCTTGCGGCCGTCGGCCACGGCAATGTAGGACTGCGGCAAAGTTGGCGCGACGTGCACTTCGTCCATGAGCGAAAGCACGATTTCGGGCGTCGACTTGTCGTTACCCGACCCGGTGATCAGGCCGTCGGCCACGACAAACAGCAGCTTGTGCGCGTCCGAGTAGTCCGTAGCGGCAATTGAATCGAGCGTCTTTTGCAGCGAGTCGGCGCCCTCCGAGTAACACGTCACGAGCACAACCGTGTAGTAGGCACGCAACGCGTCGGGCAAGGACGTGTCGATCTCGGCGGATTTCGGGTCCATGGCGGCGGCAGCGACAATGGCGAGTGCCGGATCCGGTGCCGAGGCCAATGCCTTGGCGAGTCCCGTCGATTTCCGGAAAATCGACCGCCGCGGTTGCTTGTACTTGGCCTCGACCGCTTTCCGATCGACCGTCAATTTCCCCAACTTCCACGACAAGAACCAATCAAAAGCCACGGCCAAGATGAACCGAGCCATGACCACCCCCAAAATCATGAGCAGGCCGACAATCAGGATAATGTTGGACGCGAGGCACCCGGGCGAATCCTGGTCAATGAACCCGACCGTATACAGAGCCGCCAGGCACGTGGCCGCCTTTTCCATCCGTGCCGACCGCGTCCACGCGAGCGTCGCGTCCTGGCCCAAGTGCGCAATAATCTCGGCGTGCACGTCGGCTCCGAGCCACCGGTTCTTGCCCGCGAGATAGCTGCCCAAATCGAGTACTTTCCCGTTCCAGACAACGTGCGTTGCCGCGTGCTGTGCGGCAAGCGTCGACCATGGATACCGCACTTGCCCGACCTTCATCGCCGCCATCAGCGGACTGTTCGCGTCGTGGCAGTAACTCACCGCCGAAAACTGCGGAATCGAGCACGGCAGCGAGACAGGAGCGCCTGCGCGACCGCGGCGCAAGCATCCTTGCCGTCGGGAACAGCGGGTGGGT